>VYXD01003041.1:474675-489637 GCA_013397195.1 Hylia prasina | reverse complement strand
TCCCCCCGCTCACGGCGGCTCGGCACGGGCCGGCACCGGGGCCGATCGCACCTATTTCTCCAGGGGGCCCCCGGCCCGGCTCGGAGCCCCGGGCACGGTCATCGCGGTGCCGGGGGAGCCCCTCCGGCGCCCATGGCACAGCGCGTGTCCCCGAGTGCCACAGCCGCGCACCGGGGCTCGGCACGGCTCCGCTTCTCCCTGACGCTGCCGGGGTCTGACCCATCCCTTTGCTGAGCTGCAGCACAGGCACTTTTTCGCTTACTCCCAAGCGTTGCCCCAACGCACTTGAGAGTAACACTGGGAAGGATCTGGCGGCTGCCGGGGTGGTGCCGTCACACGCTCCCTGTGCAGCAACCGAAGCGGTTTCTATTTTAAGAAGAAAAGAGTGATTAAAGTGTTTGCCTAGGCAGGTATTTCAGTCTGCTTTGGTTCCCGTGTGACTTGTGGCAAGTCACATAGCCCGCCCCGTGCTCACTTCCCTACCAGCAACAGAAGGAAATTATATCTTCAGGCATAATAATGCTTCCTACCTCACAGGCATATTGTGAGAATGAATGTGAAAAACACTCCGAGGTGCGCAGACATTACAGCATTAATTGTAGGTTATCATGGAAGATGGGGAACTGAACACTACAGATATGATTATCTTTCAAAACAGGAGAAATGGAGATCCCACAGAAAGTAAACATGCAAGGCAGTCTGAGAAGCGGGGAAGGGAAGCCACAGCACAAACAGCAAGGACTGAACTGCACATTGCTGCAAGTGTCTCTTCATCACATCCCATGGATGATTTTTTTTTCCAAGCTTTTACACATATTTTGTCAGTGATTTAAAGAAACGCTAAGGAAGCATTCCCCATTTGTATGCAAACCTGCCTTAAGTATCAAGCGAACTATTATTTTTGGCAATCAGGCATAATGTTTACAAACAGGAAAGAACTTTTATCCTGTCCATGTGACAAGATATTTGGAATATTCAGTAACTTAAATCAGTCAACCCAAATTTACTGGGTTAATATATCATTACTTAAATTTCTTATAGCAGTATCAAGCAGGAAACAGCATCATTAAAAAAAATAACTAAGCACCTGTAATGAGTATTTCAACTGGTATCTTACTTGACCTGAGTTTAATGCCATTAAAGAGCCATGTGAAAATATACTCCTCTGAATCTAAGTATCAGAACATCTTATAGTTTCTATTTACTAGTCTAAGTTGGTATTACACTCATAGAGAAGGAATTTGTCATTAGTTCTGACAACTATTTGTTTATTGCAGATATCTCCAAACTGCAGGAAAGTTTTGTACAACTGCCAATCAAGGTCTTACATCCTCTCTGTTGAATCAGATCAAGAAATCTGATATCTGATGATGAGATCCTTCACTGTGCACCGAGCAAAGAGAAATGAATGAGAAGTTCATTTGTGTAACTTTTGTTTCATATCCACACTTACTCCAGATATTTGCATTTAGCTGCATTTCTTATGGTAGACTGGCAGAAAGAGTTGACTCACGCAAACCTCTGCTTAGTTTGCTGCAAACATTATTTTCCAGTTGACAATAAATGGGTACCAAAGGCCATGAGACTAAAGCACTGTTTGGCTGGTTTTTATAAGGTGTATTCCATGAATTTCACTAAGATGCTGCTAGATGTACAGACTTTAATGTTTGTTCTTTGTTTTTCTAGGTAGCATCCAGTGCTTCGCTGCTGTGGTGCACATAGCTCTTCTCAAATCAGTGGGATAATTCCTGTGTTTACAGCTAAATTGTGCTTTAAAGCTTCAATGCATCAAGATCGTTAAAATGTGTTAAGGCCCAGAGGTCTCAGGCCCACTGAGAACTGGGTGCCTGGTGTGTGACCTGGCACAGTGTGGTGGTGTGACCAGGAGGGACCCCTCACAGAGTGCTGGCATTCCTTAAAAATCCAACAGCTGGGAAATGATGAGTGTGAGGAACAGACTGCAGAACTGCACGCTGAGTGTCTGTGCAAGACTTTGAATGCAGAAGTCACTGTAATGATCCCCAGCTTTTACACTGTGCATTTACTTATAGCCATGTAAGAACCTAAACAAGGAGGTAGGTATGGTTATCTCTCTTACAAATAGGGAAACTGAGTCATTACTCATTGAAATAACTTGTCCAAAGTCAACAGGATCAGAGATCGAGTGAGGAATTCAATTCAGACCTTCTGAATTCCTGTCTGGTGTCACTGCTGCTCAGCAACCCAGCTTCTCTTAAAACTGTTTTTTTTCTAATTTGTAGTTTCCGAAGTACCGTGCTATAAATAGAACACACACACTGTGACAATGTTTGCTCTCTGCTTTCAGGCAGGGCTTTCATACATTTCTAAAGCACAAACATGCTTTGCATTTTGAAATCTCAAAGGGTAGCCTTATTGCTTCTTCACTATCGATATTTGACTATTGTATTTCCATAACCCATCTTTCTCAGATTGCACAGGATTTCATCAGCAATGGTAAACTTCTTTTCATGCATCAGCCTTTATTTTTCAGTGAGGATTTTAGGTTCCCAAGGAGATCAGGCTCAGGCCATACTACTTCTCTTTATACTCAAAAATGTTTCTTTGTTTTATGTAGGGGAGATTAGTTGGATTGGATTGAGGCTAATATCTTTCTCATTAATTTCTGTCAGCTGACAAAGCTGCTGAGCCAGGTACTGGTCTCACAGTATGACACTAAAATATCTTTCTGAAGCTATTAAATAGATCTGCTCTGCTGCAATGTCTGTCACAGTCTGGCTGACTTGTCTAAAAAATAAAACCAGAATTTATATTCTTACCACAGAAAAATTTACTTAAGACATAAAGTGTGGTCATTTAGATTTGAAGACAAATTAATACAAGACTCAATTTTGATAAACTATGCTGATGTCACACATTTTAATTAGGTTTCTGATTGCCAGTGCTTTTATGAGAAAACATCTTACTCCTAATAATCTGCTGTCATGAAACACTTGTACTTGATTCTCCAGTCAATATTTTCTTAAATTTTATGATCATCCAGTAGACCTTATTTTATTATTCATTGATTAATGATGTCAGAGACAGAGAAGATTGGGGACATGAACTTTGTTTACCTCTGCCCTGCCAAACCAGTTCTGTGGGTCAGCAGCAGATTTTGGTTTCAAGGCTGTCAACTTTGTCTTTTCAAGAGCATCATTTTCACTATAGAAAGCTTTTTAGCAGTTTTTAGTCTTCATTATTTTGTATTAGTTTTTATTTGCATTTATTGCATTAGCAATATTTGAATGCCATGATTACCAGCCTCTCTTAAAGGTGCGCTGAAAGCAAAAGCTTTAAGTCATTTTCAGTACCAGATATAACTATTCAATAATTCAATTTGTACTTTTTCAACAGACATAAATTATTGACCAGAGGATGGCCCACCGAAGCCCAATCTTCCCAACTCTTGCCCCTTCTGAAAGGTACAGTCTGGAATATAAAAATAAAAGCCTTCATATTGCAGAGTATTATGTATCTCTTAATTATATACATATATACTTATATACAGTAATGCTGTGACCTGGGATTTTGGCATTAGTGTGCAAAGCAAAGTGAAATACCATAGACATTCAAATCATAGCCCAAATCACAAGTCCTTGCTCAGCTTTTACTTACCCATCTCCCAAAGAAATCAAATAGCTTAAATCTCAGTGACTAGAAGTCCAAGAACACTTTAGCCAGTGTTTGAATAGCATGGAATGAGTTGTGAAAACACAGAGCCAAAAGTGACCTTTGTTGGAATCCTCATACATCTCTATCAATGTCATCATGGGCAAAGTGAACTGCTAATTTGGCTCATTAACAAGAAAAAACGTGAGAACACACAGTAAAAAAGAGAGATCCTAGAAAAAAAATCTGCTCTTCCATAGTGGGGTTAAACTTGTATCCTCCACTTATGCTTCTGAAAATGTTATTCTTTACAGAACATAGTGGCAGGAAAAGGTTGCATGAATTAGCAGCCTCATTTTATTACTTTCAGCACCCATGAGCTCTACTGCTTTCCACTGGAGCTATGCAATGCAGAGCACTCTTCAAAGATGCAGATAATTATTCAAGGTACCCAAATGTAAGCTATTTGGGGGAGAAATTTAACTTCTAAGACTATGAGGAGCTTGTCATAATTTTGGTCTCACCCCGGTTTCTATGCCCACATATGCTCCTGTCCAGTTCATAGGGGAACAAGTTTCTGTATGGTATTACAGGGTAGCTATAGAAACAGAAAAGGGATTGACACAAGCTACTCCTTTTTAATACTGATCTTTTTTTCATTTAATTTACAACCTTCAACTACCTTCAACTGTTACAGATTTGATTAAGCCTGAAAACTGTAAGGGCAAATAACATTACTTTTGAAACTCAGTAGAAGGGTTTGAATTTGGATTCTTCATCCAATTATAGTTCTGATTTGTAACTACTTTTATCATGCTAATGTCCTTTCCTTAAGATCCAATGCTTTTGTAAGCTTCCTTAAAGAGTATGAAGAAAAGCCTGACCTGCCTTTGAACACAGTAGCCAAAACAGCACCCACCTACTTGTGGCAGTGGGTGCTTTCTCTGGGAGTACTCTGGGGCTTCTCCCCAGCACTGCCAGCATTCAGATAATGTCACACCATCTCCAGTGCAAAGGCATTGCAGTTTTGTGTGAGAACTTAACAAGATGTGGGTATTGTTCCCCTCTAGACGGGTCCGAAACATCCCGCTGCACAGCCAGGCACTGACAGCCGTCCCGCTGGCATCCGCCAGCCTGGTGGATCAGCTGGAGGACAGAATCCTGAGCCATGAGAAAACAACAGCGGCTCTTGTGGAACACGCCTTTCGCATTAAGGAGGACATTGTTTCCACACTGCACAGAATGCAGAACAAAGGGGGGGGTGACCGGTTGGCAAGGCAACTCCTGGAGGAACACATCCGAAACATAACGGCGATAGTGAGGCAGCTCAATCGGGACATCGAGGTATGGCAAGAATGTTGCGCAGCACTAACGCCATCTCAGCTACTCATTGCTTGTGACTTCCTAACAAAGTTTACCGCAGGATAAGTAAAGGTCAGACAAGGTCTAAAGATCCTGTAAGCTTATAAATTGTTTTTACAACTTGAAAAAGTGTTTGCAAATTACATAATTCTTTCAGTGGCTATGAAAATAGCACAGGATATTAGCATATAAACACAGGAGCCTTTGTGGTTCTAATAAGCTTGCTTTCAAAAGCTGCACTGGAAAATCTTGAAAAAATGAATTAATGCGACACTAATACCCGGCTCAACTTCAGTCCAAAGGCTGTGCTGTATAAACACTAGGAAATGCCTTCGCTCCATAATAAACTTTCTTTCCCTTCTGACTCACTGACGACACGAAGTAACCAAACCCAAGCGCTCATTTTTATGACCTAATCGCAGGCAGACACATGACTTCATGTCTGACCTCTGCTGCTGAACAACAGGGGTGTGGTGGGGAAAATGAAAGGAGGAAATAAAAAATAGGTCTCCATTTCACTGTCAAGTTATACTTTATATATATTATGGTAGTTGCATGCAGATTGGACACTAATAAGAAATAATAGAATACCTAAAAGGTATCTGGTTTAGTACATTACAAGACAAAGCTTTGAATAAAGTAATAATAAAATGGTATCTGGGGATACTGAATTACTGAAAAATAATGAGTGACATTTAAAGTGTACATTAAATGTGCCATACTGAGTTTTTATTTGCATATGAATGCTCTGTAGATGCTGCAGGAACAGATACGTGTCAGAGACAATCTCAGCTATGGAACAAATTCTACCCTGAAGAGTCTTGAAATGCGGCAGCTTTCTGGCCTAGGAGATCTTCGGGGAAGAGTTGCAAGGTAAAAGTCCCCATGGAACTGTGTTTTGGGGGCTAGCTAATCTTGTTTTAATCCTGAAGTATTAATGATAACGGATTGAATTCAACTTTGGCAAAATTCCAAGGATAATTTTGCTCTGCATTTTCAAGGAAATGAATAAATAATACTTTGCATTCCAGTCTTACATATTAAATTTGACAATATCATGCTTAATACCTCAAATTCCTGAAATTAGTTCTAAATAAATTACTTCAGATTCTCTGGGAATTTGGATTTGGTTCAGCTTTGAAAAAGTACTGGTTAGGCTCATGTGTCTTTGAAACACGTTAATTAGCACAATTATAAAGGCAGCACGGAACAATCTGCACTTGTGAAGAACAAAATAGTTGCACATTTTTGCATATATTTTAGAAGTAAAAGTCTGCACATTCAGTTAGTGGTTAGCCATATTAAATCCTACATGGGCTACATGACACATAAAGAACAGAAAACTGTACAATAACAGAGGTTTACAGAGGTTACAATTCTGTGGCCACACACACTTCAGCTGTGCCATCAATGACACATTTACAAACCCCAGCACAGCAACATTTGCTTAAGTGTCTGTAAAGTTGAACACAAAAGAGGAAATGTACAGCTACAGAAAAACGACATAACCTGGCCTACAGCTGCTTTGGTGGAATTATACTTGTCCTGAATTTGACCTGTTGTCTATACTGTACAGGTAATTTTGCTTCCTTTTCTGCACGCCACCTGATTTAGTGATAACCTTCAACAACATACAGAAATAATCAGAGAGGGATTTTCATTGAACTAAGGTTTTCTCATAAATTACTCAATTGTCTGAAGCTTCCACTGGAACTTTCATAGCCCATTTTGTAGAAAATACTTTTGAGAGGTTTCCAAAAGAATTAAACATTTAGTAACTTATGCACTATCCTTTAGCAAACACAAATAAACTAGTTTACATTTTTCAAATCAGATAATTGATAGAAAAACCTAGAAAGAGATACACATACACATATCTATCCTGCTGAGAAATCCCCCTCAAATGTACATGCTTAGATCTTCTTGCTTCTTTCTATAAAAATACTTAGAGATCACACTGCATCCTGAGAGAGGCTCTGGGTGGAGCAGCACTGTTACTGACACCTTGGGAGGCAAAATGTGTTGCCTTTGCCCTCAGGCAGGGAACTCAGGAGAAGAAACTCATGCTGGTGTGGGTGTCACTGCGGGGCCCTGTCCTGGCCCAAGTACTCAGTGTGGGAGGGTGGGGACAGGCACAGGCTGTGCCAAGGCTTCTTCCTTTATTTCCTTAGGGCACCACCCTTGTGCTGTGCCTGGCTTGCAATTTATCTGCAAATTGTATGAGATTATACCCATGTGCCTTATATAAGTGTCAGACTGTGTGACAAATGCAGGTTATTTGTATTCATTCCTGTAAGAGAATTAGTTTACTGCCTTTTAACTTCTACCTTCCATTCTGCATCCTATGCTTCTATTTAGCATGCTCTCTTACAAAAAAAAAAAAAAATCCCTGAATGAGGAAAAAAATCTTCCCTTTATCAGAAAGCAATTTAAAGCAGTGGTCCAGGAGAGAAAGCTATTTGTCTTTATTTACAAATATATTCTACTTTGAAATCAGTGTTCCAGTGAATAATGATTATAGCACTAGCTGGAGATTATGGTCAAGACAGTGGTTTGTTGTGCCTTTGGCACAATACAGAGACTTTCCCTGAGATAAACACCTTCTGATTACTTTAGCCAATGTTCCCTCTATAAAATACTCTTTACTCACCTAGAGTGCTTTTACCTCTAGTGGTGCTAGCTTCCAGATGAGTTCAGAGTGAAATATTAGAAACACGATCAAGTTACTGTGGGTTACCAGCTTCCTGTGCATCAACTTTCAGCCACAGTGAAGGTACATTGAGAGCTACTACGGCTCAGGCTGCAGTAGCTCTGAGTGCTGTGTTTGCTCTGACTGGCAGTGTGCAGGACAGTGGGAATCAGTTCAGACAGTAAATCCCAAAGCCTGAGCCCTTTGTCATGTAATAACTTTAGTGTCCATCTTAGGATTCTGGCCAAACTTCAATTCCAGTAATTTCATGCATACTAAACATCCTGTTCAAATTCAATATTGGAGAGAGAGGTGTTGATTTCCTAACACCAACTGTTCTGTGACAGATCAATATATCATCAAACAACTATCTCATTATTTCTTGAGGGCTGATGCTGTTAATGATGGGAATGAGGGATCCCTACATGCACATGCAGTTCAAACCACAGTCCCCACAGCCCTGCAGGAGTGAGGTTCCAACATACCTCACTCACATCACAGAATCAACTAATATTGCTCTCAGAAGATGACAGAATACACATTACAGCTCTTGTCTCTGGATCCTTTCTCAATAAGCACGGTTTACTGATCAATTTGTAAAGCGTTATCAAGCCCTGAATTATTGCTAAAAATCAGCATTATTACTACTTTAAGAAAAAAATATTATCTCTGTAAAATTCAGTGCCGCAGAAAATTAGATCGATGCCAGTAGATCAAATTCTCCAGCCTCCTGTCCCTAATGTTGTCAATTTTATATTACACAGATTTACCAAGTCCTTTTCTAGTGATAACAGATCACAAAATTCATTAGTGCCTTATAATTTATTTAGTGAATTACTTGTGGATAATGAGCATTTGTCTGGAAAGTTTAAATCCAGCAGCAGTAGCTCTTCATAAAAGCTTCCTGTGAGCTGAAACATTCGGAGAAATGGCAACAATGTGTGTTCAGATTGGGCCTACTTTGCATATATAGATGACTTTTATCTACATTATAGAACTGATTCATTTCACACAACCTGGACTCATTACACGTAGGCAGATTTTTCTGCTGCACAGATTATGAGTCTGATGCATCTGGGCTGCACCACGCTGATGAACTCCCCAAGAACAATAAATGTGCTGCTCTCTGGCCCTTGCTGTGTGGGAGGTGGCACCACGAGGGCAGCTCTGGGCTCCCTGCCCCAGGCCAGCACAAGCCACCAGCTCTGCTGCTCTTGCCCAGTTGCCCACACTGGGCATTTCAACTTGCTTTTCACTACCTGTTCTCCAGCTACTTGTTTTTCACTGAAAGACTGGCATTTTAATTGAAACATCTCCTGTTATAATAAACAAGGAACATTAAGAGCTCTCTCCATACCATTAGAGCATATGTGAGTACTGGCACAGTTCTCACTTTATCTATGCCGCAGTGATACGGAATGGAGAAACTACTTTTCTTTTTGATTTCTTTGATGCTAAACACTAATATTTTCTTCCAGGTCAAAACCAATCATGTGTTTGTGAGTGTGTACAACAGAACTAGAAGATAAACCAAAACAATCTGACCTATGCATACCAGGCAGACATTAAATTCACATAGTCAGAATTTTAATGTTTCAGTTACCATGGCACTACATGAACCCTTTGACCACATAACTGAATTCCATGAAGAAGAGAGATGCTCTGTGATTAAACCCAAATCACTAATTTACTTTAAAAACAAGTACACGTGCTTGCTGATTACATTACAGTAATGCAGTAGTATCAAAGCTGTTGCTTTTTATATTTTCTGCCATGCCTCAGAGAAACAAAACTAACCATTTTTTGGAGCCCACAACCTTTTGGTGACTAGATGCAAGATGATTCCATTCCTCTGATTCTCTCTGATCGTAACAACATGGAGAGATTTGGCTTCTCTCATCTTTCTAAAGAAACTGCCTGTTTGTGAGCTCTACAAGCTTCTCACTGCTATGTAAACCCTAGCCAGGCTTCCTGCAGATACCACTAACGAGTCTCACAATGCTGAACAGCTACACTAGAAATTAATTTATATTAGTTTAATTTATATTAGTTTTATAATGCCTATGTGCTATTTTACATTACTGATTGTTTTAATATTGAAACTGTACCATAATAATAAGCAGATGCTCCATTTGTCATTTTAGCTATGACTTTCCCTTCATGTTTAATGATAATGGCACATCCTGTAACTGAGGGGATGAAAATGCATGTTGAAATGAAAGCTTTCAAACTGAAATGTGACTAAAAAGATGACAAAGTGTGTCACTGGTTTGGGTAATGATGTAACATGCCTCAGCTTGCTCCATTTTACTGCCTTTTTCTCCCTCAAATTGTAACTGTTGTCTGTTCCTCATCAGTTTCCTATATCAAATTTGGTAACACTGATGATTACATATTTCCCTTAGCAAAAAAATTATATATGAGTCATACTTCACAGAGGTCTTACTCCTGAAATCACAGTACTCATATTTTTACAGCTCAGTTAATGCTCTTACTGCATTACTGTAGATGAAATCCACCTGATCAAATTATTTTTAAAATCTGGTAGAAAACACACATGCTCTATAGCATATTTTTCTTGAAAATGTTACAGCATCAAGAAGTGTTCCAATGTGAAGAAAGGAAACAATAATTATTATGTTCCAGGACTTCATTTTGTAGCCTTTTCTGAGACAAAATTGCCATGGCTTTCAATGACAATTTATTAATTCACCTAAATAAAGACTAAGGGCCATAAAACTTGCCCCACATTGTTAACTACATATATTAGCTATATACTACTATTTCACAAATAAAAATGCAAAGCTACAATAATGAAAAAACAGTCCTCAGTTATTTAGTCTACCAATCATGTAGGGGAGCTCATACACTTATCAGATATCTCCTGCAGTATGACAAAAAGACACGGAAATGAAATTCTGCATATTTGCATTTCTGATGTGATTTCCCTGTGTGATACCACAGCCTACCCATATCATGTCCTTGCCAAGAGCAATGGAATTTGTGTATCAGACTACTCACCTCGAGGCTTATTTAGGAGCACTTTGCTGAACACTATGAGATGAATTACCATTCTTACAGTCTCAAAGACATTGCTTCCCCAGCCAGCCAGGAATTCCACAGAAATGGCCAGTATGAAATGGATAATTTAAAAAGCCTGGACCTTATATTCTATTTGGCTGGTGCTTTCTTTTTTATCTATTCAAACAGGTGTGATGCTGGATTAGCCAGGCTGTCTGCAGAGCATAAAATTACCTATGAAAGACTTCAGAGTCTAAGCAAAGACCAACACACCTCCAAGCTGATCTTAGAATCTAAAATCAAAGAGGCAGAAATACAGGTATGGTATTTAGACCAAGACAATCTCTGTACAGGTAAGAGTTCTAGTCTAATTCACACAGACTCCATTACTGTTAATTATTATCCTGGGAGGTCACAGATTTACAAATGGAGAGGTGTATCAGCTCACAGTCCTTTATGACATTGACCATTGGTATCTAAATGCATTACCATACTGCTCTAACTGAAAAAAGGCCTTCATTTCTGCCTGCAGCATGCTGTGGAGAAGGGATTGGTATGTAAAGGCACATGCTCAACAAAACTACAACAATGCAAGCCTCTGTGTCTTTCGCTGTCTATTTTGGCCTTCCCAGGATGATCCTATATGTATTTGAACACAATTTTTGAAGGTCTGCAAAACAAAACTGGCTTTGGGTTCTGTGAATCCATTAATCTGTCTGTCAGGTTTCTCTTCCATTGGGTTTGACAATGGAAGTGAAGCACTAGATACAAGCAGAGACTTGGGGATATGAAGAATCCTTTTCCTTAATGTCACATCTCAAGGCCTTCCCATTTTCTTGGTCAACAAAAGTATTTTACATCTTCATTTGGCGGTAGGTAAATGGCTAAAATCCACTTTGCCTTTCTCAGAAGCCTCAGTGTAGTATATTGGCATGCCAGGAGCATGTTGTCATGCATCTTGTAGTGAACCAGGACAGTATGCTTTGGGATGGTTGTTTTGGTGATAAATATTCTCTTGTAGTAATGACCTCTCCCCAGTTAAAGCCAGCACTTCACACCAAGTGAGGGAGCATATCCCTCAGTACTGGTGGAGTGCTTTGTCACTTGTTTATTCTGATTATATGACAGAATTGGAGATGTATGGATCATGTAAATTCAGCTGTCTCAAGGGGGGACCAGGCAGAGATTTTCAAGGCAAAACTATTCACATTATTTAAGGCAAAAAAAATTTACAGTTTTCAAAATGATGATACTTTCATATTGAGATAGCATATCTTCATGATAGAGTAAAATACACAATTCAATAATTTTTAATATATTAGCAAACGTGAGCTCTCTGTACAACCTCCTTTACTGTTATGAGCATGTCCCAAATGAAATAATGTAATGAAATGCTGTTGAAAAATACTAAATTCTGAATTTTGTTTCAGATTTCTCATCTGCTGAGCAGAGTAGAGCAGTCGATACTGCAACAAGAAGCAAAGCTGAAAATTGCCTACAAAGAGAGCAACCAACAGCTGCAAGTCCTGGACACAAAGTATGTGCCTGGCAAGCCTTGCTGCTACCATGTACCTTGGGAGTAGGTCCTCAGTTTTCCCAGTTTGGCCTCAGTTTTCCCAGTTTGGCCTCAGTTTTCCCAGTCTGACTGGTGTAATCTTCAGGCCAATAAAAGCAGGAATCTCTATGAATATGTGTGTTTGCTCCACAGATATTACAAAAGCTGACTGTCAAGACGGAGTTGCTTTCACCAAGCCCATAATGTGTTAGGCAATTCTGCAAAGTTGATTAAGTTCCTAGTTAAGTATTCAGGCAGAACTTATATTAAAGGACACAACTAAGGGTTTTTGTCAGAGTGGCCTGGTGCCTTTCTGCAGGAACTGTCCAAAGCAATGAATGCTGGAGGTGGCTGTCCAGAGCAGGGGGCAAAGTTCAACTGAAGCAAGCAGGAAGCAAGGCACAGCACTCACAGAGTGTTACTGCTTTCAACTGGCTTCAAACAAAAATATAACTGAAATACCTGAATTGTTAGTGATAAAATACTCTGTTCTACCAGACATTACATGGGGTCATTATATTCAATTCAGATGCTAACTCGTCTCCAGGCATTTCACCCAGTAGCAGTCCTTCTACATCCACATCCTCATTTCTTACTGCTTATCACTGTCCTCATGCAATCCAGGTTTCACATACTCACTGGAGAAAAGAAACAGTTTCACGAGCACAACTGGTAGGTGTAAAGCTGAGGTGGGTACAGGCAATGTAAGTGGAGCTACAGGAACCAGCACTGTCACCAGAATAAGTGGCTACCAAATCTTTGCTCAGATTTAATACATATGAACATAAAGTTTATAATCTGAATGGATGACCATATTCTCTTTTCAATGTCACAATAAATTTTCATCCACTATGATTCAAATTTTGTAATGTGTTTCATATGAATTTGCTGTGAACTTGCCACCTTTATTTTCTAGACCAATGTTACCATATCCAGTTTAACAGCCTTAAGGTTCAAAGGCTCACCTTAATATGGTGTGAAGAATGTATTAAATTGCCATTTTGTGGTTTTATGAACACGTTCATAAAAAAGTCATTGTTGAACAATAAGTTCTTCTCTTTTGTATCTGCTAATTTCTGCTGTGCTCCCAGATTAAAAGATGCTGTTGAGGAGCTCAGCAATCAGATTTTGTCTGCACGGGGCTGGTTGGAACAGGAACATGGAAGGACTGAAAAAGAGCTTGTGCAAAAAATCGACCAACTCTCACTGACTTTTAAGGAAAGCACTGTAAGTTTCATTCAAATGTCCTCTAGTTCTTCTCAGGAAGCATTCAAAAGCATTATGAATAACTAAGATTATGTAATTGAGATGTTATTTAAGTGAGATTTCCAGATAGCCTCAAAATTTGCATGTCTCTTCATTGATATCAAGTGTAATACCTACAACCTGAGAATCTTTAAGTGAATCTGGCTACTGCTAAAAATTACTACTCAAGTAATTTTAAATAATTTTATGAAAAATTGTAATTCCTTACATTTTGAATTCCAGATAAAAGATGATTAATTGGTATCTATTTAATATTTTTAAAAGGCCACTGTTATTCCACATGCAGAGTAAATCATTAAAATTCTTTTTCCCGGCTCCAGGAAATGAGTGAGAGAGGTATTGAGATGAAATTCAACCAAATGGCAGAAAAAATTGAGAGAATAGAAGAAATGCAGAGGATAACCATGGAATCACATGAAGAAAAACAGACTGAAGAAAAGATAAATATTCGCATTGTCAAACTTCAAAATGAGATAAATGAAGATATAAAAGAAATGAAAGCTGAAGTTAACGCTGGTAGGACCATAGTTATCCAGTTCTTTATTCTGAATTGTGGTGACAGTGATCGACTCATACTAATATGCAAAATGTCTTTGCTTGTATCAAAGCAGTTTAAATATTTTTGGGGCAGATGTAATGGCTACGCCTGTGGCATTAAGAAGGATTTTCATTAAGAATGAGAAGCAGAGTCATAAGGGGTGACCACCAGCTTAGAAGTGCCCTCTCCAGAGCAGGCACAGCCATAGCTGGGCTGCCATCAGGACATTTCTGCCATCAGCACACAGTTACATCCCATTCTCCTTCAGAACTTTGCTGTGTTCCTAGTGTAAAGCAGAGCATTATGGAAGTGCATTCTGATAGCAATGATGTGATACGCTTGCTCCTCACGATGAACTAACGTAATTCTCACCTGCAATTAGGGTTTGCAGCTATCTATGAGAGCATTGGGTCTCTACGGCAAGTTCTAGAAGCAAAAATGAAGCTGGACAGAGATGAACTACAGAAGCAGATCCACCAAATGAAGCAGGAAGTTCCAAGATGGGGAGAGGCTGGACCATGACTGCAAGATTTTGTCTGAGACATTAGTGTTTACCTGGCTAACTAGGCAGACTCTAGTGTTGTTCCAGACTGTAATGCCAATTACCTGCATGTACCAAATGACATGCTGCTGCTGCTGCTGCTGCTGCTGCTGCTGCACAGGTGTTTGCTCACAGCAGTAAATGCAAGCTGTTCATGGATAACTGGCAATGAGCCTTTGGAGCTGAGGTGCTGCCTTACCACTGCACTACTCCAGTTGCTGTCAGGAAATTGAGCACTGTGTAAAACTGGAGTAATACATTGGTGAAGCTGGCACCTGGCTTGCTAAAGGCTTTCCAGTTTTGCAGGCTTGACCAGGCAGCTATATGCTTTTATATGCACCTGCACCCTTCCACCTTAAA
>VYXD01003041.1:458536-474620 GCA_013397195.1 Hylia prasina | reverse complement strand
ATTTGCTTCATATGAATTTGGCAAGGTTCTCCACCTTGATACAAATTGCTTAGTTGAAATCAATCGATATTTTTATAGTGATTTTCTCCACTACTGACTTCCTGGGAAGAGAGAATTGGCACTAAACAAACCAATCCTCAAAATCTAGACACCATCAGAAAATCTTTGTTTAGGTTTGCAAATATCTTGTGTGTAAAAACTAGGTAGTGTTACATAATATAGTTATAGACTAAGATGATTCATAAACATAAGAAACTTAATTTACACGGTCTTAAGTATTGTAACCTTCTAAAATTAATAACCAAGGGGAGTTGACACAAGGTAAAAGATGTATACAGAGTATTTTTTTACTGGGCATGTGTTCCTGTGACTTGCTTCATTATATTAAAAACTTAGAAAGGTTTAAAAACTAAAGAGAAGGTGATAATCTAACCTAGTCTGGAGACTGTAAAATAAAATGCAGTTTATGATCTCCTTAGAAATTTTCATTTGAGTAGAAAACCTGATTCATCATATTTAAGTAGACTTTAATAATTTAGCAGACTGAAATTGCTAATTGCATTCACATTATTTCCAGATAATAATTTCCATTCCCAGAAGAGATTAAATAATGAAAACCAGCACCCATGTGGCATATTCTCTAGATAGGAAAAAAAAATGTTATTTTTACTTCTTCATTCATAGCACAGTATATTGCTCCTCATGTTTGCAAGCCATGCAGGATTAAACCCTCATGAAAAATAAGACTTTATCCAGCATCCTATTAGTTTATACTATTAATAGTAATTAATAGTAATTCACAGAATTTACAATACTGTTAACCTAAATAAATTAATAGGATATCTCTACACTGCTCTTAATGGACCTTTCATTCAGCTAGTATTGGAAAAAATATATTTTTAGTTGGAAAATGAGTGGCAAATATCACTTCTATAAAAGACATTTTGGTCCACAGAGTCACAATATATAAAACCATCAAAGACTTACAAAAACTGCTTCAAGAACTTACTGTCATTAACTTCAGTAAGTCAGTGTAGAGTGTAAAAATCAAGTAAATGCATACATCTTTACAGGACTAACACCTAAGTTTGCATTCACTTCCTCTAGAGTTGAAAGTCATTGAAGTCTCAGATACATTACCCATTTACAGCTCTGGCTTCCAGTGCTCTCTGATACAAACCAGGAATACCAGAGGCAGTTTTGTTATCATCCATGTCCTGTGGAATATATTTACAATGGCACCTAAGGGCAAAGCCCAGTTCCCTAATGAGAGACAATTAAATGCTTGTAGATATTTCTCAGGAATCGTCTTCAAAATTCAATCTTATTTCATGTATGTATTCTTATCTATTCTTAAATATTTAGCCATGTGCAGTAGAGAAGTTATCATTGGTGTTTCATTTAAAAAAAAAATACAAAGAAAAAAAAGAAAAGTGACAGACCAAAACCAGAATAATTTTTAATTCTGTAACTGGAAGTCTGTACCTGAGAAAATCTAGTGTAATGTGACAAGGAATCAGAAACAATTTATATAGGACTTTAATAAATTGTTTCTCTTGTAAAAATCTTGTGGGATTGATCCAGATATAACAACAGATATAACAACACATTAAACCCTATCCAATTTTACTTTTTCTGTCTTAAAAATATTTTTTCCTCAATCTCTGCTAAAGCAAATAAGTAAAAGCCCAAATAAAATAATATCAACCTACTGTCTTCAAACTCTAAAGTGCCAAGTGGAGGGAGGCTCAGGGTCTGCCAGGGAATGCTCATATGTGACCAAGTGAGTCCTCCAAGGGAGAACTTAGAGTTTAGAGTCAATTCTGAGGGTTGGAACATCCTCTGAACATCATGACATGTTAGGGAAAATCCTCTCCTCAGACACAGCATCCCCTCAGGGGAACAAGTGTGAAGCCACGAGGGCAGTGCTGCAGACACCGAGCTATGGAAGCTTCATTTTGCCAAACGGAAACTGATTCTGAAAACTGACCTGCAGAGATCCTGTAAAGCCAAATAGAAGGAAACAGCAGTGCTTGAAAACAGAGCTGCCCCCTTTTTTTTTTCCTTCCAGCCAGTGTCCAGTGGGATTCCTGTGTTCCAGTCCTTCAAGTCCACTTTTGATGGTGGAAATAATGTGCTTTCTTTGTTCAGCACAAGTACTCATGGTAGGAGTCTTGGGTTGGTCTGTGCACCAAGTGCAAGCCTGCCAAGCCCACAAAAGGAACAAGGTAGTGAGGTAGTGTTTGTGCGGATGGCACTCGAGCAACAGAATGAGATTTGGGAAAGCATAATACTAGATGTGCACAAAATACTATTTAAATCACAAAGTTCACTGCCACAACCATGAACTCACTGAAGGAAGGACTGGGAGGAGCCTTAGGAAGTCATCTGCTCCACCTCTCCACTCTGAAATAGATCCAACTCTACCTAAAATATTTCCCATAGACATTTCTGTAACTTGTTTATAACAATCTTTTGACGATAAGCCATTGATTAATGCAGTCTATTCCACTGCTTAAAGAAGATTGGCTTGCCACCCAAACACCTAAACTAGGACAAGACATAACAGCCTTAAATTTCAAGCACAGCAAGGACATGAAACCTAATTTATTAAACTCTTTCCTGCATTTCCATTAAGGCAATCTGTTTATAACAGATGACTCAAATAAAGCTTCACAGGGATATTTGCCCAATATTTCTTTTCTTTTTCTCCTTCCTATATCCATATAAAACCCATCAAGCCAGCAACACCCAACCCAAAGAAACCACCACCACAAAACCCACAAAACAACTAAACCCAGACCACTTGCTCTCATGAAGTTTTAAAATCTTTCTTTTCTCAGCCATTTCACGTGCATGAGGCTTAAATCACTGGCAGTGTGCAGACCATACTATTCAGTCAGCTATGTAGCACATACTGAGTGTCAAAAGTCAAACTCACTGGCAAATGTTTAACTGGGGTACATGGCTTTTACATTAGCATGTGATAACACAGTAGAACCATGGTACTGTGCGGTGAGGGACTTGGCTGGAATCAGAATTATGTCAGTAATTACAGAGCAATTGTGCTGTTTATACTCATTAAACAAACCAAAGGAATGGTGCAAGTAAGAAGTTCAAAGAATGACTCTAACTTCCACATGCAGTTGTGTATGTAGTAAGTTTTGTGTTGTGGATACCTTTATATCGTGGATATCTTTGTCATTACAATTTGATATAGTTCAACAGACAGTTGCCATGTTAGAGAAAAGCAGTATGAATGATAATGAAGAGCAGTGTATTCCTGTAACATCGATTTAAACTGAAATACAAGATTTTCTTCTTTTCTCAATTTCTGTTTTGTGTTCCACCTCCACGAGCATCTGGCCATCTGGGGCAGAGCGTTCTCTGTATGTAGGAATTAAAGTGCTCATTAGGCACGTCTTCCAATAATGGAAACATCTAATAAGAGACGGATGACAATCTGATGAAGCCCTCCTACGTGCAGGGGAGGAATTCCTCCTGTGACACTCCCCGCGGTGCAGGAAATTCGGAGGCAAATTTGAAAGAAACCAAGGAAATCGGGCGCACGGCCTCTACTCAACTTGCCACAGGGTGTCACTGTTACTCTTGGCGAGTGAAGGACGGGTCTCACTGTACCCGTGTGATCCATAGATGCTGCAATCCCACTGGGATGGGGCTGGAAGTATTTGCCATCTACTTTGACAAAAGAAAAATTAAACAAGAATAATCTGAAGATGTCACTCTGTAAAATCACAATAAAGGCACATGATTTAAGTAAAATATTCTGAGAGTGATTGTGATGCTCCTTTAGATAGTCTGTGAAGAATGCTGAGTGGACTAAAGCCCTCTGCTGCCTGTTCTGTCAGCAGAATTCTGGTCAACACAAACCATTTAAAAAATCCCAAACAAACTCCCAAGCTCAGAAAAATAATCGGGGACAGCTCTAAAGCACCAGGTCTTAAATCATGTACAGCTCAAAGAGGAATGTGCCTTTCACAGTGCTGCAGATGTGCAGAAGAGGCTCCTCCAGCACTGACTCCTGCTCTGAGACTGGCTTGGGCTCAAAGAGCACAGGATAACCTCAACACTTACTACCAGGTGAAGCTCTGGGCCCAGCAAAAAAGCTGCTTTCAATCCATTCAAGGATTATCTCAATAAATAATACAGTGGAATAGCCTCAAACATTGCAAAATATGTGAGAGAGCCATGACTTTTTTGGCACGGATCAGTGAAAAAATGTTTTGAGCTCAGTGATGTATTGAGAACCAGGATCAAGTTTAAGAAGAAAACTGAGTAGTAATTGTCATAATACAAAAACCTGAAATGTACGAGAGGTGAGAGAGAAGAAAGATTTGCTTCTAGTAGGAAGGAATTAAAATAAAACATATCATGCACTGCTGCACATACTCCAAACAGTTACTCTCATGAAACCTGACTTCAGCTTCATTTTCTAACGCCAGTGCAGTAAACAGGCTTCCATTCTACATGATTGAAGTTGAAGCAGTTTCACTATTTCAGTGCCTGTGCTGTCTCATTGTTGTGCTGCCACTTCCTGATGGTATCAGGACAGCGAGGCAGGCACTCACCCTGCCAGGTGGCCTTTGTGATCCTGCCATCTCCACTTAGATTGTTATAACTTAGAGGTTCAATAATTGCATATTAGAATACATATACAGCTGCATAAATAACACTGAATTTCCATGTTGCCCATGCTCTTTCATTCTTCACTAGCTTTGAGAATTGTAATGTCAGTACATTTCAAGTAACTTGTCTTATATAAATCATTAAATTCAAGAAAGGTATAATGATTCAAAGCAGAGCTTTTAAAATGCAAGTAACTAGAAACAACAAAAGTTAAAACATACTTTATGCCACTACCATGCTTTGAAAAGATAAATGCCAGCCTGTTTACTACTATAAATAATAAACCTTGTTCACTTTATAAAGATCTTACGGGGATTGATCATTTTGTATCTTACACAAGCTTGAATATGTGAAGTGCTGTGACCCAATTCCACATATGCTTTCCTTTGTGAGATTAATCTTCCTAAAATGAATGTGGCAGCTCACAGTGTAAACTGCTTGCTTACCTCTTTGCATGTATAATGTCTTATGTTTCAAAACAAAAGGGACTGCTGGTCTCTAGCATGGTCTCCTGGTATATTAGAATCATAGAATCATTTAGTTTGGAGAAGATATTTCATTAATAGCAAAACCTTCACCATTATTTAACATTTTAGGTTTCCCGTTATTGTGGACTAACAAGACAAAAAAAATGAATAGTATAATATTATCAGTGTTTCTTTTAGTAATATATCTCCATTCTCCAGAGGGAGGGGAGATAAGGAAAATCCAGTACTGACATCACGAGACAGAGCACAGTGGTGGGATCCTGCATCTCCTGATAGATTCTGGGCTCGTTTGGGCCTGTTATCTTTAGCTCTGTGTCCTTTATTTCTGTAAGCTACCTAGTGGTAAATCAATTATTTACCTTTATCAGGCTGCCCAGACTGCAGTAACTTCCACACCATGTTAAATTAAAAAATATATATATAATGAGTAAAAAGTGACAAAGGGATTGAATATTATTCTGTCCCTGAGGCCCCACTGCCACCTGATGTCACTATTCCTGTCAGGCAAAGGCAGGCAGGCAAGCTGCATGTCTGCAAGAACTGACAGCTCTGAAAAGGATTTCAGCAGGTAGGAAGCCCCAGGGAAAGTCATACCAATTATTTCACTAAGTCAAAAGATTATGCCTTATGGACAGCACTTGTTAAGACAAATCCATTAAGCAGGGCAAGCACAGACATTCAGTTAAGGGTGAGTCTCCTTGAAGTCTTCTGGGGATCGGCTGGCACTGCCTGACACAGGCAGGAACTCCACATGGCAAACACCACAGCAGGGCAAAAAAGTGCTCCTCCCCTTGCATTACTACAGCTCAGTTCCCAACAAGGTACACTAAAGCAGGAGAAACTCCACAAATAAGACATCTGTCTGACACACAAGAGCGAAGCCCAGGCAGAGACCAAAAAAACCTCATACATTTAATGTTGGCTGTGAAGCTCCTCCTGCCTGTCATTGGCTCCAGAGAGTCCTCACTGAGCTACAGGGGAACAACTGAGGATTCAAGGCAAGATTTAAGTGACAGGGACAGGAATGGAGTCATTTGCACACTGAGATAATCATCTGTGTTTGCCTCTGGAAAGCTCAAGGGAATATTATGGCATTAGGAACAGAACAGCAAGATTTTCAGTGAGAAGATATTTTAATTGTCATTCAGAAGTAGAAGGATAAATAACTAAAGCTCCCAGCAATGCTCACTTGAGAGCCTTTTGCTTCATGAGCAGGCAGCAGCACAAGGGAGGCCTGAAGGAACATTGCAGAGGGTCTGGCTCTCTGGCAATGTGGTGTGACTGAGTGCAAATAGTTAACTTCAACTCTTATATGTACTCTGGCTCATAGAAGTATATAGTGGTTAACACTGAAATGTCTACACATATTTACATGTGGCATCTAAAATATACCTTATATTTTGCATCTAAACAAATTTGCCAGGTTGTGCATGATGGACCTGGTTTTCATGAGCACAAAATATATTTTAAATACTTGGCTCACCTGGGCTGTCAGATACCTTTCTGTAACGCTGGTTTTAATTATACTATTGGCCAGCAACCCATAGTCCCAAAACATGTTTTATTCCCCCTAAGGTTTCTTGTAACAATCAGTCAAATTCCTATCTCTGTATAAGGTTAAAAAAAAAAGCTACGAGAGACATTAATGGCCCAGTTTAGTACTTATAAAAAAATACTGCAAAATAGTGTTTCAGACAAGTAACAGTCATTCTTGCTAATTTTTTTTCCTTTACTCAAGGCAATTCAACTTGTATATTAATGGAGTCTGGTTAGCCACTATCTTTAATTCACCCAATGTGGAATCTGATGGTTTCAAATTCCCAGAAGCTGAAGAATTCTGTAAATGTGTTCTTGCTGCACTCTAATTATGTGTAAGCACACCAATAAAATTTTGCTGTGTGATAAAACAATTATCAGTTTTACAATATCCCTGTTAGATAGGGATTGTAACAATTCAGGTTAGAGGAGTGGCTCTAATTTTAGTCATCTCTCAAGACTACACAGCGCAGCTCTGACACAGCGAGTGTAACAGCCACCAGCAGTTCCCATGTATCAGCACCAACCATCCTCAAACACCCAACTTTCAATTAAACCACGGCAGTAAGTAAATGCTATTTATACAAAGCTTGCAGCTTGACTGTTTTACAAATGAGTATGTGGGAAGCAATGTGAAATATCAACTGATAGTTAATATTTAAATCGCTGCTCATTTACACTTAAGGCAACTTTCATTGCTATTTGCAGAGAGTTTCAAAGTTCAGAATTCTGTGATTCACTTCAAGAACTTTTATAAATAACACCCTATTATAAGAGAAAAAAAGAAAACCAACTTGGGATGAATAAAACTTTCTCCCAGGAGAAAAGAATATTTTTTAAAGACACTGATCATTTTTTTACTCGTAGAAAGAACAGGCTCTTTGGTCTGTTGTAAACAAGCATTCAGGAAGGGGAATGCTTCTGTCCCAGATGCTTAACCTTACAGAATTCATCCAGAAAATTGATTGGACATAGGATAATCTGCAGTTAGAAATAACAATCATTCATCCAGAGGGTGGTTGGGCACTGGAAGAGGCTCCCTATGGAAGAGGTCACAGCACCAAGTTCCAGAAGCATTTGGACAATGCTCTCAGACCCATGGGGACTCCTGGGGTAGTTCTGTGCAGGGCCTGATGATCCTTGTGAGTCCCTCCAGCTCAGGATATTCCATGATTTCATGATCATACACTTAACTAGTGATAGTTTATGCCATACACATAAACATGCCTTGTTATTAAGACTTGATTCCACCAGTAATACAAGCATCAATTTAAACAATCATACTTGTTTTTCCAAGTGAATTTTGAATCCATTTCTATAAGGCACTCCAGACAGACAGGGCACAGATGCTTTTAGCACAAATGGAGAGAGAGGAGCACAATGAGTCCCACATGTATTCCCAGTATTTCTTCACCATTCTGCCTTGGATGGCTCTCCACCCATGCATGTACTGTTCTTCTCAGAGCCTACTCCAAGTTTTCCACATGTACCTACCAGGCACCTTAATGACACTGGGGATCTCACAGTTTAGTACCACAGCTTGGAATGAATCCAGGTTCCTTTTGTTAGTTCCTGATCATTAAAGTAATGAAGAGGAGATTGAGAAGCAGAGCTCTGCTAAATATTTTACCAAACTTCATTTCACTCGTGTTTTGTTTCTATTTAATGGAATTTTCCTAAAGAAAGAGTCTCTAGAATCATGTGGTGCTAGCAAGATGTTCAAAGAGAAAAATTCAAATCTTACCTGGCCATCATCTTCTTCCAACTTGCTTTGTGTCTCAGCCCCAGCTTTGACAAGGAAATTCTAATTTTCTTCATGGTCTGTGCAGTCCCTGTAGAATAAAATGGATGCGTTGAAAATAAGGGTAATTTTCAAATACAGTTTGGCAATTCATTATTTATTTTATTGCCAAGAATAAAATGCAGCTACCTGCTTAGAAAACTCACTTTTAGGCATTCAAATTTATTGGGTCCCCCTAAGATTAAAACTCCCAGGAGATCAGAATCACTTTTAAAAGTATGACATAGGCTCTGAATCACTGCAGGGCTTTTAAAAAAATGTACTAACATTTTCCTATGATCATCATCATGAAAACATTGACATTTTTGCATCTTAAAAATCAGTACCACAGACAATCTATCAACAAACAGATAAATTAAAATATTACTCAAAATATTCAAGCCATCTCAGCTACTTACAGGCTATCCTTGCAGCCTGGCATTAGCAATGTCATTGTTGCCTCTGACCTGCCACATTGCATTATCTTCACAATTAACCAGGAATCCAGAAGAACAATTTTGACCATGATAAAAAGATAGCCTTGAATTACGTTCATTAAAGAGACCCACAGAATTTTTATTTAAGCTTCCCAAAAGATTTGATAGGAGTAATAGCTTCAATTAAAAATTAAGGTTTACTTATGTAAATTAGTGAAAGCGGGAACACAGCTTTAGGTAAGTGCATGTTCTATGTAGAGAGCAAAACCAGACAAATCTCTGAAAGTTTGGTTTCTTTAAAAGGCATTTGGGTACACAAACATCTCTAGTTAAAAATGAACTTGAAATTCAGAAATGGAAAGATGCTGTAAGCTTCTTTTTTTATTTGCCTGGCTCAGGTAACCATTATAATTTTTTCTCATGCTCTCAGAGCATAGCAAAGATCAAACTCTAGACCAACAGAGTTATAAAATTAAGGATTTCACTTCTTATATCTGCATTAGCAAGATGTGCAGAAAAATATACTCCTAGCTGTGTGAGGCAAAATACTCTCTGAACATAAGAAGACATTCCAAATATGTTGGTCTAATTGGTAGGCAAATTCTAAGTCAGATTTTAACTTTATTTTTATCATATCTTTAAACTTCTAATTAGTCATTAAAATAATCAGTGGCCTAGAGTTTCTCCTGCAAAACAAATGCTTAAGCAAATACCTGAAAGCTTATCCAAGCTTGAAAAATCCTCCTACCTAATTAAAAGCATTGAAAAAACCAGACAGTTGTTTCCTCCCTCTCTGTCCCCATTCTCCCTTTTTTCATCCTCTCTGTCATAATAAAAAGACATTTTAGAAAAAAATTGTCCATAATAAATGTATGAACTATCTGTAGTCTTTTAAATCTAGTTCAAGAAAAATACACTGAACGCTATTTGCATTCAGTCATGACTAACAAAACCCCTTTTGATGTTATTGGAAAAGAGAGAAGTTTTATTTTGAGAGCTAACTAGCACCAAAATCAAAGGCAGGTCTAATAGTGGAAAAATCTTCCCTCTGTGCATGTGTCTATTGTGGCTGCTCACCCCCAGCTGGCTCATGAAATGGTTCCTTAGACACCTGTGCTGTTACTTGGTCCTTTACTCTGTCGGGTTCTCCAGTGCTGAGATGAATCACAGATGACCGAGGGCTGGATTTCCTACTTAAATACGTGATTACAAGACATTGGTTCACCCAAGTGCACCAGCCCCCATCTCTGGCTGATCAGCAGGGCTCGTGTTAGGGCAGTGCTGGGCACTGGGGCTTTGTCCCTTCCCTGCCAGCTGCTCCCTGAGCCGCGCTCCTGGCGCTTGGCACACCCACCCGCACTCACCGGCTTTGCAGCGCCGAGACCGGCTGGGCTTTGAAACCAGCAACGAGCAGGGAGAAGTCCCACTGACTGTGTCACAAACAATAACATCAGAAGCCCAGCTGGAAGAGGGATCCACTACTCCCACACACTTGGCCACTCCAGCAAGCCTAGGAGCCAGCAGGCGCTTTCTGCTGCTCACATTGGCTGTGTTTGGGAAATCAGAGCACGGCTGCTCCATGCTGCACGGCCCATGTGGAAAAACACGGCCGCCGTTCCTGAACAGGAAACCCACAGCCCATCTTCAGCCCTCCAGAAACACACCAATGAAGTCTGTATTTCTGTATTCAGATAAAATAGATCATATCTAGTGGTTTTGAATTGTTAGTCATCAATTTACCATAAAACCCTATATTTAAAGTAGTTCCAGTTCCTCCTCCGGAGGTCCACAGCTCCTCATCAATGAAACAATCTAGCAGCTGCCTTGAGAGTCCCTTTGAGTCCAGTAAGGAATCTCATTTTGAAAATCTGCCTGTCTCTAAAGGATCCACAGCCTCCAAATATGCTGTGTTCTGACAGCAAAAGGATTCAATTTTGTTTCCATTCTCTGAATGCTCCTATTTGCAACAGTTTCCATGAAGGACTGTCACCAGCTGGCTGGAGACAGCATTTTGCACTGAGCCATGACTGGCTGCCACTCTCCGGCGCTGCGAGCAATGAATTCCTCTCTGGATTCCTCTCTGGATTCCTCTCTGAATTTCTCCCTGTGTCCAGTGACTCACCGGAAATTAAAACCTTCATAGCCCTTCATAGCCCTTTGCAGCCCTGCTGCTTCTCTCAGCTGCTGTGCCAGTACAGAGGGGCAATTAGAAAAAGCACAAGATCTCATTACAAACAGAAAATGATACGTGATGTTTGTCTTTGTACATGCTTGAAAAACATCAGCTTCACCAGTGATTGGTTAAAATAAATCATACAAGGACTGGGCTGATGTCCTTAGTAGTAATACTGAGATTTTGCAGGAGAAGTTAGGAGGAAATATTAAGGAGTGCTGGTTTTATGCAAGGTAAGAAATACAGTTGTAAATTTGTAATCCATGCATTCCAAGACAAAAAAATAAAAAATTCTTTCCCCTCAAAGCCATATTAAAAATGTATGTGTTTGATGAACTGGAACTTAACCATTAGGATTCTATAGGTCCAAATTCAGTATTCTCTAGCAGATAAGGGCACCCTAAATAGTTTTCCTTTTAGAAATCTTGGCTGTAGAAATTTGGCTTTGCAAGACTAAACTGTCCCATGTCCTTTGCCTCAAATATAACTCCAAAGTTTAAATGAATTTGCTCTCAGTTTTGCTACAACATCCTGTCTTTGAAAGGGTTTAAGCTTAGCTTTATGGTCAAAAGCCTTATTAGAATGGTCTTTACAGACAAAGTGAGCATTTTTGTGGAATTCATGTTAGTTATTTAAATTGCAGCAGATGGTAATTTTTTCAGGAAAGAAAAATTTCTAGTGTGTTGCTTTAGGACAAGATAAATAAGGTTGATCTTCAGATGCTTATAGATGAGGATCTGTTAAAGCTGTGGGCCTAAAATGCAGATTTCCTGTCAACTTTAATTAGCTTTTGTGAACCCTAAATTATGTAGTTGTTTAAAATTAACCAGGGTGAAGAAAAGCAGTTTTGTCAATTTTCTGTTGTTCACGCTCATCCAAAAAGATGGCAAAGCAACTCTGTAATGTGACTTGTATGTCAGTGAGAAATGAATGCCAAGCCCTGGAATTACAAAATGCATCAGAAGGACCTGACAGAGAGGCTGAAATGAGAGGAATAATAATTCCTTATACAGAAATCAAAGTGCAAATGTGCTGAGCATGATGTCAGTGAAAACATGATATTTCTTTGGACAGAGAAAAGCATCTGCAGGGTACATATGCTGAGAAGTTACAGCATTTGAGATGTTTCATTCACTAGAACACAGTGCTGCTGCCATTGTTGTTCAATGTGCTCACACTTTAAGGTGAGTGTATGCTAACAGTGACAAGTATGAATTTTTAAAAATGTTTGCATTACAGAAATGATCACAGGTTTTACTCATTAGTTATGCAGTCATTAGGCAAGTTGGACAAATCCTTATTCCTCACATCTGAGCACTGTTCAGAAACACTCTCTGTAATTACTTTTTACAAAGTGGCAGGGTAGCAGCTTTGTTATTTTTAAACAACAGAATAGTCTGTGCTTTTCTTCATCCTTCCCAACAGATGACACTTTGGGGAATGGATCATGTTCTGGAAATCACATACTGGCATAGGAACTAAGAGTTTGGGGAAGATACTGCCTTTGTGAACCTCTGTTCAAATTGGCATGTAGAGAATATAAAGTTCAGTCACAAAATTAACCATATTTCAGATCACTAATTCATCCTTCAATAGATAACATCAAAACTACTTCCTATCTCCTGCAAGGAAGAACCATATAGTGTTTCAGAACATTTCACAGAAAAAAATCAAGCTCATCACATGTACTTTCTCAATCCCTGAGACTACTCACTGGGCAAAGTAAACAACAGAGAATAACTAATAACATGGGATGCAATTACTAGGACTATCTAAAAATAAATAAATAAATAAATAAATAGGTAATTTAACCCAAATAACATTCAAGAAAATGTGGGCATCCAACATGTGCTGTAAGCTACCATTTAAAATCCTAGCCTATTTTACCTATTTCTCTAAAAAGACTGAAAAGCAGATTATTTTCTGATATGGAGCCCCAGATCATTGCAGTTGCACAATAATTAGATCAAAGTCAGAAAGTGCTGCAGTCACTGTAGATAGATACAATATAAGATGGTCACTTTTTCACTATCAGCCTCTTCTCAGAGCTATTTTATCATCTGCTGTCACATCAGCAAGATGCAAGATTTTGTTTATTTGAAAATCTGTTCAAAGCGAAAAAGAGGCTATTTCTTGCAGTTCTGGGATATTATAAATCTTGGGCAACTACAACAGCTTGTAATGACTGCACAAGTCATTCTGAATTCTTCAGTCCCTGGCTCCTTTCACTGACCAACACACGAGATTATCCTTGTGAACTGAACTAGGAGGACAATCTTTGGGTATAAACAATCATTTTACAGCCATGACAAGGGTCTCTTCTATACACACACTAATTCAGAATCCTATAGCTGTTTCTCTAGTAGCTCTGTGCCTCTGTCAGACTCAAAATAGACCTGAAAGAGCACTTGAGTGAAGCCTTTTGTACATTGACATATTTATTTCTTTGCTTATCAGACAAAGAAGCAATAGACAGCACACCAGTATTAGATGCACGCTGTTACCACACACATTTTCTGTGCCTGACCTTGATATATGTGACATGATCTGTGCATAATGTTGTGTCCTTGAGCAACTGGCTATTCACAGACAGACAGACACACAATTGGCTGTCTCTTATTATGTCCCATGTATGTGAGAAGCAAACTTCAAGGGCTTGTTTCTATTCTGGCAAACACCCAACTGGGGAAGGTGTTCTGGGAGATCCACAATGGTTTCTACAGCCTGTAACTGTAAAGTGAACTCACATTCAACACTGTGTCTAAGAAGTTATTGTCTAGGGAGGGGAAACAGCTGCCTCCAAATCACCTGGCTGGATAGCAGAGAGAGAAGAATCAAAGCTCAGAGAAGAGTGGGCATTGTCTCTGGTGGGCCCTGCAGGCAAAGGAAGCCTCTGCTGCACACAGACGGTGCTTTTAAGTTGTAAACACCAAATTCTACAGAGACAACCAGTGCCATAAATAAAGGCTTTTAGAGGGCTTCTGTGTACTATTTTTTAACCTTTCTTTGCTAGTATCTACACAATATCTATGTTTGTGAAATTAACTTTTATTAGTCAGGATGTCTACAGAAAGCAGGTAAGACCTTTTCCTGCCATTTGTGTGCATTCACAGCAGACTCTCTGACTTGAAAGGTAAAACCTTTAGTAAGAATGTACCTGATTGAATACAGTTTAATCGAGGAGTTGAGGTACTGATTGCTATTAAAGAATATCAAAAGAATCCTTTCAGTGCCTATAAAATTCAATTTGCTAGCATCAGGTGAAAATGAGACTGCTACAAACAAAATATAAAGCAAGATTTATCAAAGAAATGGTTAAAAATTATTATTTCCTCACTTATACTACAGGAATTTGGGGTTTCAGCACCATCCCCTGATGGGTTTGCCTTTTGAGACCCTGTGTTTATCACAGAGAGCTGTCAACAAAGCAAAGTGTAAAGCAAAAAAAAGAGCCAACAGTAGAGGTCAGCCATGAACTGTCGATTTCCTCTCCAAATTTCTTGCCTGAACAATTCATGCTGTTTACTGAACACCCAAAAATATCTGGGGCACCTGTGCCAAAACAGCAGTGGATAACAGTAGAAGGAGGAAAGAAAAAGAGTCTTCTTTCCAAAATGAGACGAGGCAAAAATCCAGACACTAAGATCACTGCCACAGGAAGGCTGAAGTACAAATGAATAACAACACTTGCTTTTTCTGCAAATAACACAGAGCTCCCCCAGCAACTTGCTTTTGTCTGGTTGCTGGTCTCAAAAGGTCAGTATCTCATGGAAAAAAAAAAAACCCAACCAAACCCCACAAAACCACCAGCTATTACTTGGCTTTTGGAGAGTTAGCTTTACCACTTGCTGGTTTCCACTACCCCTTGGTAAAGCTGTCTGGCATGTTGGCTCATTTGAATAGGGGAAGGTTTCAGTCCTGCTGTATGTGACAGCTGGAACACATGATGCGCCAATTGAACTACTCAGGTTGCCCCAAGATGCATCTGCTTTTGTGCTCAGCATTTAAAAATACTTGAAACAGTAGCTACATAAATTAGGCCGGTGCTTAAGCCAATACAGATAACCTGGATTTTTAAAGCTGAGAATTAACATGGGCTAAATAAACTGCTGTTTGATGGTCATTTGAAAAACCAAGCACTTAGTTACCCCTTGCAAATGACAACACTCTTCAATACCATTCTTTGTAAAGTGCAGCTGTCTAGGACATTCATTTAATGTAGCAACTGGATTTGAAGGGCAGGGATTTGGACTAAAAGAAATAACCCATCCATGGTCTCAAAATTGCACTTAGAGTTGCAGATGGGAACCAGACAATCAACAAATGCGTTGAATTGTCTAGGCTTGCTTTCCAAGTGTGGTGCATTATACCTGTACCAGGCAGGAGCCCAGCCACCAATTTACTGTCATGTTTGTCAAGCACTAAACACAATGCCCCTCGGCCATGGCTTTTTTCCCCCCATATCTGGACTAAACATCCAGCACCTGAGCCCTCAGCCCTGCATCTCTGCTGGGGATTTTATAGCTATGTGTGCAACATCATTGTGGCCATTGCTCTCTTTCCCCCAAGAAGTGACCTAAGCCAAACTTCTGGCTGAGGCCACCAAGGACTGGCCTTCCCCTGGTCCATGCCCTGGCTGCTTTCCCCTTCCGCTGCCCTGCTCGGGACACTCTGCTGCCCTTTGGGCTAATTCACAGCTCCCACAACAGCAGCAGCCGCTGTCGATGGTGAGGGAGGATGCCCTGTGCCGAGGAGGGCCGGGGAGCGGCGGGGGCTTGGGGGTGGCTGGTGCCCTTTGGCTTTACGGGCAGCGCGGGCACGGTGTGCTCGCCGGGGCGGCCGGGCCGGTTCCTCTCCCCTGTTCTCCCCGAGCAGCCGGGGCTCCCCGCGGTGCCGCTGCGGGCTCGGGGAGGGCAGCGGGCGCGGGCGGGCGCGCCCGGCAGGGGAGGGGGCCGCCCCCGCTCTCGGCTCTATAATGCCGGGTCCCCTCGCCCAGCCGCACCGCATCGCTCCGGCTGCCGCA
>VYXD01003041.1:363334-458393 GCA_013397195.1 Hylia prasina | reverse complement strand
CGGCTCTCCGGCCCCGGCCCTCACCTTCTGCCCCGTCCCGGGCCGCACTGAGGGCTGGCCGGCGCCGGGACCTGCCGGGAAGGGACACGGGAGAAGGGCGGTGGGGATGTGGGAGCAAACTCTATCAAGGGACTTAAATGGTCGTTGTCCCAGGGCAGAGGCTGCGGCTTTTTGTAGGGGTGTTGAAGACTAGGAAACTGGGAAGAGGGAAGTCCGTCTGGAGCGGGACACGTCCAGAGCACCTGTTCGTACCCTGTCACACATTCCCCTTCATTCGAAAATTGCCTCTGTCCCTTGTTTGCTCTGCTCCATTCATGCGGGCTCCTTCTGTCCAAAGAAAGACGGCAGAATAAGCATCCTCCCTGGATTTGAAGTGTAAAAAGGACAGAAATCCCCAAATATTACCATGTATATTAATGTAGTGCCTATCATCTCTGCCAGGAACCCTGTACCCCACTTCATTTATAACTGCACGAACAGAGAACAAGCGGAACTCTTGCCCCAAAGAGTTCTCTGTCTGAAGCAGCCCGAGAGCAATGTTCAGTCTAACCTGTGGCCATTTTTCTTCCATTGTCTTGCTGATGCTCTCTGCCATATCTCTGTTCTGCTTTTCTGATTATAGCTATGCCAGGACAGGTGTCAAATCATAGGTACTGTATTTTCTCTTCATCAGTTCTTGCTGCTGGAAGGATGCATACATTGAGAAAGCATCATTAGCATTTAGAATGTATCACTCCTGCCCAGTCAAGAAATTACCGAAGAGGTAATCCCCCTTACAGGCTGGGATGAACATTTGTGATTAGGATTTTGTTGTAGTAGCTAATGAACTATTTGAAATACAGTGGCATTTTTTTTCCTGGGATGTAATAGGTGCAGGTGTAATAATAGGTACACAATATCTGATAGGAGTGAAAAAGCATGCCTGAGCTTTTTCTGATGTAGAATTCTTATCATTCTTTCATTCCTGTGCCCAAAGAGTCTCTGCAAGGAGAGTTCCAAAGGAAGCTTTACAAGGAGCTGCTGAAAAATTACAATCCCTTGGAGCGACCAGTTGCAAATGACTCCCAGCCACTCACTGTCTATTTCACTCTCAGTCTCATGCAGATCATGGATGTGGTAAGTCTATAACCTTCTAGGAAATGGTTTCAAAGGCTGCATTTTTCCTTCCTAGAAGGGACATTTGAGATAGCAAAGGAAGATTACAAGAAATTGGAAAGGACAACTAATTCAAGACACAATACCAAATTTTGTCTGCATCTTTAAAGAACTAAACTTAAAACAACAATTTACCTCTTTCTTAGCTGTCTTGTCAGGAATTCCCAACATTTTTAGCAGTAGAAAATATTTCAAGGGGAGCTCAAAATGCACACTTTGCCTTTCAAATCCTTAACTGTCCTTAGAACAAATAAGCAGTATAGTCTGGGAGGGATTTGCAAAACCGAAGTTCTTGATTTCTGGTGGTCACTTAAGAGCTGCCTATTTTGGAAGATGGAGGGGAGAGGAAATCCCAGCCAGAATCCAAGTTATGTTATTTCCTTTGCTATGTAGACAAGATTGCTGCATTCTATATGCTTAAACAACTACTGTATTTACAACCACACTTGGCTGGTTTATCAGTAGGTATTCCTGTGTTGTACTTGTGCAATGCACTGTAGGATCTTTTGGGGTTCAAATATGACTAATTTAAGTTTTGCTCTGTCACAGTAGCACAGAGATGCAACTCAGCATGTAAGTGGATTTACAGTATTTGTTTTTACTGAATTTGACTAGCTATGCCAACTAATAAGGAAGTTAAAGTCTTAAAAATGTACTTAACCTCCAAATTCCATTATCTCCCCATCAGATGCCTAAAGTTCAAGACACAGAGTTAATTTCTTCTGGAGTTGTCAGATTTAATTAAAACCCATACAAAATGAAAGGAAAATATCCACAAATCACTAGTCAATCTGGGTGTAGTCAATGACTGCCAGTTTAGGCTACTATGATTCAAAAGGCAGCTTTTGATCCTACGTGCCTCTCAAGAACCACCCTTCAGAGTCAGTCAGAAACCTTCGTTTTTGTACTGGCTGTTCAGTTACAGCTCATTCTGCTTGCCATAAAACTCACTGCATTTCTTTCTCTGAGATCTGGGATTGACAGCCAAAGAAAGAAACCAACCATGAAGTAAATTAAGCTTCACACTATAAAACAAATGAGTTTTCTTCATTGTCAACAAGAAGCAAATGCTGGTGGGAATGACAGCAATTGCAATAACAATTACTGGTTTAACAAGCTAGAAACAAAACATGTCACCATCGCACTTTCCTGTAGTTTATACATTCATTTTAATGGCTTCTCAGCTGATAGCCACTGAGTCTAATTGGGAGCTAGACCTCTCCAGAGCCAATACATCAAATCCCTGCCAGAACAGATTGAGCCAGGCTGGATCATGGTTGTTGCTATTCCTTAGGTGAAATCTCTTCCATTCCACCCTGACTTTGATGACAGGAAAAGGGAGACCATATATGAAATCTTTTCTAAATACAGTGGATGTTTCTTATCTTTTATTTCTAGTTTTAACCTGTCCTATCAAAACTAGTATGTTTTTCTTTTAATGGTACTGCACATTAATATGCATGCTAGTATCAGCAGTACATAATGAGGGATCTGTAAGTGCCAATTGCCCCAGCTTAGTGGAGTTCACTAGAAAATAGAATTAATTAATTGTCTAATGAGAATGCAAGCTGGCATAGTAAATTATACAAAATGTTTCTAAATGGGGAGGAAGAGCAGTGGCAGCATGAGAAAAAGGCAGTTCAGGGGTGTATGACTGAAGAGGAGAGCTAGGAAACCAAGGGAGTGCTTGGAGAGGAAGTGGGAGTACATAGTAGGCTTGAGATACAGCAAAAGAATTTGGAAGAGAGGTGGAATTTAGATGGAAGAGGATGGGATGCAAAATGGAAAGTAAGAGGTTTGAAAGAGTGGACTTCAAAGAGAAAAATCTTAAGAGACAAAGGCATATCTTAGTGGAAGGAGAGGAAGAGGGGCTAATGGATGGTCATAGCTTCAGTACAATGGCAGTAAAAATAAACAATAGGATGGAGAGAAGCTATTTTTCTTTATTTTTCACCTCATGGAAACCCCTCAATCTGCACATAAAATGGGTCTTTGGCTTCTGCTTGTCTGGTATTTTAGTGCTGGCATGTAATCTCAACCTAATTTAGGCTTAGGAAAATTTCCAGCATATACATTTTTGAGAAACAGATTATTGAAATACAATGATATGATATAATTTCCACACGGGAAAAAATTACAGCCACCACATTTTTAAACACTGTATGGAGGTAAATACCTTCTAACAGTGTTGTTTTCTATTGTAACATCCATCCCAAAACAGTATCAGAGGAGAATATTCAGCTGCTGCCTATTGGTTTGGAGGGAACACCAGGAATAGACACAGAAGCAGTGCTGTTCCAACTCTGCTACATTTCATACAGAATAGTGAATGGCACAGAAAAACAAATGCAGTGAGCATGAGGGTGAGAAGTTTGTGCCTAGCCTGGCATTTTTACAATAGACATATCTGTATCAACTGTAAGTTAATACAATTAAAAGAAACATATCAGAGGGTATTTCATCCCCAAAAGTCAGAAGATGAAACCTTAGAAGTTAAGTGGTCACACATTTGTACTGCAGATGACTGCTTTGAGACACAAGCATGAAGAACTGGAATACACTGAGGTATAGAGTGACAGTTAAAACATAATTTTTACTGCTATCTAAATGAGTAGAAAAATCACAATCTTATTTAAGCTTGGACAGGGTCTCTAGAGGTCATCTTGTCCACTCCCCTACTGCAAAGATGTTGTAAATGGATCATGTTACTCAGGACTGTATCCAGTCAAATGCTGACCACTTTGACAGCAAGAGTTTCCACAACCTTCCTGGGCAGTCAGTATTCAACTACCATCATGGTTGATTTTTCCTAACATCTAAGCATGACTTCCTATTTTTCAGCTTGGGAACAATACTAAAAAACAGTTCGAGAAAAATGAGACACCTTTCCTTCTTCAGGAAAATAATAATTTTTAAAAAAGATACTTTTGGTGAATTATTCTGGACTTTTTGACCATTTGCAGTATGGTGTGTATATTTCTGAATAACATAGTAGAAAGCTAGAGAATGAAATCTTGGTAAACCCACATGGCAGAACTTGTTCTTAGAGTAGCTGTCAATGGATTACTCTTAATATATAAGTTTTCCAGCTTTCTGGCTGGAATCTAGAATTTTTACCAGCTTTCTGTGTGGAACCTGGGGCAGCACTCTGGGAGTGTCCTAAGCTGATCTCAGCCTTTGCTGCTGGAAGAAATCTCTCTCAGTTCCTGGCTCATGCTCCCACAGCTTTGGCTTGCACCAGTGCCTCTCTGAGTGAGAGTTACCTTATCCTATTTTGAGGGGTCAGTTCTCTGCATGTCCTGTCCTTTGGCTTTGGATTAGCTTAAACTGCTCACAAAACTATCTGTGCTGGTTCTTCAGTGAACATGTCATATATTTCAAAAAACATATGTGAGCAATAGCTCTGATTCTAGTTGCAAAACTTGAGGTCAATACCATCTCAGCTTGTGACTGCAACAAGACTCATGGTGACAAACATTTTGGTGGGTATGAGTGTGACCATTTTGGTCTACTCTGATCATAAATTAGTTAATTCTTTAGAATCAATATTTAATAATTTATTTAAGAAAGTTGAATTAAGCTACTTATCTACATGAATATTCAAATTCTTACTTATGTTGCATAACACTGTTTAGTCAGGAATCTTTTATGGTTCCTGAAGACACTTGCTGGCTAATTAAATCATTTACTACACAACAGTTTTTGCTTATTTGCCAGTTTTTCCTGTTCCCTTTTTAAAAAATTTCTAGTTAGGGGAAAGAAAAGCGCTGAATAGTTGTTTGTATGTAGAGAGCAGCAGCAGAATCTCAAGGGAAATCCTGTTCCTTTAGGCTGCTCAACTCACTTGTGCAGACCAAAGGATAAATGAAAGCATGCAAACTTTTTTACATTTAACTGAACTTAGTCAAAGTTTGCTTATCCTACATTGCCCTTGGTTACTTGCATGACTTTGTTTTATATATTCAAGGGCTTTTGTCCTTGTTTTGTTTTACACAGTGAAGTGATCCAGCTGACTACAATGACTTACCTACAAGGCTTTGCAAAGCCCCTGCATAAGGATCTGCAATTCAGTATTTGCAATCCAATACCCCAGACCCACTGGGCAAGAAAGTAATGTCAAATATCTTGAAATTTTGAGAAGAAAATTATGCTGTCATTCAAAGAAGCAGAACAGCTTCTGTAAAGAAACAGACTAAAAACCAATCATCTTGTCCGCCAAAAAAAAGCGGGGGGGGCAGGGGGGGGGGAAGAGAAAGAAATTTAAATTTGGAAAAACGAATAAAACAACCAAATCAAGAGGCTCATTGAAAAATGGTGCTAATGAAGTTCCTAAGCTGTTTATCAGACCTCAGCAGCCTCTTTGCAAACAATGGCTGGGGCAGAAGCTCATCAAATCTGCATTATTCTTTTAATTTGAGCATTCATTTGTGGAAATTAGAAAATATCTCTCCAAGCTTTGTTTTCTTCTCAGTTTGCCACTTCAACTTTTTTCCCACCATGCTAACGGGAGAAACTGTTTGCACTTTTGTCTTGCAGCCATTTCCACTCCACCATAATTTATTCCTGAGAGTTTAGAAAACTGGAAAGGTGCTGGGATATGCCTTCTGACATTTTTAGTTAGTTTATTACCATGAAAGCTCCTGGATTATAACAGAAAACAGAGTATTCTATTTTTCCATGAAATCTGAAGAAGAGATCAGGCAAGAGTCTAAAACAGTCTGATAACTGATCTACTTAACAAGCAGACAACACCTCTCCCTACTCTACTGTGGTGAGATATCAATATACTGAAAGAAACCACAACCTTATTTATGTGATATTTGTCCATCTTTCCCATGCTTCTAAATATCTTCTGGATGTTTTAACTCTTCTGTCAGCATTTTACCTAGTCTCCTCAAACAGTGTTAGAGTTGGAAAGATATTTTAAAACACAGGAGGATGTGTGGGACGGAATGGAAAGCAATGAATGTACACTAATGAAAGGCAGTTTGCAGGAAGGAAAAAAGGACTGACTAAAGGCTATAAAAAACCCTCCTGATAATAGTTCACTTGAGGACATTAGAGATGTTCTTTGTATGTGAAAATCAGAACTTCTATTCTGCTTTCTGGTTGTACAGGAGAGATGTTTGGAACTTCTTTGTAATATGAATCAGCTGGGTTTTTTCTGTTTGTGTGGGTTTTCTTTCTAATATGAGTAAAGTGAAGCAGTTTCTTGGACATTTTCCTTATTCTTCATGATACAAATAATCAGTTTGAATCATAAATCTCAGTGCCTCATGTTTTGTTTTCTAACTGCATTGATATGGACAACCCATTAACTTAAAAAGTGACTAAACATCTACTTCTATGTCAGTTGTGATGAAAAGGGCTTGTTTCTTTCCTGTGAAAAGCATGGCTAAGGTGCTAGGAAAGATTTCTCTGTGACACTGCTGTAGAGCACAGGCACCACCGCATAAAGCCTTCACATTTTACACAGGGGCTCTTAGAACAACAGAACCTGCAAAGTCACATCATCTGGTAATTATTAGTAGTCCTCAGTAATCAGCTAATGAAACAAAATTACAGTGCAAGATGGGAGTCAGATCTGGATAATATTTGGTCTTATACAAAGCTTTTAATTCACAGAAGTTTGGGACTGAAATGAATATACTCCTTGCAATATTCAGAGTTGTTCCTCTTTTGAAAAATGACTGTCATGTTCAAATACTAGACAATACAGGATGTCACAATTTGATACACAAGTTCACATGTTTTGTTTTGACCAATATGGATTATTACGGTCTGTAGTGCTTTGTATGGAAAGATGGAAAGACCCATGTTTTTCTCCATAAATGTTCTTGTCCTTGGCTAGGGGAACACCACTGACCTGCACTGGCCAAGGATGTGGCTCCCTGAAGCCCAAGTACGAGCTGAGCACTTGCAGCCCCATGTGCTGGTGGGTGGTTTCCCTGTTGCCACGTTCCTGGGAGAGCTGCAGGCTCAGTCCCAGCCGAGGAGGAGCCCTGTGTGTGCGGTTTGGTCTCTGCTCACACAGACAATTACATGCTCCATAAATCTGCTGCTCCTTGGGAAAGCCTCCTCTGCTGGGCACAGAGCAATGGGAGCTGCCTTGGCTCCTCATGGGTTTCATTTGCCTCTGACTGCAGTGTCAATGTGCATGAGAAGGGAGTTCAAATGCAGGTGGCTGCCCCTGCTGAACCCATTTCCTTTCTGGGAAGGTTTTTGGAAGTGCTGTGGGAGGATGCTGTGGGCTGGGTGAATTATGTGGGGAAAAGCAACTCCCAAGTAACCATCATGGCCTCAGCCCCACTCCTGTGGTGTGATCTGTGTGGGTCTACAAGTTGGCAGGAATGTGCTGCAGCAATTTGGAGAATGATGGCAAGGGAAGGCAGGAAGTGCTGCTAAAGCAAGGTGATATTTCTGTTCCTGCTGTCTGTCTCTGCTCAGGGCTGCATTCTCAGAGCCCTGCAGACACAGTGCCAGCTTTTCTCGCAGCAAAGCACACGCTATCAAAAGTTTCCAGTCATTTACAAATCTAATATTGCTGACAGCAGTTGAAAAAAGTATTGTCAATGGACTGGAAGCAAACAATTCTGTATCTCTGAACAGCATATTAACATAAATACATTCAAATGTTAATTACTTCAAATGTTAATTACTTCAAATGTTAATTACTTCAAATTTAGCTGATACAGATGTGAATTCTTCAGTTTCTCCTGAACTCTTCACCATATTCAGTAGCCTGAATAGACTACTAAACAATCCAACTGTTCTCATTCTAAATATATCTGTCAGTTACAAAAATGGGAAAGAAAAAAAGAGAGAAGGAAAGGAAGGAAGAAGGAAAGAAGGAAGGGAGGAAAGGAAGGAGAGAAGGAAAGAAGGAAGGAAAGAAGGAAAGAAAGATTTCAGCATGTGTAGGCAGCAGGGAGCCTATTTTTACAAGCACTTATTTAGAAAAAGAAATATTTTAAAATTAATTTAGAATTTTAATTACTTAAATTATTTTACTTTACTGTGTTAGCCAATTTATTTTTAATTTGTTCAAAATTAAAAGATTTATTTTCCAAGAATTACCAGAAGCAGCCTGAAGTAAATGTCTATTCAGATTTAAGCTTCACTTGTGCTTGCATTTTCATGCCTGTTATTGCAACTAGAATTTGATTGGTATAGAGGAAAGGCTGGTAACTCTGGCTTCAACAACAGCTAACTGTGAAGCACCAAGAGCATGGCATGAAGCCATGCTGCTGCTCATTAGCAGCAAGATAAGAATATGATAGTCATCCAGTTCATCTTTCCCAAATCTTCTGGTAGTGATATTAAGCCACATTTGCATGGTTTATAATCCTGTGTCTCCTCATTCCTTGTGTGCTCCTCATAAAAAAGTCCCCTGAAGGGAAGATGATCAATAACCATGTGCAGACTTGGGGGACCCACGCACATGTTTAATTATACAGCACTGTTACTTTGAACTTTTATTGGCTTGTTTTCTGCATTCAGTTAGAAGTGTTTGCACATTTCTGTGCTTGGCATCCCCTTAATTACTCTCAGTAACTACACAGGTGTGCTAGTTTAGGGTTTGAGAGGAAGGCAGGAAGGAAGGAATGCGGCCTCTTACCCACCATCTCCAAAACTACTAAATGCAAGGACAAGGACAGAAAAAGTAATGAGCACTGACAGAGCTCAAGAAATTCAGATGAGCATTTTTATGGATTTTGGAGTGCTCACTCCATCTCTGTCCCCACAGACAGAAATAATCTTTTCACAGAGGAGAATTTGCTCTTTTGTGCTGCAGAAAAAGCAGCCTGAAGGACCGTGTAGGTGTTCTGACATTTCAGTCATGACGCTTGTTGCATTTGTGAAGAAACAGAGATATGGTTGATTTCCATCAAAGTATTCCTCTCAGCTAAGCTCACAGTTTCTCAGTGCTTTTGTAAGTGATTCTCTACAGGCATATCAGAGAAGTGGGGGCAGTATGGATTTTCATGGAAAGCAGGAAAGGAAGACCTTTAAAAGAGGACTCTCAAATGTGTCCATCAGAGGACGTAGGGTAAGGAATAACTAGAACCTCTGCAATATGATTCATCCTCTCATGTTATTGAAGTGTCTTAGCAATACTCCTGTGTCAAGAGTTGCAGGGACATTCAGCAGGATAAACAATGCATTTTGTACTCTGCCCTTCCCCAGGAAGTTTTTTAATTGCCATGGTGATGTCTGTGCTGTATCATAGACTGAAGAGAGAACCCAGGACATCCAAGATAATATTACATATCACAGGAATTTTGGAGCAAGTCCTCCTTGCTTAATTTTCCTATACTTGGGAAGATGGAGGTAGGATGTAGTTTAGTTAGAGAGACTGGGATGAGTTATAGCATTTTGCTGTCTGACCCTCTGAAGTTGGCTTTGCCTATGTGCATTTGTAGTGCACATAGCTATTCCTTGTGGTTATGTTAGATGCCTCTGTCTCTGTGGCTCTGGTGTTCCTCAATGGTTTCAGCTGATGCTAAATCATGGAAAATATGCTCTGGTCAGGTGTGGAAATTTTCTTACAAAAGTAGGAGAGATGAACGCCAGCAGCAGGCTGGTGCTGGAGCTGCGTGCCCTGATCACACACAGGGAGAGGAAGAGACAGCTTTGGGTTCAGCTCCTTGTTCTCCCATAACTTTCTCTTCTCTCCTTGAAGAAACTCCGTCCTCTTCAGTCTGCTGGAACATTCAAGTGTAACAACCTGACCTTTCAATTTCAGTGTTTTGCAACTAACCTCTAGGAAAATAAATCAAGTTCAAAGGCTTTGATTCCCTCCGGTTTTAACACCAAGTAATGAGGGGGGCTATGGGGGCTCTATTGTTTATTCTTATCTTGTGGTACTGTTGGTAGTTCCCAGGTTCCAGCATGTGTTCAGAGCTGGGATGCCTATCTGTGTCAGACTGGCAATGGTAATCAGCACCTAGAGCCAGTATTTAATGCTAATCCAGGGTTCAGCCCTCTCAACAGGAGTCTGCTACAAAATACACTGGAATCAAGAATTATTTGTAAATAAAGCAACAGAAGACAGTTATTATTTTGCATGGAAGCAAGAAATTTAACTGCACTTTAAACTCTATGCTATATTCAAAAATTGAACTGAGTGAAACCTACAATTAATCACAGAAATTCATAAGGTAACTTGAAAAATGCAACTTGCTCTTCAAAATATTTTTTCATGCAAGATGTGCTGATGTATGTGATTAGTTATGCTGTACTCTGCTCATTTCATATGCCTTATCCCTACTTGTCTTTGCAAAGATGAATGTGTTCATATCTAAATACAATCTCTTGTTAACAATGATGTACTGAAAAAAAAAAAAAGACAGACTGCTGTTACAATTACATCCCCATGGTAACAAAAATGGTACATCATGAGGCTCTCACATATATTTATAATCTCAGCTTCTTTTTCCTGGAACTCGGTGAAAGCCAATTCTCCAGCCCGCTGCCAGGACAAAGCCCTGGTGCAGCCATGGCAGCACAACTCTCAGAACTAATAGAGCATATCTGGAACACAAAGACCTTCCTACATCCTAAGAAGGTTCTGCACAGAGTTAAGGTCACTCTTTTATGCTCTTTGTGCAGCAGCTTTTTGCTGTGATGGATTTGCATCTATCTGGGGAGACCAGTGTATGGTCTGAGTAAACTGCCTCTCTTTTAAAGCAATATAAAGAAACTGAGGAGAAAGCAAATGCTTTTTGCTAAAGGATGTAAGATGAGTTGGTGTGGAGAAAATACTGGCCTTTTTCAGACACAAACAGTGCAAATTTTTTTTTAAAAAAAGGCAAAACAAACAATCCGCCTCAGATTTGACCTGAAATGGGTTAGGCAAAGTAATCAGACTCCTTATCTCCAAACTCAATCTTAACCCAGGTAAAATTCAAATTGTATTTTTCTAATATTTAAGGAAAAAAAAATTCAAAAAGCCACAAATGAATATCTACTCCTAACCCAGCAGCACAGAATCCATTAGTAATATTTTAGCATTTTAACTTTAGAAACTTTTCAACTTTCACAAAACTTTAGCTCTAAGCAGAAGCATACTTGTCTGTTGTATTCAGGTTTACCAAACCAGGACACCCATGTATAACAAATATCTCACTTAGCCCCAGAATAGCCATTTACTGCCTTGTTCCTCATTAAATTTACAGTCCAAAGTCAGCTTTCCTAAAAAATCAAAATGGATAATGGCAGCAATCTCTGCTAGTCTGTGTTATCTCTATCAACAAAACTCCACTTTTCCCAGTCAGGAGCAATTCTCCTGAGCCATTCTTTATTTCAAAGACCTCCAGAATACAGACTGCATGAAAAGCCATTCATATGCCATCCATCACAAATCTAATAAACCTAAGAGCTCAGTGGAAGAGAAGTTTTCAAATTTCATTTTAATTAACTACTCACATTTTGGTTGGCCTTTATAGTTTAATTCTTTGATTAAAAAAAGCTAGGAAAAATTAAATCAAAGATCAAGAAGCACACCGAGTAATGAAGATATTTTCAGGGTGAATTTTGGAGATTTCACTATAAAACTCACCTTAATGCTGCAGGAGATACTTAACTAAATCCTGAGCACAGCTGCAATTACCCCTAAAGGTCTGAAGGAGCCAGAGTCTGAGTTTGGGTGGCAAGAGTGAGGCAGGATCATCTTAGCTGTGAAGGTGCCTCGTGCTAAATTTGCTTTGCAGTGGAATGTGGGAAAGAAGGTGATGTTCTAAACACCTTCAGCTTTCAGTACCATCACTAGTTAGGGGCTGAGTACAAAATAACAAAGACCAGCTTCCAGGGGATTCTTTGCACCAAGAATCAGGGTAAATTAGCAGCTGATGTAAAGGGAGTGGCCCTCGTTTTACACTGACAGCCCAGGGCCAGGTCATGCAGAACTGGCACAGCGTCCTGACTGTGCTGTTCAAGTCTGGCTGAACAAGAGTTTGCAGCAGTTGCTTTAGTTTTGAAAGAGCCTCCCTTTCCCAGCAGGAGGCTGTACCACTACAAGATTGATAAACGTCAGAGCTCTGCTTTTATACAGAAATGTCAGTGGTACAGCAAAAGTCAAAACACCAAATAAAAATGTGTGTTTAAATCTGAGGTGTCAGAAAATGTGGTGCAACAAGGAAAATTTATATTTTTCATTTCTGACATTTTATTGAATATTTTTCTGTCTTTTCCACCTATTTTTAAGAAATCAGAAACATTCTGTCATGTGTTTCTGATGTTGAATCTCACATGCTGGAATGGAATATTATTAATATTATTTATGCAGTGGTAATAACTGTTTACACACCATTTTCTGCATAATTGAAAATATGAGCTGCAAGCTGAGTCAAAACCATTTTACTTATAAAAAGGTCTATTGCTGACCACTGGAGAAGTGAAGGGTAATTGCACTGGCCTATTCCTTTCATGGTGAAAAGGAAGTCAGGTGGGAAAGGGGCATCAGGAATTCCAATCTTTTACGTCACAGATCATGTACACTGACATTTTCTTCATCTTTTTATGGCTTGAACAACCCTTTTCACATTGACAACTCTTGGTTTAGCTTTTTATTCCTATACAAACCTCCCCAAAATTCTTAATTCCCTCAACTGCATTCTTCAAGATCCAGACTGGCTGCAGCTCCAGCCCACACCTAAGGGTGAGTAGGGGTAGTCCTTGGCCAGCAGCTGCAGTCTGCACTTCGGTGTCCCTGCAGAAGCACCAGCGTGGCTTTTTTAAGCAACTGATTTCTAGCCTCACCACTGAGATAGCAAAATTCAATTCTGCCTGCATGACTAAGGAGCCCTGAGCCACCTTTTACAGAAAAGTTTAGTTTTAACCTTGGCACATGGGGAGGATATTTGCAATAGAGCCCCAGGCTGACTTAGTGTGGGAAGACTGAGGTCACTGTGGTGCTCTCAGGGCTGCAGGTGGGTGAAGCTGGAGCAGACACTGCTCTGGCCTCTCCTGCAGGGTGGCCACAGGGACCTGCTGTGCATCAACACCCTGGGCAGGGATGGGAAGTGCAGCCCTTTTCACTGCTCTCCATGACTTTTGAGGATTTTGGATTCATCCTGCCATTATGGCTGCCTGAAGTATGGACACAACACCAATCTTTTGTCACCTGGCCACTTTATGAATGCTTATCTCACCCTCCAGCCCATCCTCTCAGTACTAATCCTGTAGGAATTCAGGCTTTTTTAGCTGATACAGTTTAGTGAGCTCAGGGCATGACCCTAAAAAGGAAGAGGAAGAAAACCCCAAGCTGTGTGAAGCACAAATTAAACGTAACAGGATTTTAAATGATGGGAGAAATGTCATTAGGCACAGGTAATTTGACACTGTGGATCAGAAGATGTTGAGTATGTTTAATAAGCAGGTGCTGAGACAATAAGAGCTAATGAACTGACTAACCTGCTGGTTTCAGGAGGATGACATTCAAGCACACAGAAGTGAAAATCAGTAAAGAAAGTGTCTTACGTGTTTCTTACTGCCTGTCAGGGTGTTGTTAACTTCAGACTACAGTTATTAGCTTCAGTTTTGCCAGAGGTTACCAATCAGGAGCATAGTATTATGGTGTAACAAGTGATGTCATAAAATGTTCTTACAAAGTCTTTGTTAACATCCAAAGTAAATGAAGCCCAGTTCAAAGAGCCATAACTTTTTCTGTAATTTAGGTGAGATTCAACCACGTAAAAATAAAGAATCTAAAATTTGAAGTGCAGAAATTACAGCTCATAGATTTTAGTCAGGATATCACCTTATGCTAGTCCCTGGGAAATACGTGTTTCTTGCTAGGTGCTGCACATCACTGCATGCCACTCCCTAGGCATGCAGTTTTATTTTAGCTCTTTTCCCCCTTGCAGTTACCACGTAGCTTTTCTAGTGTGGATGCTACATGTGCTGAAATCCATTTGAAAGTCTAAAAGTATCGTTACAGAGTTTATAATGTCCAGACTAACACTTTTCACAAAGCATTATCAAGTTTCTATCTCTTCTTTTATATATTCTGATGAACACAGGGTAAGGGAAGGATAATTGGAGACTCTGGTAAGTGTTTTTCCAAAGGTGATCAGTCTGATGGGTTGTATAAATTGAAAAAACAGACAAAACCAGGAGTGGGAACTGGAAGAATGGAGACAGTGCAATTTCCTTCAAAGACTTGCAGAAATTATAAGCTCTACTTTCAAAAATGAATGAAGGACCATTCAAGTCTCCTGATGTCAGCTACTTTCCCTTCAATAACTACACTGCCACAAAATAACGTGACAAGCAGTCCAGTAGCAATTTGCCATCTGTCCTCTCAGATCTTGACTTCAGTTATGGATAGAGATGAGCAAAGCAGCCTCCACTCATCTCCCACTGTGCCAAGGAAACCTAACTCTCTATTAGCTGGGCTGCTTGGCCAGTAGTGTCTCAAGAGCAAGTAACTTAAAGCAGCTGGTATGGAATAAAAACCAAAACGCCAATCTGAACAATATGAAACAATGTTGGGAAGATCTCAGATTATACTGTGAAGCCATTTTCCTTTCCTCCTTTATGGCAGAAAGGGTTCATAATAGGAGCTTCCTTGTTTTTGTGTTCAAAACACATAAAGTGTTCTGTGTTTACAAAATGAAGTGACAAAAGCTGGTGAAGTTCTATGAAGCATTTCAAACACACCCATTGTTTTATGGGGAGGTATTGCACAACTCTGTTGAAAAGAGCATTAATGTAGTTTGTGAAGCATTTAAGAGTGTCCAAAAAACACTCCTAAGCAGGGAGAAGCCCTGCAGGATGTCTCCTGCCCTACCTTTTACCAGCTTCACCTGGGGCCACAGAGGGTGACAAACCCTATAAAATCAGAACCTTTCCTCTAGTGATGGATGAGTCAATGCAGTAATGATGAAAATGTTGGAAATTGTTTGCTCCAACAAACTATTAAAAACTCAAAACACTGCAATAAACGAAGCCTCAGCAAGCAATAATGTTTTTATAGCTGAGGAACAATGGATTTATGATTCAAACACTGATAGAACCTTAAATATAGTGATCCAAGAGGAAATTACTTACTTCATGCGTAACCCTCTTTCAGGCTCTAAATGCTTCAAATAACAGAAAGAAATACCATGAAAACAGCATGGGCCATCTTCACTCAGGGCTTGTCTTCACAGTACAACTCACATTTGAGTCAGTATTCTCAGAACAGGCTCTTTGAGCTAGGTTTGAGTGAAACATCACACTTCAGAATAACTCTTGGCTTTCAAAATATGCTTGCAGAGTGTCCTGCATGCCAACCTGCGATGGCTCTGATGTGCCTGGCAGTGCAGACAGCTGAATCATGCTGCCAGCAGCACAGCTGGTTTAAAAGTCTGCTGTCCCCCTCGGCCCTGCCACTCTGAGTGCTCAGTGGCAGCTCTCTGTCCTGGCTCTGTGACGTGCACTGATAGTAGAGCTCCTTTCTGCTACTCCTGAAATAGTTCCCATGCCTGTGCTGTGGGCTCAGGACCTCCCAGCAGATCCCTGTGGCACAGCTCAAGCACCAGCAACACTCCACCTTCAGTACAATTTCTTTCTGGCTCCTGAAAAGGACTTTTTGAAACATCACTAATTTAAAGCTGGGGCCATTCATGTGTAGAAAGAGATCACACTGGGAATAAAATGAGTTTAACTCAGGGTTTAACCATGCAGGAATACATGGCATTCAGCTAATAGTCCTGAAACAGGCTTCCCACAAGAGGCTTCCCATAATGGATTCTGAATTGCTCTGCCCCTCTGAGTAGCCAGTTATGCCTGTGCAGAGAAACCACCCAGCAGTAGTGCTCTCTGCTTTGCTCAGGTGCTGAGCCAGGACATTGCATTATGTCCTGACAGGAACTTGTCACGTTCACCTGGGACAGCATACAGAGCTTTGAGAAAACGCTGTTGAGCTTTGGAGGATAAGTTATTATTGGCAGTATTTCCATCTCACGTACAATTGCCTATGATGAATAGGAACATGTAGGTTTTACATGCCCTGAACTGGCAACCCTTCTCAATAGACTTTAGTTCATGGTGATAAGAATGATCTCTTAAGGATTGTTTCTTCATTCACAAATTAAAGACCCCATACGAACTAGTTTTGTAGTGCTCTAACAATATAAGCAGGTTGTTGAGAGAGGTTCCAAATTAATGTTTATGTGGCTAGAGAATAACAGCTACTAGTGCAAATTAATTACTGCTTTGCCTGGCTGACATCTTCAGCAATGCCTTCACCATGCAGATTCAGAGGAGGTTAATAATGGATTTCTGAAACCAAATGGTTAGAGACCTGTTTCTCCAGGGTGCCATTTAAATGAGTTGTTCACTTGAGATAGTTTTGAAAAAGGTTCATGGAGGTGATGGAGCAGAAAATAGAGAGGAAAAGTGCTGAATGACTGTAGTCTGTGATTATTTATATTTTATTTTATATTTATTTTATTTTAATATTTATAAAATATTAAAATATTTTCTATTTTTTAATTTTTGTTTTAAAGCAAGGTAGGAGTGTGCATGAAGGTAGACTTTATTCATGCACATTGTCATCTTTATTTAAAATCTATTTGTATGTTGTACATTTAGTTGTGATTATACACAGCCTAGTAACACTGTCATACATTTACTGATGCTGCTCCTCAAAAGGTTTCTCTTACTTTAAAAATGCCATTGTCTCTTGCAGACTATTTGATTTTACATGCTGTATAACTTCCTACTATTGTGCTGATCTAAAATGGTTGCAGTGAAAGGTCTCTCAGGACTTCTTTTTGGTTAGTAGTTCACAAAACAAGAGCAGAAGAGGGAAAATATTGAATTTTAGTAAAATGTGTTATTAGAAAAAGAGGGTGTTATTGTATGAAATGTGATTAAATATTTTTGGGTTTTTTTGGCATTTAGGAATGACATTTAAGTTCAAGAGTGACAGATTTAAGTTCAGAGGTCTAGGCATATGAGGTCTAGACATATGAACAACTCAGGCAGTTGAGGCTCTACAGGTGACTGAATTTCCTATGACACTTTCTCAGACTAAATGGAGCTTTGACCTGTGTTGGGACAGGGATTGTGTGCTCAGATTGGAAAATGTGGAATACTGACTGTATATATAGCATATTCCATTAGCTTCCCACAACCCAGGTGGATGCTGAGACAGTGCATCCACAGAAAAAGGTCACCGATGTTTTCCTGTGTCTGAGCACTAAGAATTAAAGTCTACAACTTCAGCATTAAGATGCCTGCTGTGTCACCTGAACTTAGACCAAACAGTCACAGGAGTCCAGGGGAAAGGCCTTCAAAGAATAATAATATTCTGCCCTGACAACAGTTTTCTGGTGAAGCTGATGCAACACTTGTGGTACAGTTCCACTGACACGAGTGGTGCCACTTTTGCCTGCTGAGGAGCTCCTCAGAATGGCCCCAGCACACCTCATCTGAGCTTAGCCACACCTTGCTCATTATTTTTTCCACTCCCTGCATATGTCTGGTGGGTAAGGTTAATTAGTGAGAGGGCTGCTCCTAGGAAAGGTGATACAGGCAGCTCCTACTGTAATCTGCCTTGCCTTTGGAGACTCTTTATTAAAGAAGGAGCCCCAGGGAATAGTCTGGCAGAAGGAAACCCCCAGGAAGCAGTTTGACCGACTGTGGTAATACAAAATTGAAATTAAAAAGTACCTGTGAAAACTTCAGTTCCAATAAGTGAATGGCAATGATTCCCATTGCTTTGAAAGGTACTTTAGCACAACTGGCTATTTTATAATAGTCAAATGTATTTAATGGCATTATTTTATCTGTTTGGTACTAAGCTGTGGTTGGTTTTCTTCTTCCTCTCCTCCCTCTATCCAGGATGAAAAGAATCAAGTATTAACAACAAATATTTGGCTACAAATGGTAAGTTTTGAAACAAAGTATGTTTGTCTTTCCCCTTCAGTCTTACAGTTTAATCTGGTGAGGGGTTTGAATTTTAGAAAACTTTCAGGTCTGTAAGAAAATATGACTTGACTTAATTCCACGTCAGATTTTCTTTGCTACCACTAGATAACACAGCAGGGAACTTTACTCATTAACTCACGCCCAGCATTGCTGGGCAGGAGTCAATTTTTACTCACCTTTTAATAAAAGGAACAGATAATACACAATTCAAGAGCTTTGTGAGAGTATTTTGAAATTGTTTTCTCTGAAAGGTTATCTTATGACTCAGAATTAACAAGGTGCCTCTTAGCATGCTGACTCCTGTGGAGTCCTAATTCATCCACAAAGACTTGTACTGTAAGTTTGTCTTAAGCTCTGCAAAGACAAGGTGATGTGGAGTTTTGTCCATCTGTAACAGCATGGATGAGAATTTGCCATTAGTTGAATTCCCATCAGTATTACAGAAACTGAACTGTTTGGGTTAAGGAAGTTACAGAAGTTACAGAAGATTTCTCTTATTCCAGACAATCACATGGCTTTTGCAGAAACTTTATACCTTTCAGATTCTTTTACCAGCTCATTCAGTTTAAAGACATTAGTTTTTCTTTTATTACAACATTTTAGATTGAGCACCTCACTTGCACTGGGGTAGGCCTTGGGAAACAAATGGAAGACTATTCTGATGACCTGTAAGGATAGCATGGCTATTCCATATATTCATAAAGAAAATCTGACATGGAAGAAGCACTCAACTCATGGTTTTTTACAGACCTGTTGTACAGCAAGATTAAAACTGTCAAATATAATATGTTTTTGGCTTTTAGTTACAAAGACCATAGTTGCTATGATTTCTTACCAGTGAAAGAGAACAATTCATACTCAAGAGGCTGTAATTTATTTTCCTTCTCTTTTATCTCACAGCATCCTTATCCTTTTTGCATTTTTTTTCCCCTTAGGAAATTTTTGATTATATTGTATATTCTGTATTTCTTTTGATTTATTCACCTTAGCACATACTGGATATGAAGCACATCAAGAGTGCAATGAACAGATCACTTGGTTACTAGAAAAAAAAGTAGGCACTCCTCATGGCTTGTGTACACATAAAAATAAAAGTGTTTGCATATTAACTGTCTATTAATGGTATTCTAGGCAGTTTCAAAGCATGCTTAAGGCCAACATGTCATTTTGTTATTCTAAATGATCTGAAATAAGTTTTTCCCTGAAATCCCTCTTCACTGCATTTCTTGATATGTATGTGTGTATAATCAGCAGCATATCTTAAATATATTTTATGCAATTTTCCCTAAAATACTAAAATACAAAAAACGGCTTTTTTGTATTTAAGTATTAGAGTACTAGAGTAATTTAAGTAATAGAGAGAAAGGGAAATACAAATCAGGTATTTATACATGGAGACTATTTCATCCGACCACTATCTCCATGGCAATACTGTTCAGCATCAAAAATCTAAAACTTGATCTAAGTTACAGCCGAAGCCTTGCTTAATCACACAGATTAGTACTAACCAAAGCATCCTGAGCTCTTTGCTATTTTAATCCAAACTAAAAGTGCTTCAGCTCTTTTAATGGTGGCTCTAAAGTTAAAGCAAAATGAAGCAGATCATGCCCTGCTGGATGGGTGAGCACTTTGTACACAGGGCTAACAGAACAACCATAAAATCTGCTTAACATTATCTCTAATGCAGGCTTGAATATTAAGTTTTCTGTTGCCCTTGGACTGTGTTTACGTCACTCAGCATCACCCTGCACTACAGTGTAGTGACCATGGTAACTCCTAACGCAAGTTGGGATAGGAAATGATTGGCTATGTTGATATTCAGGATGCATTCAGCTGGCAGTGAACACAGCCTGCCAGTCCCAGCCCTGCCACCCCCACGCGAGTGACCTGCTGGGGTCACCCAAAGCCATGAGAGCCACAGCTTTCGGTGCCATAAACCCACACAGCTTATTTGCTTACATCGCTGCCCTTTGGGAAAAACAGATGTATCCTGGCAGCTCAGGACTTGTGCATCACACAAAGATGAAGTGGTAAAAAAATTACAGGGACATTTGTCAACCAGGAAGTTCACGTAAAACAGTTTACTGGGAAAATGCATGTAAACTTCTGGGAAAATTTGAGAAGAGTTGATCAGCTTACAGAAGCTGTGTATAGATGGCTGTGAGCAACACATGCATCCTAACTAGAGAACTGTGAAAACCAAAACTGTGAACAGAGCCAAACAATTGAAGATTTCTGTAAAAAACTATTATCTGTAAAGCTAAAGGAAAAAACAGTGCACAACTCAAATCTTTTGTCTGGTTTTGCTACAAATTCATTGCAAAAAATGAATGAGATAAATCTGGCTGCACAGGCTAAGAATAAGTATAGTAAACTCTTCACAAAAGCTGCATGATGAATGCTATTAGTTGTGTTGAATGCCTCCAAATGGTCATTTAGGCTGTTGTAAAGGTACAAGAATGTATTTGAATACCTGCAGCATGAGGCTAACTGGGGACTTGGTGTATCAAAACAAAACTTGCCTCTGACAGTAATGCAAGGAATTACATAGACCAGTTTGATGTGAATACCCCATGAGAATGACCAATAACATTTACCTCCACAATACCCACTGGTAACTTTTCCTGACCTTAATGTCTATCAACATTTTGATGAGGACCACTAGACTGAAGGGGTGATGTTGTACATTTACTCACCCATTTAAAAGTTTACATTCAAGAAGTTAACATTTAGCATTGCAACAACTTGGGAAATCTGGACAAGTTCTCACTGTAAGTTACGTGATGCCTACAGCCAAGTGAAATTAATGTAAACAACATAATAATGGAGGCATAGAGAAGTGCATTATAATGAACCATAGACATAAGAGAAAATTCTGTAAATTTTGTAAAATGAATTGAACTATATTCCTTATACCCTTGGACAACAGCAACCACCCTAGTATCATGACAAGTTATTTGCATAGTACAGAGTGATGTACAACCTCACTTTCAGGAAAATACAGCAGCTCATGGTACTATTTCTCTGGAGTGCAGGAGGTAAGCAGCTTGCTGGGGCTGCCACAGTGCTCAGCTGGCTGCAGTCTGAGGCTCTGCTCTTGTTTATGGCTGTGCACCACCATATGTTTCAATGGCAGTGTTGGATTTAGCAGTACTGAGCTCAGATCAAAGCCCTGCTGGTGTGGCTGTGCCAGCCTGCCTGTGCCTGCAGCCAGGCCTGGGCTGAAAGGAGCACAGGCAGCCCCAGGGCAGCCGCCTCCAGTGCAGGAAGTGCCAGCCAGGGAGGAACCTTGTAGTAGGAAACTGAGTAGTGCTATGGAGCAGCTGCCTCAGAGTTTGCCCAAGGCCAGGCCCCAGGGGCTGCCAAGACCTTCTGCTGGCATTAACCTTGTGCCATCACAGTCATCTCTGTCAGCAGTGAATGCTGGCTGCTCTACCCCATGGCTATTAGCAAGGTACTGCAACACGAGAATTTCCAGCCACAGAAAGCAAAGTTTTCTATGCAGATGAAGAAAATGGAAGTTACTGTATGAATTACAAAAAAGTAGTTCAATCCCAAACTGGCACCTGAATGAACAATAAAACACAAGCACCCCAAATCTCTTCTAGGCTGTTACTTGCACTGCAGTGTGAATTGAAAAGGAGGGGGTTATTGAGTTCCATTGTGCTCTAGGTGGCCTAATTCACTCTTTCCAAACATTTCACTCCCCGAAGCTAAACAAGAGAACACCTATTGTTCCAGCCCATCCAGTCCCTAGAGAACCACAGTAAACCAGTGGATGAAATGACTTAACTTACTTTTTGTGTGTATGGCTTAGTACTGGACAGATCATTATCTACAATGGAATGTGTCTGAATACCCGGGAGTGAAGAATGTCCGTTTTCCTGATGGACTGATTTGGAAGCCCGATATTCTTCTCTATAACAGGTAGACACACTTTTCTTTGTGTGTGTGTGGGGATGGAGGGAAGATCATAGAATTACAGACTTGCAAAATATCCCTTGAAAGCTCAACTGCTCCAACCTTTCCTGGGAAAGAGAGTCTAGAGGAAGTTTTCTAGCACCCTGTCCAAACACGAAGATAAGGCAACATAAATGACATAATCATCTCATCAAAATGCCTGGATTTTGAAACAATTTTCCAAAACTTGCTAGGAATACTGGAAAATTACCAGTCTCCTATTCACAGAACAGGACATATTTGCAAATACCTTGTGAATAACAATATTGTCCCTACTACCATTCTAATTGAGCAGCTTTTATGAGATGGTGTTTAATGATATGGATAGTGATAATTTTCTCTGAAAGTTTTTGGTCTAAATGGTTACTGGTGAATTGAAATTTGATGTTTGCCTGCTTGTCAGGGTTTAGTTTGGGTTTCAGTAGAGACAGGAGAGCTAACTGCCAGGAAGGATCTTTGCATTTTTCCATGTCCAGTTTTGGTGTTACTCTTTCCTCCTGCTACAAAAATAGCTGATAGCTGGGATATTTGCTGCTCTCCTTGTCAAACTGTTCTGAGTTGGGCCTGTTTCAGGGACACACAGATTGCCATCAATTCACAGCAGAACCTTTGGCTGACATTGAGAGATTCTTTGGCTGTACTTTTACATCGTAATTTCCCATTGTAGAATTTATTTAGTTCAAAATATAAAACACTGAGAGCTGCCTGTTCTATAACAAGTTGCCTTTTGCTGCAGTTGTGGGTTTGTGCGCTGTTGCCCAGGTACTGGAAGGAACTTACATCTGCTCTGTACATGGAGCACTGGCCCTTCTGTGGTAGCCAGGTACATTGTTTTGCTGCCTGTGCAGATGACATGAACCTTTTGTCTTCCTGATGGCATTCTTGCCTTTGTTTCTCTGCCATATGTCTCATAAGAACACACCCTGCTGTGCTTGCCAACCTGATCCCCCTTCCCACTTCAGGAGCTGCTTTTTGGTGCAACAAGACCTCGAGAGTAGCTGTTCCCAAAGTCAGCTGCAGTTTTGCTCCCATGTGCCTTATGGTGAGCACCTTTATGTTCAGTGTGGCACTGAAATAACGGGGTAACTGCACCAGTGGCAGCATTTGCCAGGCACTGGGGTACTTCTCTAGGGCCTGCACTGTGGCAGTGCTTGGCCCAGAGGCACAGCTAACACTCACTGATCTGGGGGAGCTCCAGGGCAGTTCACCATACTCAGGGTAAGTAACTGCCTGGCAAGGTTACTACTCACTTCTGGTTTAAGCATGGCAAGTTGTCCACAAAACAGCCTAAAAAACTGCAAATGCTCTGTACACAAAATGGAGCAGCCTGATACCTGAGAGAGATATTTTCTGAAACGTTAATCTTAATGTAGTTTTCAATGCAAATTTGTTTTCTTGAGCAGTTATCCCTAGCTACCTTGATTCCATAAATGACAGTGTTCTTGGAAGAATCTGACAAATGACACCTTCATTTCCGTTGTCCTGATGAATGACACGGTGCATATACCATAAAATTGGTACTCTACAATAGCAATTCAGTGATTGCCAAAAAAACAAAAGAGGAATGACAATATTCTTCCTCATATATATCACATACCTGAGAGAGACTTGCAATCTGCCTGATGATTTAGGGTTCAGTATTTAAGTATATCCAAAATGAAAGAGTAATATTTCAGAAATTAGTTATATTAATGTATGCATGCTAACTGTAGCTGGAGTAGTTTATAGAATGGGAAGGGCTACAATAACCTGGAAAACTGAAACCACAATTTTTCTGTTCATACAGGTTTTCAAATCTTTGGATTGTTAACTATGACTCAGTCATGAAATAATTATTCTACAGTTTCTCTATTACAAACATATATTTAATCCAAAAATCTTATGCAGTGTTTAGTCAGACAGCAAAGCTATTTAAAATAATTTCTTATTCCTGTATGAAATTACATGGGGAATATTATGATGTTCCCTTCTAGTGACATGCCATTTTGAGATAGATGCTTTCAATTTCTGTGCTTCACTAGGGACATGCATCTGCAGTTACAGAGAAATTAATGAACTATAAATTCACTTTCCATTTTAATGAATGCATGTTTCACTGTGTCTTGAGTTCTTACACATCTTGCTGCAGCCTAGTACAGAGGAATTGTGGCAGCTAGATTAAATTTTACATCCAGTGTATTGTGGGGAGAGCAGGGCCAGTTCATCTGTAGTTTTTCCGGGGAAAGAACATCTAGGCCTTTGTACAAATTTCAGGATTGACTGTGTTAGTATCATGTGGATTATCTTCCACTTTTAACTACACTTCTTAGAAGTGCTCATTTCTGGTGGAATTATTTTCCAAATGACCACACAGTGTTCAGTACTTCACGGAATAACAAAAATTCTGGGAAATACATCTCATATTAATAGTTCCATTTTTCCAGTTTTATAAACATGAGGTTAGGTCCCAGTGGGATTCTATCTGCTAGCTACAGCTCTGTCATGTCAATGTCCTGTAATCAATATCTGTTTTCAAGTGGTTATACCCTGAAGAGGAAATGTAGCAGAAATGGTTTTCTATCATTACATTTCATTTCCACCCAGTGTCTTCAAGCTACTTAGTGCATTCCAAATAGAAGCAGTGCATTTCAAAAAATGATCAGAAGCACAGCACAGAAAAACACACACTCCTTTTTCAGAAAAAAAGAATCTCATACTTGAATCTGACTACTACTGGATATTCTTTTATGAATGTGCCTATGAAAGGCAAAGTCATGTGGCAATGAAATCAAGGTTCCTTGATCATTTGTGTTCTTGTGAAAATTCTATTTTTGGTAATTACCAGAAACAGCAGCAAGGTCTTAGACTCAGCTCCCCTGGTGTTTAACTGCCCTCCACTCCAGAGGAAGAGAACAGAACCTAGCCCAGGAGTCATTAATTTCCACTTAACAAGTGATTTGTGTGGCATGGATAATTTTACATCCTAAATTTGACTACTGATTTAAATTCCATCATCTAACCCTTATTAATTTCAAGTCAAAGCAATTTTTTGTCTAGTACAGAGCCTTGTTGGAGGACTTTAGGTCTGGTTTCCTAAGGAAATGAGACCCATGCACCCGTGTGCATGCACACCTGTGTGAATGTGTGTGTGACCTTGCTGCCCCTCTCCCCAGTATCCTCTATCAAATTTGGCAGTGCAATCAGTAGAGATTTTTGCAGCACCAGTTTCTTACAAATATCACAAAAACAGGCAGCCAAGAGGTGTAGGGAGAAGAATTAGAGCTCCAGCTGGAAGAGGAGCTGCAACACAAACTGGGAGAATCCAGGCACGAGCTGTGAAGCTGAAGGAGGGGCTTACACTGTTCCATGGCCTCAGAACAGAGCTGCCTTTTCCCCTCAGTGTGCTAGAACCACACAGGCATCATACAGACACAGTACTGAGACTTCCCTGCTTCTCTTCAAAGTTCAAAGTAAATACTTGCAAGTATTTTCAATACTTGTCAGCCTTCTGCTCACCACAGAAAAAGTGCAATTCCAGACAGGCAAGTAATTATAAGGATTTAGCTTTTTCTTGTCTGCAAATTTCATAAACCAACCCAGATATTTTTTAAAATCAAAGTTCTTCAAATACATAAGGAGAAAATAAAATACAAATTAAAAATGTCTAAAATAACAGTTGCTTTATTTTAGCTTCAGAGACACAAAATTTGCATCAGAATAGATCAAATATTAAATTCCTCTTTTCAAAAAAAGAATATTTCAATAAGGGTTTTCCTGCTAAGAAACAGCTTTTAATAGACTTGATTTTCTGCTAGTGTTATGAATATTTCACTTAACGACCATCTCAGATTTTTACTCTGTTTTTCTGATGATGTCTTAAAAGATGATTAGAATATTATGAGATACTAAATCACTAATGGGTGAAGAGACATTAGAGACTTGTAGTGTTCCAGTCAATCTGGAAATGCACAGCTTTTGAAAGTCCAGATTGCTTCAAGCATCTGGACCCTGAGGCTTGTGCCACTCCTCTGCCCTGCCCACTACAGCTGGCTCTGCATTTGTCTTGTGTGCCAACCCACCCCACAAGGTGACAGCTTGGAGACTGCAACAGTACAAATACAGTAGCCTGTGTCTCATTGCATTTCCCATGTAGAAATCCTTAAAATGTTAATGCCTGGTCAATTCCTAATGCCAGACAGAACTGAGATATTCCTTGGCAGTAGATGCCAATTCATAATTTGGAGCCCTCTCCAAATGACATGATGATTCTTTTTCTAGAGACTTGTAAGGACAGCACACCAGGGCAGTGCTGGGCACACCACTACACTGACACCTCAAATAGGGTGTCAGTTGTTTTCTTGTCTGAACACAGTTTGTAGGTTCTGAGGTAGATAATGAAGGCTGGAGCTGCAATTAAAGGGTCTCATGTATGACATGCAGTAATAATGTTCACCCATGCAAAGAGGTAGGAAGACACAGACACTGGAGTATCCATCTCCTTAGTATTCACTAGCAGCTGTTAATGTAGACAGCAAAAGAACAAATTTCCCTGTACAGCTGCTTGAGAAGTTTTTAAAAAGTGCTTACTTTCCAAAAGGAAATCAATAGAGCCAAGGCACTATAATGAATCTAGTGGGCAGGTGAGGTGGCTGACCTTCACTTACAGTTCTTAATCAAGAGCAAACCCAGAAGTATCAGGCCAGTTACTCTGAGGCAAGAGAAAACTGATGGCAGGAAAAAATACAGTCCTTTTATGAGAACAGATTTGTCTCAGACATTCTTCAGCCAGTCAAAGAGCAAATAACCCATTTTGTTTTTCCCCTGTTCTAGTGCTGATGAAAGATTTGATGCTACTTTTCACACTAATGTTTTAGTCAATTCTTCAGGACATTGCCAATACCTGCCACCAGGTAGGCTGTTTGCATGTCATAAATTTTGATAGATCACTTGTATATGGTGTGGTTTCACATTTGCCATAAATTCTCATACGTTTTATTTGTTTGGCTAGCATCAACTGATAGATGTAAGCCTAGATGCATTATGGTTATATGGTTAACATCTTTGCATGAAAACCATCATACAAGATACATGTTTTATTACAACTATGGAAATTCTTCTGTCATAATGCACAATTTCAGAAGTTTGGAAGTCCTTACTGTAACACAATGTTGTTTATTAAAGCCATGCTAATGCCTCAATATTTTTTATCTCATTATTTTAGTGTTTCTTTTATTAATATGTTAACTTTACACAAAGATGCTTAGTAATATCTTGGTAATATTTGTAATGATTCAATGATTTGAAATGATTCAGTGAATGCTTCATCAGAACAATTTTTGGTCTGGATGTATAGCAGTGGGGCACTATTTCTCTTCCACAACTCAATTAGCATAATCATTAGACTTAACTCTTCCTAGCATCTGAATTCTGCAAACTCCAGCAGTAGAGCCAATGCTTTCCAGACAAATTAGGTTTTCTGCCTAAGATGTCCAGAGGGTTTCAAGGGTTTGCTTCTTGATTTAAGATGCTCTCTTAAGATGTTCCATTTGGTGGGGGATTTTCAATTCAGTTCTGAAAGCTGTTGAAGGACAGGGTCTCACTCAACAAGTGAAAAAGAAGAAGCTAGCTTTCCTGAGTAAATCAAAATCATGTAAATCTAATAAAATAGTAAATAAATATTTCAGGATTTCTTATGTTTCAGGATTTCTTACTTTAGTCAGTAAAAGAAATAGAACAATCACATATTCTGCTTCATTTCTTCCTGAAATACTGTATCTAGAAATCTGAGTTCTTCTCTGAATATTCTTCCACTATGTGCCAAAATGGAAGTGTATCTTTAAAAATAGTTAATAACATCAATACATGAATGGTACAGTTCTTTCCCTTCCCTGTGACTGACTTTTGCTCTTTACATGTCAAGACAGGACTGAGATTAATATGCTTTATAAATGAAAAACAGAAGGCACAATTTAGAACAAGTTCTGGTTACAAAATATACATGAAATTATGTGGAACAAGCATTTAAATTAAGTGTTCTTGTTTAAAATCTCATCTAGGCATATTTAAGAGCTCATGCTACATAGATGTACGCTGGTTTCCATTTGATGTTCAGAAATGTAACCTGAAGTTTGGATCCTGGACTTATGGAGGCTGGTCCTTGGACTTACAAATGCAAGAAGCAGATATATCTGGCTATATTTCAAATGGAGAGTGGGATTTAGTAGGTAAGCTCTCAATTCCTTATTTACATTGTGAACTTGCAGCCTTGTCTCCACTGCTGAAATGGATGGAGTAACAATTGGGAAATGAAGACTGAAATTAAATTAATAAATGACCTAGCCAGTGGCATTTGAAACTCTTGAGAACAGATCTCAGATGCAAATCAACATTAAAAAAAAAAGAAGATAAATTTGCTGCTTGAGTTCTTATCTTTTATCTGATTTTCCTTTATCATCGGAGAAAAACTGTGAATAAAGCTTAAGTAGTTCTACCTGTAGTAAAACTTGGAAAACTACATTTATCCTTTTAAAAAATAAACACTATATAGTATACAGTTTATTCACATTCATTTCTAGTTTTCTTCTTTTCTCCTACACAGGAGTTCCTGGGAAGAGAACTGAGAGCTTCTATGAATGTTGTAAAGAGCCCTACCCAGATGTAACCTTCACAGTTACCATGAGACGTAGGACTCTTTATTACGGACTCAATCTCCTTATTCCTTGTGTCCTGATATCGGCACTTGCCTTGTTGGTTTTCTTGCTTCCAGCAGACTCAGGAGAAAAGATCTCACTAGGTAAAGTACTAATAGGATTTTGTAAATATGACTAAACCAAAAGAAGTTGTCCTTTTAAAGTTTCTTTTTAAACAGTCTTAGGCAAGAGGAATAGTTTGTGCGTCCTGTTCTGGATCACAAGTTATTTTTAGAGTTTGATACCGAACCAGCAGAGGCACAAACAATTCCTGAGTACCTTTCTTAAGAAGCAGGCTTTCATTTTTTGACATTTGCTGAATCTCACATTCAGTAAGTAAAGCTTAAATTTACAAATACATATGTGAACACTTTAACACTGAATTCTTCTTAATACTTCCTTTTAATATTGAGTTGTATTGAGAGCCTATAGTGCCTTCTCAGAAAGATTGATTGTAGTTGCTCCTATTTTACTTTTTATAGTGACTTTTAACTTAAGCAATGGTTTGTGAAATAAATCTGATTTTGACTACTTGATCTTTAAGATGAAGTTTAACTATGTAAAGAAACCTTTTGTCCCATACAAAATTCAAATGAACTGACTTCTACTAAGTAAACACTACTGTTTAAAGGTAGAGAAATTGACATTTCTCCAGAATGTGGTTTAATTGAGAAGTAATAGCCTCCTTAATTAAGTTGTCTTTTACCATATTGTAAGATGAGTTCTTTGTTCCTTAATCCTTTCCCGCCTCACAATGACTCTTCATTGTTTAAGTCTAGTTCTCAGAAAAGAGTTTTTTTCTAGAAAGATGGAAAATCATCACTGAGCAATAGAAATCAAACTCCAAAAATCAACAGTCAAGACTGTTTGGGCATCATCCCCTGCAGAACCCAACACTAATATCCAAGGATACCAAAGTCTGTCCAAGGCATCTGCTTTTGAGGAAATTTATGTATTACACCACCTGTATCTTCCATGACAATTAATCAAGCGCCGCATGCTCATATACTCAGAGTCACACCATGTTTCTAAAGCTAATACAGTACAAGAATTGCCTTGATTTGCCTCAGGTAATGAGCAAATGATGATAAAAGTTGAACTGTTACAAGGATGTAAAAATATCCATGTCTGTGCAAGCATTGTTACAAGTTTGAAGCACCACTACCCTGGACTTCAGGCAGTACAAGGAAGGAGAGGAGCACCACTAATCTGCTGGAGCAGGGTTACAGTGGGATTGCATCTTGCAGACAGCACTCCTTCAGATTCATTTTGTTTCTCTCCCTGTTGTAATTACAAGCTACTGATATGATTTCATACTTCGTGTTTATCTTTCAGGTATAACAGTTTTATTGTCTCTCACTGTCTTCATGCTGCTTGTGGCTGAAATTATGCCAGCAACCTCTGACTCTGTGCCCTTAATTGGTAAGCTTTTAGTCACTTGGATTTTTTTAGCAAACAAGGCGCAGTGACTTTGCACAAAGGCCAGCATTAAGGCAAATCAGCTGTACAACGGATGACTGCAATTGAATTAGAAAAATGTTGCCAATTGATGAGGGGGTCTGATGGGTACTCTCTGCTCTGAATGAAATAGAGAACATATGTGTATTTGGGAAAAGTATAAGAGAATCAATTTTCCATGGAAAAATTTGTTGCAGTTTTAACACAATTGGCCAGATTGTGTTCTGTATTCCTAATTCCGATTAGGAAATTGGAATACATGAGCTAAACATAATTAAATCTTCCCACTGTAATTGTTCAAACAAAAAGAGAAACTTTGCAAAACAAGTACTAGTCAGTTTATATAATAATGCTGAAAGAAAATTAGAAGGCAGCTTGTGTCAAGGTTTCTTAGAAAAGGCTCAGTTCCACAAGACCAACAGCTAAATGCTGGCTATCCCCTCAAAATAATGTCTGATCTTTCTGCTGTTGAGAAATCTCTCAAAAGTACCTAGAACAGCACTCCGCTTGAAAAAGAATTAAATGCTATGAATGCATATATAAATACCCCTTGTTAAAGCTAGATCAGCCAAAGTATGTTCCTGTAATTATTTCTTTATTTTGCAGCTCAGTATTTTGCCAGCACTATGATTATTGTTGGTCTTTCTGTTGTTGTCACTGTTATTGTTCTGCAATACCACCATCATGATCCAGATGGAGGAAAAATGCCTAAATGGGTAAGGTTTGATTTTTCTTCACTGTCCTTTCCATAAATGTCCAGTTCAGGGATGTGATAGAGTAGCTAGTGGCCCATGATTACCTCCTACTGTTAAAAACATATAAATCCTTCCCAGACATTTTGTTTGGAAAAGAAGTTTCACCAGAAATGAGGTGTCCAGATATGTTCCAGGTGGTTGGTTTCTAAGAAACTGTTTGTCTGCAAGAGAAAATGGATATACCTCCACTAACTTCTCCTATCCTTCAAAATAGCTACATGCAACTCAGGATTTTGTTAAAACCTGAATATATAAATGAAGGTGATTTTCAAATAAGCTCCAGATGTTAGAAGTGAACCAGGTAGAAGAAAAGAGTAAGGAGCTGATGGAAATGATAAATGCGTGAAATACACTTCTCTCAAGGTGCAATTGTGGAGCTGCCACATACTTAACTGCTGCTCAAACAGAACACAGTTTAGCCTAAAAAGCATCTCTCAAAGATGGCTGGTAAAGTGGAATTTGCTTTGAAAATCCTGATCTTTCTATGTCTGTTCAAGAGTATCTGTAAAATCCAAAGAATTAAAAATATTTTTTCTAAGCACATGAGACTTTTTAAAAAATGTTCTTTTATGAGAGGTGGGTTTTACAGAGATCACTGTGCTGCTATTAGATTAATACACACTGCTCTCATCAGCTAAATGTCCCCTCCTTTGACTTCACCCAGCTCACAGCAGCATCAGGCCTTTCTGAAGATGGAAAGACCTTTCTTCTTTTTTCTCTCTAGAACAAGGAGTTATTATTATCCTTACTAGCTGGAAAGAATGTGCATACAGCATACCCTGAGGACAAGAGATAATGAGATATTCCCTGGCTTGTTCTGGGGTGGTGACTTTAAAATAAATTTCAGTGAAGAGAATTAGACGTTTGTTTGATGACCTAAAGGGGACAATGTTTAGTACTGAGACAAACATCCTCAGAAAATAGAGTACTTGAAGTTGAGGACTGAGCTGTAGTGTTGAGAAGCTGAAGTCCAAAAAACATTATTTGGACACTGGTGGATTTTGGATCAGACCCTCTATCAACAGAATATTATCTTGGTGAAGCTTGATAGTGTAAAAAAAGTAATAGGGCAAGATCTGTCTCTGGCTGGGATATTTGCATGGATATAACATCTACTCTGAGTAACGATCCACAGTCAGAATAAATGGACCAAATCTAATATTAACGTAGGAAAAGTTTTGCATATTATATGCTACAATAAAATTTCATTAGAACTCTGAAAAAGAAATGCTGGAATGAGCTCTTAAAATCTGATTTAAATAAATTACAGAAGCTTTTATTTGAAGTGGAACAGTCTCTGGCTCTCCTGCACTTTCTGTAAGGCTAGATTAAGGCAATGTGGAAAACAGTAAAATGATACACAGATTAAATCTACAAAGTATTTTTTTAAAAATCAAAGTAAGTTTTCCATGTTTTCTTTATGTTATATCCAGATCTCTTTTCTAAAATCTGCAACCATTGTGAACACAATATGAGAACAAGAGCCATAATATTTTAAAGCTCAGTGGTGCAGTCCAGTCCAAAATCTGTTTTGGCAGCCCCACCCAAACAGTAATGGATGGGAATGTCATATTAGAGCACGAATAAGAGAAAAAGAACTGTAACTTTACTGACTACCATCCAAAGCAGCGTTATTAAGACTATTAAAAAGTAATCTCCAGAAAGAGTTTGGTTTCTAGTAAAGGTGGAAAAAGCTGCCATGTCACTGTTAAGTGTCAGGAAGAATTAACACTACAGACACTCCCATCAGAGGAGGGGAGAGTCCGAGTACTGACAGTCAGCCTGAGGCAATCAGTATCACTGCTAGAATAAGAAAAGAACCCCAGTGATTGGTAAATTAAGCAGCTGGAAAACTCCAGCACCATTTTCTAGAATGCAGTGCAGGCTAAGCAGAGACCATGGACCAGTCACCCCAGCTGCCTGAATACCAGCAGCACCAGAGATGGTGGCTGTGTGAAGAGACACTTATTCTCAAAAGTTTTCTTTCAGACAAGAATCATCCTCCTGAACTGGTGTGCTTGGTTTCTGAGGATGAAAAGACCAGGGGAAGAAAAAGTGCGTCCTGCCTGTCAACACAAACAGCGTCGCTGTAGCCTGTCCAGTGTGGAGATGAACACTGTGAGTGGACAGCAATCCAGTAATGGCAATATGCTGTACATTGGGTTCAGGGGGCTGGAAGGGGTTCACTGCACACCCACCACTGATTCAGGCGTGATCTGTGGGAGGATGACCTGCTCACCAACAGATGAAGAAAACCTGCTGCACAGTGGCCACCCCTCTGAAGGTGACCCAGATTTGGCTAAGATTTTGGAAGAGGTCAGGTACATTGCAAACCGATTCAGAGACCAGGATGAAGAGGAAGCCATTTGCAATGAATGGAAATTTGCAGCCTCTGTAGTGGATCGGCTCTGCTTGATGGCCTTTTCAGTCTTCACAATCATTTGTACAATTGGTATTTTAATGTCAGCACCAAACTTTGTAGAGGCTGTGTCTAAAGATTTTGCTTAACTCCTAACTAAAACCTGCTTCTCTGATTGGTATGTAGCAAATAAGAATGTGGGGTCTTTTGATCGCTTGTTTTTAATGAGTATAATGCTTCTCATTGTCCACTTTCTTTTGCTCCCCACTCTCTGGTCCTGAGTTCCTTTTGGAAGAATGGCACCATTTCAGAAGGGAAGCCAAGAGTTCCTCTCTGGGCTGTGTCTGTGTAGCTCCTCTGAGCACTCTTTTATGGAAAATGCCAAGTGGCTGCAAGTCCCTTCAGAATGACAGGGTATTGTACCACCACCTCTTACACTTGTTCAAACAGGCTGTTCCAAAATAAGAAGGAGGCAATGCCAGAAATGGCACTTCTTCCAGACTTTGTTATAAAGGATAGCACATCCATCTTACCTATTTGAATGAGTGATCGTAAACACGTTTAGGAGAGGAGTAAATCCAAATGGCTGCTCAAACAGAAAAAAAGGGAGAAATGTCTTATGTAGCTCTTCAGCTTCTCACTCACACCCCGTAACTCCCTTCATGCACTTTACATACAACATATATGACTTTCAGAATTTTGAATTTGCTGAGACACCAGAAACCTGAAAGTTCAGCAGAACATACCACATAACTTTTCCTTCCATATCTGTCTGGATTTGACCTAGAAATTTGGCTTGAATTCTAGAACAGGCTTCACAGAAATTGCTGCAGTGTTTACTACTTCTTCCTTCTCCCCAGAAAGGCATTCTTTCAACTAATAATCATTTTAACGATCAAAAAGAAAAATGTTTGATTTAAGATGCCTTCATCATCACTTATTAAAAAGTACCCAACCTCCACGCTTGTCTCTTTACTGTTAAGTGGATTCCAATGTGGAAAAAGTAACTCAATGTCTTGTACAGGCTTAAGCATAAATGAAGAATCTAAAGCAAAAAAGCCATTAAATCCTGACATCAGGATTTTCATTTAAAAATTAAATGTTTGATCTGTTGTATGCTTAGGCTTTTGTAGAACTCCTTCTGTTGAGTCACCATAACATTGTCTTTACAAGAAAACTGCACCTTTTCTGCTCAGTCTATCATCAAATGAGTACTAATGAATAATAAAGCTTCGTGCTTCTGATATAAACTATTAACTGTATAAACATGTATTTATATATACACACTGCAAGTACATCCAAGGAAAGGTAAAAACTTAAATACAAATTCTCCTAAGTCTAGACAGACTTTTGCAAAGGCAGAACTAGTAGTTCAACACTTTGTTACTTTTGGTTCGGAAAGTCTCTTATCAATATCTGCTTAGTTTTGATGCCACTTTGTTGTCTTAATGAAAAGGGCTGAGCATACCAGGACCTGAAACTCTGTGTGTACAAAAGATTTGAGAATTAATCCCTCACAGGCACACCAGTATTCCTAATCAGTGCTATAAGTGGTAAAAGATGTGGGAGAGGATTAGTTTAGAGTGGTTGCTTTTCTTATCCTACAGAACCCAAATTTTTTTGGCTGAGATCTTCAGAGATACAAACAGAGGCCTGTTGTTGTACCATGTTTTTACTGTGAAATAAACTCAAAGCCTCAGTTTCTGTCTGAAGATCAATTAATATAAAGTGGCTGTAATGTTTATTCTCCCTAGGTAACAATTTCCTTCTCTGAGTCTGCTCCCTTGAAGGCAGGAGAATCAAATTTCATGGAAAGCAAGCCCAGAGCCACCCCAGGTACCACTCTTCACCTGATTGAACACCTTATACAAGCACCTTTGTGCCTGAGATAGGGTAGGAGGAGTGAAAAGGAGGCAGAATATTTCTCAGTTTGTGAATTCTGTTTTCCTGAAGGTTCATTCCGAATCTCACACTTTAAAGACACAAGCGAAACATTCAAAAGCTTCTTGTAAATTCATCCTGAAACCATGTGTCAGAATTACTTGTGAAGAAGTTATGTTTTCAGGAACAACTATTAAGAATAAGCCATGTAATAATTCCTGCAAATAGTTTCTAGTTTATAGATTGCATATGAATGGGAAACTATGAGTGCAAACTCTGAAATGTGAGTTTTGTTCATTTGTGAATAACTGCACATATGATGTGGCATGTGCTCCTCTTCTGGGTAATCTTTCTAGGCTAGGCTTCCTGATGAGAATGTTGATTTGCATTAGTATTTTTTCCTCTTGCAAGTATCCCTAAATAGCTATGTAGAGTGTTCCATTTAGTCTTTGTAAAGTTTTGGGGTCTTCTTGGAGAATAGCTTTTCAAAGAAAAATGAAGACTTTTGAGGAATGCCTTGCACAATGGGACACAACTATTGCACTCACAGTACATGATGCATGTGGTATAGGAAGCATGAGAGCCCCCCTCTTTCCACCCAAATCCGTTTACAGAATCTGTGCAAATCATCTTTCTAAACACAGGATGGAGAAATCAAGTTACAGACAGTAAACTTCATTTTCTGTGACAGACATGCCTACCCTAAAAACTGGAGAGTTTGGCCTCATGTGAAGTCCTGCCAGAGTCTGTCCCAGTGAGTTGGTAAAAGTGTCAGAGAACTCCAGGTGCTGCTGAAGGGGCTGTGAGACACCAGCATTCTGCCCGCACTGCCTTTATTGCTGGCAGGGTTAATGAAAATGCACCAAGGGGACAAGGGAACCCTCATTTTCCTACTGTTGACACAGCCTGTAAGCATTTGATAATTTATTATACATTTTAAATATGAGTGACTCCTCCATTATGTTATTTGGCACCTATAAGTTAACTTTTCCTGTACCTGAGCTGAGCAAAATCGGTATGGTTCTTGTCAACTTGTGTGTGTGTCTTAAATATATTTGTGTATGCGCTAAACAATATTTTGATCTAAATGCTGTGAAAAAAATTATTTATTTAGAATTCTGGGCATAGAGATGGAAATTAAATCCTATATACAGTATGTGTATAATATTAAAGTCTATACATGGATGGTAAAGATCTGTTACAATCTTAAAGAGTCTAGACAGAGAATAAGAAGTGGTTCACCACAACTAACTATGACTTGCCTGACAAATTCAAAAGCTCACTCCAGAGCTCAGGTGTCATGTACAATACTATGTGTGAACAATGTATATTATTTTTTCTGTTTTTATATTGAAATGTATTGAATATTTAAAAAGACTTTTTAATATTTTAAAGAAAATTATTTAAGTGTTAATGTCAAAAAGGTTCCAAACAAAATTTTAAAAACTTAGTTTTAAATACAGATAAATTATTTAAAAAGTATTTAAAATATTAAATTATTTTATATAGGAATTGATAATACTATGTAAGACTTTTTTTAAAGATTTCTTTAAATTCTCTTTACATTCTCTAGCCTGCAGGATGTAGTCTCAGTTCACATGTGACAATTCAATTCTTCATCTTCTTTCAGAAGACAAGGAGGTAAACCAAAGCCCCAGATTTTCTTTCCTTTGTTTTACTATTTTTTACATTAAGAAACATTGCATAAAAGGCATTAGAAAGAGTTGTTACATCTGTCAGGTACTGATTGTCATATAAGCAACTCAATACCTTTTCAGTCCAGTACAAATAAAAGATTTAGATCAAGACACTTTTGATTCTTTTTCATTTTGCTAACATGAAAAAACCTCAAGTGGTAGAAAACATGAATAGCCATAAAAGGAAGAAAGATGTCATTGGTTATATCAATCTGGGATGACATAGTTCTTTGATAAACAAAAATTCATATCCTCCTGCCAATCAGTCCCACACCAAACATATATTACTTCAGTCTTATGTAAGCAATCAAAGTTGACTGAAAAAGACTGAAATACCATGTAAATTCTGGACTGGCCCCAATGCCAGTACTAATTTATTTTTTGAAGTTGTACACAGAAGAGGAAAAAAACCAAATCCATACCAGCTGAATAAATTGTTGGTTTTGCCAGCTGCAAAGTTTGTTGGCTACTATTGAAAAAATATCTAATCAGCAGAATATCCCTCAGATGCAAAAAATGTGTCAGTGTAGTTTCTTGCAAAGAGATTTGTCCTGACCATGTGCTAAAACAGCTTCTTTTACAACACCCTGCTGAGCATGTACCACAAGTAAGGATCAAGGGTTGCTGAACTCAAGACTTCATTCTCTTCATGCTTCCCTAAGTAAGGAACAGCTGAAGGAGACCAATTAGGTCCAGGGCACCACATGAGTCACACAAGCCTGTAGTAGTTACTGTCCCCAGGCTGTCCCTGGGGGAGAGCTGCCGTGCTCACAATGTCAGATACTCAAGTGAGGCTCCTTCTGGTGCTGCTCACTCTGCCAGCCTGCCCCAGCCTTCTCCAGTGCTGAGGAGCAGGACAACCTGTGTCACATTTCCTGTCAGAATTCAGCAAGTGCAACAGGTTTGATATCATCAGCAAGAGCTGTGATGTCATTGCCACACCTGCAACCCAAAGCCCAGAAAGCCAGCAGAGTCTCTTTGACCACAGCCTGTGCTGTTTGTGCCAGGTGGGGCTGTGAGAGGAGGCAGGTCCATGCTGGGGACAGAGCAGTCACAGAAGGCCAGGCTTCAGTTTGGGTCTTTCACATCCCTGTGCCTCATTTGTGACGACTGCACTTCATTTGATGACACACAGAAGTGCAAGTCTAGAGCTGGTCACAGCTTGAAGCACCTTTCATCTAACTCCGAGAATTCCTCACTATTTCTACGTACACATATAATGTCTGCTCCTCCAGGGAAACAAGGTTGATATCAAACACATTCAAAGACTTAAATAAACATCTGCAAAATAGTCTGAAAAATCTATGTGGAGGAAATCTTTATGTTAGCTCAAAACCAGTATGGTTTCTGTTGCTAAAAATATACTGGAATTCCTAGTTCTCCAGTAGGTTTCAGTTGCAGTAATATGCCAGGGCTTTTATTATGCCAGCTGATAATGGAATAGGGGTAGCAACCTTCTTGCTGAAATTTCGAAGCAATCTGTGTGGGTCGAATGAGGTATAAGTGAAAACTCCTACGGCCAGCACAGCTTTTAGCCAAGCACACTACAGGCTGTCTTTTAAAAAAGCTCACTGTTCTTTTGCAATCATTTAATGGATTGCTCCCTGCACCTAACAGAAGCTAACCCATAATGAATGGCACTGCAGACATCTAAAGTGTCCAGCCTCAGTTCTGATAGACTGGATCCGTGCCCATTTATTTTCTCATGCACTTTTCATAGTACACTAGAAAATATCCTGCATACTTGGAGCAATAAAACTGGCACAGTGCAAATTCTGAGATTTGTATCTCCATACATTGGCTTTATCATTTTAACAGTAATCCTATATCAGTGTAAATGACAGGAAATGTAGCCCAGTATTATATACAGAAGACATCCTCATTTTGCAACTTCTGCAAGTTCGAAACCTGCCCCTAGTTCCAAAGACCCAAAGAATGGTGGTATCATGTCTTTGCACAGGAGGCGGAGTAATAACAGCAACAGAAAAATGTTTTCTCCAAGATAAACAATGCCAGAAATTTTTGCATAAAACCAGTATTTGTCATCATTCCTATATAAACCTTATTTAGACCACTTGGGCTCAGAAATAGCTTCATTTACTTATCAATTCTTTGACATTTCAGAGATGACTCTTTTCATGTCTCAGTTTTCTCATTAGTATGCAATGTGTTTGGTCAAAGAGCTTTCATTACTGGCAGTTTTCATACAGGGCCTTCTCCTCCAGTGAGGGTGGTTGATGTTTTCTCTTGAACTGAGTTAGTCTGGAAAGTTCAATAGTCCTGTTGTGCCACAAACTGCTTGACTGATTTGGAAAAATAATCTGGACTGGGGAGCACAGTGAGCTACAGGTACTCCTGTACTTTTCTCAGACAGCAGCAGCATTGATTTTCCCATTCACCTGACAAAAATGAAACATTTTAACAAGCTCATTGTTTCTTCATTTACCTGACACAGATGCATATGGTTGAAGCTTTCCTTAACTGTGGCAGCAGGAGTGAATGCCACAAATTGTAGCCCAAAGTGTAATTATTTTTACAGGGTTTTTTTTTAGGTTTTAACTGTCCTTTAGCCTAAGTGTTGAAATCACAGAATAGCTAGAACCCAACATATGTTGAGAGCAGATCAAAGCTAGAAAAATACATGTACTTAAAGAAGCTGGTGAAGCAAGATGTATTTTTCAACACCAAAGCCGCTCAAAGGAAACTGTAAAGCAGTGAATTTTCAGTTCCCACACTGCAGAGGATTCAATTTGCTACTCTGTGACAGAGCAGAGCACGAGCTCTTGCTGAGTCAGAAAGCTGCTGAAGCTGTGAGTGTGCAAGTGCTGGTCTGTGTGCAGGCACTGCGAGTCTGCTGCCACTTGCTACGAGCCAATAATGCACAAGGAGCAGGAAAAGACTCAGTAGGACTTCAGGGGAAGCAAAACTCTGCAGGAGGGACAGCCTGCCCTCACACAGACAGCAGGACCAGTGCCCTGTACAATTTTGGGAATTTTTAAGTACTATATGCATGTAAGTTTTAAATGGTTGCTATCAAAAGTTCACAACTCCATGAAGAGCACAAGTTTACCAAAACAGATGTCCAAATATGGGTGAAACTTTCAAGAACACATGATGGGTTTCTAGATCTCAATGCTTTTCCATGAGTTTGTCTAGGTAGGAAAAAGAAGGGGAGAAAGGTAATGGAATACAGTAAGAATCTGAAAAATCGTTTTTAGCAACAGATATGCAACCTCCTGAAAAATTTCATCTGCCAAAATGTGCAGCCAACAATCTCAATGATCACAGTTTGCTGAAGAGTTACAATTGAGCCTGTGAGTAGGGTGATAGGATCACCCCATGAAAACCAGCACAACATTTTGGCGAAAAAAATCCTTGGAATTATCAGGAGATCTTTTGGGGTTTTATTTGCAATATTTCTTTAAATTATTGCCAATATGACTGCCTAATAATGATTAAATAATTTCTTCTTATTTTACTGAAAAGCTTGTCTAAGTTGCAAGGCAAACTGACAGACCTCTGATTCCGCAGAGGCAACAAGTCCATACCAAGGGAGATATCCCTCCTGGAGGATGTGCTTGGGGACTAAAAGCACTACAAGCCTGAGAAATACTGGCTATCACTTTGTAAACAGTTCTTTTCAGTGTTTGTGTTTGGGGAAGAAATTCATCCTGTCCCTCTTTGCAGTCCTGCAGTGAGCACAGACAAGATGTTTTTGATGATAGTGATTCATCCATCCTCCAGTCTGGGGTACCTGCTCTTCCTCCTGTGGCTTCACTGCAATTGATGGACTAATATGACCTAACGTGACTTGTATTTACACAAAGATTAATAGAAAACCTGCAAATGGTTCCTGGTGGTGTTTATTAGCTCCTCATACTTCCTGTCATTGAGTCTGTGGCATCTACATTTAAAAGGGCAGCTGCTGGGCTATCAAACCTCCTAATTTATCTCTGGGAAAACACTTTTCATTTCTGATGAGAATATCCTAATAAAATAGAGTAGGTGTACTGAGAAAAACTGAGTGTCTATACCAACATACAAAAGAAAAGGGTTGAGTTTGACTTCATATAAAGCTCTCATAACTCTCAGCACATTGTTTACAGGCAGAGCAAGGGAGTAGGAGTGCTCCTGCTTCCAGAGAAGAGCTATAGTATAATAAATTTAGCAGAGACCAATTGCTGACTGACTTCCAGACACTACTGCATTATAAATAGCTGAGTTTATGATCCTAATTTATTACTGTAAGCTAAACTGGTGTATGCATGAATGGAAATTTACTAATTTATGAAAATGTTGGGGACACCAGCTGATTGCACCAGGAAAGGATGCAGGCCAGGGATATTTTGAAATACCTCAGTATAAAACCACAAATTTTGCATTAAAAAGAGAGATGGGATTTTACCATTTCTGTGTGGAGTACCACCCACTGCATATGAAAGAAACCTCAGGAGGGTGGAATAATATGGCACAAGTGCACTGCTATTAACCTGAAAATGTCTGTGACCTATGCATGTGAAATATCAGCATCAAGAAGACACTTAAAATATAGAATAGGGTTTTTTTTGTCAAAATATGAACTATTTGTAGCACAGAATAAGTTGATATTATAGACATACAAATATAATTTGGACAGCAACAATCACTTTTCTACCCTGTGTAAAATTTTGCCTGTACCTACAGCTGCATTCTCCATTTTTATGCTTCCCAGCTGCCAGCAGTGCTTGCTGGAGTGCACATCTCTGAAGCACTCCTGGTGCTGATGCACCCAAAATGGCCCAGTCAGCTCTCACAAAAGGACTGCACAACCAAACAGGCAGCACGTAACAAGACATGCCTGGAGCTGCAGTTACCAAGGTGTGCTGAAGTTATCAAGGAAATTGGAAGAAAGGCTGGGAAAGTATATGAATTTCAAATTAAATGACAGACTGAACACTACAGTACAACCCAATCTGCTTTTAGGGTTATCTTTATTTTATCGTTACAGAGATTTTCTTGTGACTTGTCTGAGTTCCACCTAGCTTTGTGCCTTCCAAGAAAGCATCAGGTTCCTTACTAAAAAAGAATAGTGAAAATTCAACTGTAAAAGAGCTGTGGAGCAGGATTAAAATGCTATTATAGATGTTTAATAACCACAGGACATCAAACATTAACACTAAGAGATACCAGCAGGTAAGAGACAATCTTCCTGCGGGAGTTGTCAAGTTTATTATGAAACACCTTGACCCCAGCCAACCTCCCTCCCTCTCCTCCCACTCCAGTAATTATCTCAAATCAACAAGACAGTGAATTTAGCTTGTGAAGTTAACAGGTCTTCAAAAAAGCCACTATTAGTCCTTCAGTTTGCTTCATTTCTGTCTTAATGAGTTTCCTGTTTTGGCAATTATAGAGTTGGTTAAAGGCTACCTATGTGACCCAGCAAATGAAAATCTATAATTGCTACATTTTCCTCATGTAAAAAAAATGAAATTAACATTTTTGAGACAGAAATTTCTCTTCTATGAATAGAAATCTATTCATATAATTCTGCAGTTTAAAAAAGCACTTTACATGATCCTGAACAAGCTTTATATGTTCTGCAAACTTCTAACATACTCCTCAGGTATCCATGCCTGTAGTATTTACTACGCATTAGTATCAGGATTTTATAACCAGTGAAATGTTAAATTCTTCAGATGTTAAACTCTTCCCCTTCCAAAATTTGTCTTTTCATGTTCAAATTTATCATTTTGTAAGCACCTGGTGCTTGAATTTTATCACAATTTCCCATCCTCAGGGTACTCTAAATACTTCAGAATTTATTCCAAAACTCAGTGAAAGAACAGTATCTATGGACTTAATTCCTTTCAGTTTTCTGAAAAGTTCTGGTTCTGGCGCTTTCCAGGAAATTGGAAAGGAAGGGAAATATAGTCATATCAAAAATGTCAGTTTAAAACTGCCTTGACAGGAAAAGTCTTAAGCCTGGAGGTGGTCTGCCCTGAGGAAAAGAAACAGGAAGGTAATAATTCAAGTTTTTAATTTCTTTAAAACCGTTATTATTTTGGACATGAGGAAATAAATTAGAGCACACGTTCACTTCCTTGAAGAACCGATGTTACACACTACTCTGTAAATTTGGAAATACAATTGTGAAAATGCATCCAATTCACTTTATAACATATTGACTGGTCTATACATGTGCATTTTTCCATTAAAAAGCATCATTTTATCATATTTTGACTGTCATAGTATCACCCCACAGGAACTTTCAAGACAAAATAATTATCTTCTTTCGAACCCATGGTTAGTAGTGCAAGAAGTGTAAAAGTAGTATTATCTTGAGAATTTTTGGAATTTATTTTTTAGCAAATGTTCTCTAAATCCACTATGAAGCTTGTACTGCTAACCTCATTCTGTCTTCCAAAAGGGTATTTCCCTGGAAAATTGCATAATCCTAAATAACAGATGAAAAAAGCAAGGCAAGGAAAAATCTTTGGAGGGATTCAGTTCTTAAACTATTCTAATTAAAAATTTTGCAAGCAGCTTAGACAAAATGTACAATGACTTTCAACTGACAGACTCACTTTGGAGAAGGAAGTTAATTCCAAGATGAGGAATGTAAAAGGATTAAAGGGTACAAGGCAGAATTTAAACTGCAGCAGGGTTATTAAATCGACTATGGGCTTGACATTATTCTTTCTAAAGCCATTAATGCTGAAGACTCCCACTGAGTCTAATGGAGGTTGGATCCATCTCTTCCTAGAAAAAGGCAACTTCCTACACAACTCCATTGTGAGGAAGTCCAAAGGTTCAAACCACAGGAGCCATCTGAAAAGAGGCAAAAGTTGGCCCATAATGCCTGTCCCTGCAACATGAACAACAAAGTGCATGGTGGCCTAATAAGTTTCTTAAGTTTGGTGGGCAGAAAAAGCATTTATTTACTGGCACATGTACAGTGGAATCCTGCAAACAGCCAAACACAGGCCTAAAAAGCCTTCTGGTGCCATCCTGTTGGGCACTGGCAGATCTCGGGTGGTCTCTTCCCTTTCCCCAGTCCTTCTCTCTCTCTGCCATTATTTCAAGCAGAGTTCGTAGTTCTAAAACATCCCTGGAAAGTCCTACCAAGGAGTACCATTATTTAGAACTGATTTTTACACTAAGGGACTGGAAGAAGGAAACATGAGCAGAAGAGACTAGCAAAGAACACACAGGGGAGTGACATCCTACTGAAATCCTGGGATTTGAATTCTGCAGATCTACAGAAATCTTATTCAGGCTGAATATATACTGCTGAATGAAGAGAAAGGGTAGATCCAGAGAGTAACTTCACTAACATATCTGTACCTATCATGCTTCAGGAAAATAACCTTTGAATATATCTCAAGCTAACATTTAATAGTATATTAAAAACAGACAAAACCACCACAGCTATAACTAGTCATGAGAAAAATTACAGATAGTGATCTAGTAATCTACATAGTTTTACACTAATCTCAGCTAATCTAAAGTCCATATAGTATTTATCAGATATAATAAACTAATCACCATCTGCATTTACAGATTTTTGTCATTAGGGAAATACAAGTCAGTGATGATGTAACACCACCCTAATTTTATAGTTATTCCATGACCCCTGGAAGCATTGGGAGGTTAACTACTTATGACATAATTATATGAAGGTGTACACCCTTTCATGGTATGTGGGGTTTTTTGTTTTTGTCAGACAACTTCATGTGATGACATTTCCTTGGGCAGAACTGGATAAGGAACCTATCTGTGCCTGCTGCTTTCCTCCTGCTGTATTTACTGGCTTGCAGATCTAAACACATAAATGGAGCAAGGGAAAACAGTCAGCTGGAGACTTGGCACCACACTGTGTGCTGTCGGGTCACACTGGTTTTCTCCTTCTTATACCAGCAATGTGGACAAATCATGAAGATCCAGACTTCACACAAATTAACAAAAGACTTTTTGGATCCTTAACATAGACTATGTTACGGATAGTCCTGTTTTAGTACATGTATTAAAGATATTCAAAGGACTGATATAAAAATACTAAGAATAATCACATGCTTTAAATGACAACATCCTTTTGTTTGCATCAACAAAGCAACACCAAGGATAATCAAGACACCACAGTAACAGACTCTGCTCCCATCTTTGTATGCCTGTTGACCATGGAAAACACCTTGATGATGGAATCCTATTAGGAAGTCTGTTTTGAGAACACCAAGGTCTGGGTGAAGGCAGGCTGTGTTATGGAGATACAATGGAGGTGCAATCTCCTAAATGTAGATGTGCTGTAGTTATTTGTAAACCACACTCTTTTTTTCTACTGCAAGTGCTGCTTTCCTAAAAGGCTGATGTATCAGCACTACAAAAGCAACCAAGCATCACAAGTGATTCAAGAGTTAACTGGGTATTAACTCTGCATCTCAGTGCCTCATTACAACAGCACGTTCTGTACTCAGGACTTTCTTTTTCACAGACCACTGCTACAGAGCTGTGTTACTGATACTTTTTAATCTACTATGCTGCCTTTTTCGAAATCTCAAGTGCCTGCAGTATATAAAATCACAGCAATCTCTTGCATGACTATTTCTTAGTATAGAAAAGTAAAACTTGCATTTTATAGCTATGGAATAATTTTCAGGAAAGGATTCTTCTCAGTTGCTTAAATATTTAACAGACTCTAGCTCCTCTTTCAGCAGTTGCTCAGGAAGCTGCAATTTTCTCCTAATTGAGAAGATAAAGGTATGGCTGAGATGTATGGATTTGTATCATTACAGACTTTGTATCAAATTACAATTTTGTATCAAAGTACAAACAAAAATTACATTGCTGGCACTTTGCTTTTCAAGATGGATAAGGGAATTTTACATAGGAAGACTTGGTGCTTTTTTCTTAATTTAATGTTTTTTTAAATACACATGATTCATATCAAATGAATGCTAAAAACACCACCCAAGACCATACCAGCAATACCAGAGTGAAAGGCTTCAAAGTCAGTGTTTAAGGCCATAAATGTCGCTCAACCATGCAGCCTTACCCCCTGTATGTCACAGCTCATTAACACTTTTGTTTACTGCCTTTTTTTTTTTTCTTCTTTCTCTTTTCCCCAAAAGGAGATTTGTCACTGATATTCTAAGGCTGAATTTTTTATTTTAGCTGCTCAGGTTAGAAATGCATTTCATTTCTGCATTGTTGTAAACCAATTTTTCTATCAGCTTGAAAGAATTAGATGTTTCTCTGCTACTGAAGGTCAATGAATTTTTGATGTCTTGCTTACTTGAATACACTATTCACAGTGCAGAATAATAAAGACTCTTTTGTTGTTTGGATCATCTTCTTCAAGTCTGAGTGCAACTTTCCTTGAAGGAAGGTCTGTCAGGCCACGGCACTGCAGACTGGGTTAATTCAAGGATGTTTCCATCCATCACAAATGCCAGCTGGATTATCTATCTGTTTATTCAATGGCTATCAACACTCACTGTAGTAACCACACCTCCCTCAGCCCCTCTGCTGTGTGCACAAGAACACACCAGCACCAGAGAGAATCTCCTTCAAGAACAGATTGAGATCATTGCAAGGTACTGATGACTCCAATTAATTTCTGATTTTTGCCCCCAAAATCCTGCACCGCAGTTACTTTCCAGATAAAGATCCCCCTACACTAATTAGAAATATTTCAATAGGTAAAACAATTACGTTAATCTTCGGGATTAGTTTTTGGGAAACTCATCAAGGAATGAGAAATGGATTTAAATCAAGTCTAGTTAATTGCAACAGAAGGCAAATACCAAACTGTTGGTATTCCTGCCTCCCTAATATCCCTTATGAGAGATAGGGAGGAAACCAGACCTGCCTTCCTTGTAATGAACCACCTGTTTTAGATCAGCAGAGTAAGGTTTCATCTACTGTAGGGGTGATTATGAAAAAAGAGAAAAATGAAATTTGACAAATTATATCTCATGGTTCAGAAAGTAAAAATCACTGAAGAAATCAATAAGAATGCCCCTACAATGCTACTCCCACTCACAGCATCGTGTTGTCATTTATTTCTTTTGGGTAATATTGAAATTGATTGGGGCTGAGTGTAGGATGCACTCATGAGAATAAAATATTTGTAAACAGAAGGTTTTTATTTCATTATAGAACTGTTAGACCTGGAACACTGGACAGATTCCAATCTCCATAATTACATTCAGTCTTTCTAAATTCTCTCTGCAGCCATAATTGGAAATTATGTTTTTCTTCATTTCCTCTCCTGCATTATGGTTCCACCACTGAAGTGTCTGCACTTGAACAAAATTACTTTTTATGGTCAGCATAAAGGACAACTTGGGATGCAAGGATAGAAAAGAGTTGCTACAAATGTGTGACAGAAGATTTTCAACAGGTCCTTACAGACTCCTCTCTGAAGAAGAAAACCAGGATGAAGTGTGCTTGTCTCACTGTGCCTGAAGGCAGATAAGATTCTCATTTTCTAAATCAATCATGGAGTACCTCAAAAAATCTTACTCTTTCTCTTGTTGAGTGCTAAAGCAACTACAGTAGCCTCCCACACTAATAATGGAGAATTCACACTTTGTATTGTGTGTGATGATTAATTGTATTGAAGTTTAAAATTACATACAAACCCTAACTAATCTCATTCTTAACAAATAATGTACAACTTCCTAAGAATTTATATTTAAGTAAAACTAGCAATAAAATAATCTTACATTGAATTAGCTAAAGACCTTTCCCTTGTCAGCCCCTTCAATCTGAAGCAGATGTCCAGGCACACATTTAATTTTCAGAAGTCAAGGAAACTGCAGAGTGTTCCCACTTGCCGGTAATACAGACTTTCAGTAAGTTTCTGTCTTTATCTTAAAAGAAAATATGGAAAAGAAAAGTGAGGTGTTCTCCATTTCCTGGTGAGAGGTTGCAGGGATAGATTCACATATGCAATCCCTGAGGTGCCAGACTCCTTCTAAGACAAGCTCAGAAGGAAAAATTGCTCAAGTTCCTGTAACAACGTGTATCTCTTCACAGCACTCAGTAGTGCCAGCTATAAACAATTTACTCATTTAACACAAAGCTGCCAAGAGAAAAGCAACTGATTTTCCACAAATCATGAGGCTGAATGTTTTAACTGTCTTATGGCTATTGATTTATTTGTATATGTACACATAAAAAATTGATATATGAATATATAAAAACTTGTCATTGCTTAATCGTCATAAACCAGGATATATGTAACTAAAATGTTAAGCATAAGCATAGGAGTCTTATAATTCATATGATTTAACCTTTGTGCTACAATGTAATTAAAAAGAAAAATGATTAAAGCTTTCCTCACTTAGCATTCAAATATCTGCATAAAACAGGATGATACATTTTCACCCTTTAATTATGCTACAGAGCTGATGCATGAGCAAGGTCTGGCATTTCATCTTCCAAGGGCACTTAAATGCTACATGATTCTCACTGAGACTATACAGACAACATGAGTACAAGAACTTCTCTGTTTACAGACAGAACGAACTTGAGCTGACTATAAGCTACTGCAAAATCGGCCCCTAGTTACACTAATCAATAGAGGAGAGGAAAAAATATAAAAGAAATATAAGAAAATATAAAAGAAAAATAAGAAAAACCAATATAGAATGAACGACAAAAAGCAAAACACTTTACACTTCAGCTTCACACTGACTTGTTGCCTTAAAAAAAAAAATCAAATGCAAAAGGTTCAGCAAGTGCAGAAGTTCAAGAATAACTTGATCACACATAAAACACAAAATCTCAACACTGTCTTGGCTGATTCATGACCGTATGTATTCCAATATATTCCCAATTCTCTGCAAACATGTCAGGAAAAAAAGGACTAAAATTGAAACTGTAAATATCAATGTGTAACTTTGTTGGTTTTCAGCACCACAGGATGGTAATGCCCCATAAACATGAATGCATTCATCCTCAAAACATTCCCTAAATCTTCTCACACCTCATAATCACATCACTACACTCCTGGGAATTTTACAGCATCATCAAAGAACCAGTGACTCAAAATGCCTGCTTATCAGCCATTTCAGCTACAGGATCAGTAGCAAAGGGGATGATCCTTCTTTATTTGCCAGAATTTATGAGGATGAAGCTGGCCTCAATCAAGATGATTAACACCTGTCTTTGAACAGGTGGCAAAAGAGCAAACATGGCAGAAGGTTCTCTTCAGTCTATTTGGCTAGAAAGAATATGATTAGGACACAGGGACCCAAGTAACAAATTTGCAGTAAGTTAATACAGGGGAGAAAGAAAAGCCTAAGCATATCCAGGATCCGGTGAAGAGAGCAGGAGACAGCAGGATGCAGACAGAAGCTCCTCATCCTAATCGAACTGGACTGATGAGCCACATGGCAACTGTAAATAAAGTATCAAAGAACTTTAAGAGAGAATGAAATTCCATTGCAGCTGGAGTCAGGTTTACAGAAAAGTAGCATGGAGACCAAAGGGACAGTGGAGGGTACTGCAGCCATGAGGAAAACAATGACCTTTGTTGCAGTGAGCTCCTCAGCACCTCAGCCCAGCTTGTTTTATTTCCAGTCTCCTCCAAAAATTCTGACTCTTTGCATTCATTCTGGAGGGGGAGTGGCCTCCTACTTACCCTACTAAATTTAAAAAAACTCATAAAGAATAAATAACAGAAAGCACCAGAAAATTTATGCTACATTTTAAATTGACAGTGAAGGGTATAAACATCAGATTTAAATTATGCAGCACAGTGAGCAAATCCAGATCAGTGCTGGCTTCAGTAGTTGCAATACTAATGTAGTGCTGCTTTACACAGAGCCGCTGCAAGTGCTTTAAGAGTCCCAGAACTGCTGGCAGTTACCTGCTCAGCACAACTAAATTTCACAAAATACAAACCCAGTACATCCAAAGAGGACAGTACTTACTCCTAGGGTGAAATCCCACAAGAGAAGAGAGAGCACTGATAGAAGGGAGTTCCTTTGCTTTCAAATACCAAGTGGGTGTTACAGTCTTTAGAGGATGCCAGAAGTCAGTGTTTTTATGGAGACCTTCAAATATGAATTACATTAAAAGGCTTGTAACTATCAACAACCATAGCATCAGTCCTTTTCCTCAAAGCCCCTCACAGCTAGCTGAAGATTCAGCTCTCCATAATTTTCATGTTTTCCTACCTAATCTTTAATCTATCAATATCAAAAGTACAGGATAAAAATGAATCCAATCCTACATTTACAATACAGCTCCATCAGAACAGACAGCTGAAGTTCAAGTAGAAATTACAATTATGTAATCTGTTATTACTATTTCTGCCCTTAATCAGAAATATTCTGAGATCAAGGTCAGTGCAACTACACTGACAATTAATAAAACTAGAAGGGGTTATAACATCCAAGAGTTAGTTCTGATTGCAGACATCCTGGCTCTCAGCTGTGTTGCTGGGCAGCCTTGCAGCACCAGCTCAGGTGCAGCCCATTCCACTCTCAGGGTGTGATGGGTTCATGCTGAGAGCCTACACCTGTGGGTGTAGAGCTGCTATGCTGAAACAGTGCATCCCCACCTTCCTCTATCAATGAAAGACTGTAGCAACCTTTTAGGCAGTTCCACCCCTACCCATCCCAAAAGAAGCTCAAAATAATCACTAGCCTTGATTTAAAAAATCCATATGGCACTCCAGCAGTGCTGCCAGTGGCTTGCTAAGGAGATTTGGATATACTACTGCAGGCCCTAGGTGTTCCCAGCCTTTGTCATCCACGGTTCCACCATACATGCTGCACTACAAGAGTTGTGTTTTAATATGAGCTTCCTCAGACAACACAGTTCCCTAGGACCAGCATCACTAGGTGCTGTCATCTTACAACTAAAATCAGGAAGAATACAACACACTGAAAGTTGTGTGCTTTTACCAGGGATTTGAAAGCCTCAGTATTCCATTAAGCCATCCAAATGAGCTGACATTTAATTCACTCTGTCCCTGGTCTGGTAACTCTTACAGATGCAAAGATTATTTTAAGGAATACTTGGAAATAGATGAGTTAATGCACAATATCAATATTTGGAACATTTGAGTCATAGAACTCTCTTTGATCTTACATTCTGTTTGCTATTGAAAAAGCAACCATCTCACCCTATGCAAGATAAAAAATGAAACAGAATTTGACATCATGTTAGAAAGACTCAATTCATTAGTAGGATTTGGTATCAGAACTGCAAGCCATGATCCACAAAGTTGCAAATAGGGAAACTCACTTTAAAATTTCTTCATTTGCAACAGATTTCAAGCTGCCAGGCTCTCCAAAACAGTGTTCTGGTTATTAGAAACTAAACCGTGGAGATGTGGATCCAGGGTTATTATGTTTTTTTTAATGACCCAAACCCACCAAATATTAAACATTACAGAAAGCAACAGAAGCCACTGCCGTAATAAATAACCAGACCGCGTTTGATCAGCATGGGGTCCCATGTAATTATCAAGGAGCTTCAACTTGTTTACTGGATTACTTTAATATAAAACAGCTTCTCAGCTGCATTGTCCCTGAAACACTGTAGTGCCACATTCTCCCCGCCCCCCGAACTAATTCATCAATTCCCAAATGCTGCATCTAGAAGGCAGAAGGACAATCATCACTGCTGCTTCCACTGCCTGTTACGTCTCTGTATCATCATTCCCCTGTGCCCTGAGCAGCAGTGGCCCCTCCCCTCTCAGGTGACGAGGCTACAGAAAGGCTCATTCTGTCCTCAGCAGCAGAGCCAGGGTCAGAAGGACAGCCGGAACATCTCACCCATGGGACTGCTGGCTGCCTTCTGACTGCCGGGTCGCTGCTCCCTGGGAGGGTGGCAAAGGCAGACAGAACTTTGTATTTAGCTCTAACAGCTACTCTTACTCCAAATTATTTTTTTTCAAACACTGAAAAGTTGTTCTGGTGTTTAATGAGATGCAAAGGAATTTGGATACCTCATTTTAATAAATAAAAAAACTTTCAAAGCATACCCGTGTTAAGCTATTTGATAGAAAGCGTTTTGATTCTGAATTTACAGATTGTTGAATATGTGTCATTAATACGACAATAAATCCCTTTGATCCGGATTTTATTTAAATCACATAAACTGAAGTTCCTTTCCAGTGATGAGCATTTATATACCATCAATTTCTGAGTAACACAGAAGCATTTAGCAATTATTGCTACATAAAAAGTATTTCAGGTATTTTTATATTTATAGAGTTTTAGTCTGTATTTATAGCATTCTCATGCAAAGTGCATTTATTAATGAATTCATAGAGCTAGTTCAGATTATTTTTTCTGAATTAATCAGATTCATTTTCACCATTCTAGAACACGTACACTTATCTACCACTTAATATAAAATTTGATTCTATCCCAGATGAAGCTTGGACAGTCTCACAAAATATTTCAAAATGCCAACAGAGAAGACATATTCCTTACTATTACTTTGAAAACCTAATCTGCATTTCTGCCAGACAATTTTAAAATTGGCTGTTTGTGAACAGTAGATAATTCTTTATTAATTCCCAGTACTATATAAAGCTGAATTCTTCGCTGTTTGCGCATTTCTAAATAGGTCTGCATTATGGCCTCAAAAACAAGAAATGTGAACAGAAGTCTGGTATCCTTAAAGAGCAGAACAAACTACTCAAATATTCTGGTGCTCCTGCACTTGTAATACTCAATGAATGACATAATATTAATTATGGACATATTTTGCTTCATTATTTATGCTTCATCTGAAAGTTAATGTTTAAGAAACAAACCCCTCATGCTTAATTCTCTTTCAACTTTTTGCCAATTATCACAGCAGTAGAAATGCACATTTACACAAATCCAGATGACTCCTACTGTTTGCAGCCTCTCTAACATGTGTTCTGTTTGTAAGTTGTACTTAAAGCAGCCATAAAGGTCATGTTTGTATAAACTCAGGCTCCTAACACCAAATTATTGTATTAATTTTTATTTTGAATGACATTCTCTCTCTCATCTGGATTTCACTTCATTATAAATGAAGAAGCACCTTCTCTCCATAGAGAACTCGTTCTAACATCCTTCCCTGTGGAAGTACCTAACCAGAGTATCCTGCTCTGTATGGAATGGATGAGTCCATAGGCACATACTCCAGTGAGTAAAGTACCCTCAATCTATTCCTGGTTTTACACATTGTTCCATCTGCAAACTGCTTACACCTGAGCACAAGGGCTCTGTGCCCTGCTGGAATCATCCATCAAGTGAATGCAGTTATTGATTTAGGCCATAAGGTTATAAATCTGACTGGAAACAGAGACAAGTATTCATATAGACACTAGGGACATGGAGATAATTCTGTTCTTAGCAATCTTTAAGCTACTTATACCAAACCTTCCTCCTCTATTTTAAGAGCCAAAGTAACAGGCCATAATTTTAGAGATGAACAACAAGGGCACACACACTATGGCACAATTCATTCCATATTAACTCATTTCTTTAGGGAACAAAAAAGCATCAAAGTAGTGACCTAGCAATATACCACAAACATGAGCAGCACCACAACATTTTAGCACAACTGTAGTACCTTTTAATTGGTAACTGGCTCATGGCTGAAACACTAATATTTTGTTCCCCCACTATTGTAAAATATAATAAACCAGGATTTTGTTTCTTTCCTTCCCTCTTATAAATATTATCTCCACTTTTGGAATCAAACAATTGATGTAATGATATCTTTTCAGGGACATTATGTGAAAAAGTCTGTTTCATTCACAGCCATATGAAAAGAAAGGTTTACATTTTTTCCCCCTCTGGTCAAGTTAAAACAATTTTTCCTATAATTTTGAACAGTACATTAACCTTTTTATGTTAAACTGCTTTCGAATAGTTGGCAGAGACCTGTCCAAATAATGTACTTGGTTACTAAAGTATAATGTTTGACTGCAATGACTCCATCGAACACAAGGACAATCAGTTCCAGAAGTGGCTGTGCTGCCTCTGCATCCTTTCCAAAGAAGCGTCAGAAAGGATTGTTGGCTAATGTCTTCAAGAAACTTCCTAACTAAGCTGGGCTATCTCAGAGCTCAAGACAGAGTTTGTGATATCTTTTCCCAAAGTTCAGCAAGTAACAGAGTTAAACAGAAACCCCACATTACTTTTTCCACAGAGCATCTAGCTGTGAAGACAGATGAAGATTAAAACAGAACAAAGCCCTTCTAAGCAATTAAGCACAAAAACTCCATGATATAGTCAGCCCTGCTGAATGGCAGCTTTGCAGTATCACCAAAGTGTTTTGCAACCATTCTTGTTGAAGTCTATGTACTAAACCTTTGGCTGAGATTGATGCATGAGTGTAATTTATAAATTTCTCCTGAAAATATAGGAGAATTCTATCAGCTGTTTAAGAAACATACTCTGGGGCTTTAATTTTACACTTTGACAGCAAAGAACAGATTTCTACATGTACATGGGAGCATATACATTCTGCATGCACATATATATACACACTACATAAACACACACATATAAAATAATATATACACAAACACACACTGCACATTAATGGTTCTTTTCTCTCTGTCTGCATCTAAATATATTTCTCTTGAAGCTTGTATCCAAGCCTCTTACTGTAAGTATTCATTTTATGAAAGAAACGACAGACTTTCAGAGGTATATTAATATTGATAAGCCCCTCAAGCTGCTGTTCTTTGTAAGCAACCAGCACAAACAGGCACACATAGAACATCTCATCATTATGCTACAGAGGTGCATTAGGAGAACACAAGAAAAGTCAAAAGTAGTATTTTCTTCTCCTACCACATAAATTATCAGTGTATCCCAATATTCTGCAAATTTATGCTAACCCCAGGATGCATCAAATAATCTTCACCTGCCCTAGTTAATAGCAGCATTATTATTAACCATGCAGGGAGAAAAAATTATTACCATGTATTTATTTTAATTCAATCCTTTGTTTAATATTTAAATCTTTCCATTTGAGCACAAGGAAACCACTTTCTCTGTGCCTTGGTAGGTAGTAGAACTGACCTGGGCAAAGACCAGTCTCTCTCCTAACAAACACACAAGAAAAACCTCATATATTTTTGCCCTATTCCTCCTAATAGAACATTCCCAGCAATTTGCTACATGCACACAAAATCAGGCAGATTTCCTTTTGGAGTTACAGCTGCTCAGTGTTGCATTACTCATCTCTTTTGTTTGGTTTGGAAACAAACTGAACTTTGGCCTGCCTGGCTTGAGAAAACCAATGGAAACTACTGGGTTTTGTTCTGGATGGTCACCACAGAGACAAGATTCCCAACAACAGACACAGCATTCAGTGGCTGTAAAAATGCCTGTTGCTGCTGAAGCAAGATCCACATCTCCATGTATTTTGTTGTCACAACAGCTAATATCTAAAGGTGGCATGGCTTGGCTCCACTCCCCTAGTTCTGTCACAGGAATTCCACTGTGGTTTAAAATTATCTAGTCTTCAAGCATGGAATTTATGGAAACAAGGATTTTAGCCCCAACAGTCTCCCCATCAGCAGAACACATGAACTATGACACAAGATCTTTCTTAATCTGTCTTGGTGAAGTGTTGGGAACTGTGCTGCTGGCTCAGCATTAGGGAGTATAAAGGCTCCCTTTGGAGGGCAGGGCTGCAGGCACTGAGGTTTGAAAAGGGGAAAACCAGATGCAACTGCTACATCACAGATAGTCTGGTATCAAATAGTAGCTCTCAGTCCAGGGCCAACCTCATTAAACTGAGTCACCCTACTCCTGCCATCTCTGCCCACTCCATCTTGATCCTTACAGAAAGTCTGTCACTGCTTTCTTTCCTTCTTAGCCCAAGCAGAAGCAGAAAGAAAAGCTCTGGAGACAATTCCCTTCACATGTAAGACATGAACACCCTACATGATTTGGCAATACTTTCACTTGTGGTATCGTTCACTTTTTCTAGGGAGTTCACTAAGTAAAATCAGATATTTGCTTGCTGTAAAAAAGCTCCCAGTCACCCACATTTATTCCTATTCTATGCTGCTATGCTGGATGCATAATCATAAAGCACATATCCCCAAAGTATGCTCCATTTCATCCTCTGCAGAACGTGGTTATAAAGGTTACATAAACATGGTTATATGTGGTTAAATATGGTTAGATAAATAGGTTATAATTATCCATTATAAATCAACAGACACTACTGCACAGTGGAAAAACATATTAAACTATCATAGGAGATGCATACTTATTTTACACTTGAGTAATTACTACCATTTAAGCCATGAATAACATAAGCAGAAGTTGTTCAGTGAAAGCTGGAAACTGGTTTCACAGCTCAGTGGGAAACAGAATACCATTTGAGGCAAACAAAAGAGGATCATTGTGTCTTGCAGGCAATAAAAAAAATTAGGGAAAAATGACACTGATAATAAAGTCTACGTAACTGCCATAGTCTGATGCGGTTAAAAGTGACACCATGCCCCAAGCAGCTAAAAAAAGCAAAAAAAAAGTAGCAGAAGTCTAACATTGCCTATTCCATCAGCATCATCACTCAATGCCTCATTTATTGGGAGTTAGGAACAAAGTAAGTCAAAGAAAGCAATAAGCTATGAGATATTTATTAAGGCTACATCATAAAAGTGACAGAAGCTATAAACTAAAGCAAGCTTTAATTTTTTTTCAAGTCATATTAATAATTGTTTCAAGCTATTGCTTTTTTTGGAATGAGCAATCTATAAAGGAAGTTTCAGATGTTGGTAAAGTGAGACTGGGAAACAGTCTTGTTTGTTTACCAAGACAAAATATAAATCACCTTCAATTACTATCAAAATGGAATTAGCAATAAAAAATGCATAGTTGCAAGAGCACAGTCATGTTAATTATTAATCCAATAAACACTAACTGATCACTACTTTGGAAAGCTGGGGCATTGCTAAAGCTCCCTCAGATCCACTTTTAGCTGGAGCAGGTCAGGGCTCATTTGAGGAGCTGAGCTGACATATCTGACAAGTGGCAAATACCTGGGAGAGAGAGAAGTGGGGACAAACACTGCAGTCAGAAGTGAATTTATGAACAAGTTGTGAATGAAATGAAACAGAGAAAATAGAACATTTTTACCATTTTAAGATAAAATTTTACCATGACAGAAAGGACACTGGTTTTCACTGGTGCTTATTGCTGCACTGACACCCATAAACAGAGAGGTCACTATAGAAAAGGCCTTAACTGTTTGGGATCTGGGAATCACTGATACAGGGAACCAGAGCTCTCTGCCAGGATGGCCTGTGTCCATTTGGGAGGCAATGGGAGCCTCTGTGGCCAGGCTCCTTGCAGCATCATTTCCATCTGGATTGTGACTATCCAGACAATTACTCTGCTCAAATTTCACAATCCAGCTGGCCCATGATCCCACATAACCACTCCACCACAGGCATAACCCATTGCCTTTATCTTAACTACATTTGACATTTTCACACCTACAGGAACAGCTTCTATAGACTACATAGAAATATCTTCCTTATATTCAATTTGTCCTCTTCTGCAGCAGGAACACTCCAGGACACTCCACCAGGGCCATAATTTAGGCTGACAAATTGGACTAGACACGGCAGGAGCTGGCAGGGGAATCTTGATTACCTGCCAAAATTCCCACCCGGAAAGATCCTGAAGCCATCAGTCAAACACCTCCCTGTGAAGGTGACTGGGAGAGCTGTCCATCACCCAGGTGCAGACTACTCCATTCTCCTCTCTCTGCAGCTCCTGCGTCCCCTGGGTAACCATGGAGGGACTCCCATGCACCGAGCTCAGGCACAGGTCTGGTAGCAGCTGCAGCACTGTTACAACTGTGGAACAAACCTTATTTTCTCACAGCTCAAATCCCACAAGCTCTTGCCCCCATTGCTGCCTCCAGCTGCTACTGAGTCCAGTCAGAGCCCTGGTGAAATGTAATTGTCTGAAAGCCTCAGCAAGAGATCATTCAATACATTCTAGTTTGAAAAACAACTACTGTGAGAAGTAACCAATCTCTTAAGTTACATGATAACTTGATAAAATGCATATGCTTGTCACACTGTCAGAGCCTGATTCTTTACTAGAAACCAAAATAAACCACTTGGGAGAAGTCATTGGTGGTCCATCAGCCACAGAATAAATACAAGTGGCGAATGCTGAGGAGATTATTTTGCTTGTACTCAGATCAAATTTGCATTTTAAAACTCAAAGTTTAACAGAGAGAAGTTAACAACAGTGGTGATGAAATGAGGGTGATCTTTCACAAAAGAAAGTCTTCTTCTCTTCCTGCCTAATAGAATAATATAGAAAAAGTAATGCTCTCAAGAAAAAAAAGATTGAGCTTCCCAAAAGATCAAGAGTCCATATATAAAATCCAAAGAGCACAAACTGGTTCTTTCCAAAACATTAGGGGAAAAAAAAAAAAAAAAGGCATTTAATGGCATAGCTATGCAGGTCAACATGCCTCTCAAACTCACTGGACCATTGAAGAGAAAACCATGTCACAAAACTGATTGCTTTTTAGCTCTCTAGCAAAGCAAACATATAGTTGGGATACATTTCAACTCCTGAAGAAAACCTCCCTTCAGCTATTTCTCTACCCACCTGCTTCTAAAGGGTTACAGGCTAATACATGATATTTAATGGTAATGTTTGCAACCACACCTAAATAGATTCAAAACACTGAAAATGTTTCTTCCGACTCTCAGATGTTGTTAGAAGACAAAAATGCAGCTGACTGCAAACAAAGAGCCTAATATTGATCTCCTTTATATATCAGAACTATAAACCTCTTGACAGGAAAAGAATTAGTATGATTTACTTCAATATACAGAATAAAAAACGTGCCCCCTGGAATTTACTGAGTGCTCACAGAGCGCAAAGGCCATCCAGAGTAGATGGATGCAAAGAGCATTACCCTCGAGGAGTCCTGATAACATTTAGATACAGACTAAACATTACATTTGCATTTTTTGGTGTGTATTAGATGTTACCAGCAGAATATAGCCTAATTGCATTATACAGCATTTTAATTAAAGATATACAAATGCAAATTTTAAATGAAATTAATAATTATATAATAATTAGTATTCATCACAAAAATTTACTATTCTATTTGTTATCTGAAAAGTATTAAAAATGAAAAGCTATGAAGCCTTGCAGGGTAGAAATACCACAACTGCATTTTTAACTAATTCAGAGTTCTCATTCTTTAGCTCACTCAAAGAAAGTCAAACACTGTTTTATAGCTTAATAAACTATGTATTTTTCTAATTTAGAGGGTTTAATACCAATTTATTATTCAGATCCCAAGTTCCTTTGCAACCTATTCATCTTAAATGAAGGATCTCCAGAGAACAGGACCATCATGGCAATACTTCCATGGCATCATCAACAAAGACAGTCATCAGTGACCAAAGGCCACATGCCAGACTCCAAAGTGTTCAGTTCTCTGCAATTTTACCACTAAGAAAAAGTGGAATTCAGATCAGCTATACCTTAAAAGGGATATTTCTTGAAAAACAGAGGACAGAAAATGACTCTTTTTAAATACAAGAAGCACAAAGCCTGTAATAACTTTGTAAATAGATCCCTTTCTGAGTGAGAAAGCACTTAAAGTGTATGTTTGAGTATTTTCAAGAGGATGTAGCACACTAAATTAAATAGGAAGATGCCATGTAATCAGTAAATGAACATGTAAGACTAATTATTACAGAGAACATACTGGAAGAGGATAATTAGCAATTTTAGTGATTCCCAGCACAACTGAAACACTTGTTTATTCAAAATGTTTTAAACGGTGCGCTCAATAATGAACATTTAAAATGAAATCACTTTCTTATTTACATTGTCCATGGATTCCAGTGAGGAGATGTGTGTGAAGGCACAAGGTGGCTATCAGCACACTCCTGACAGCAAGGGAATTCCCTGAGAATGAAATAGATGGCTCTCTCCTGCACCTCTGGACTTCCTCAATATTAGTGAACACATAAATGAATTTTTTTTCATACTTCAGAAAGAAAGTGCATGACTGCATGATGCAGAAAAAAATCAGCATGCAGTTTTGAGCTTTCTAATCTTTCCTATAATTCCTTTAAAGGACAGGAGCACACCTTTGGTGCTTGTTACAGTCAGAGTGAAGCAGACACCATGGCCCATCAGTGACACAGATCCTGATTCTGTTGTGGTAGTTACAGCAACAGCTGTGTGATTAGCAAGTCTCTTTTTCACTCGCATAAATCCTCTTCTATGTTTGATTTAGTGCTTCAGTGATACTTCTAATTTGTCCCTTCCCTGCTTGTCTGAGGCTGCAGTTGGATCTAGAGCCCATTCTCAGCGACGCACAGTTCCGTATGAGCAAAGGACCAGAACTGGTCCTTCCTTTGCTTCCCCCCCTGCTCCCAGTCACACAAGGGAAGCCACTTGCACCAGGCTCTGTTCTGCTTTCTGATGTTTAAAGCAGCCCACACCTACTCTCTACAGAAAACTGCCAAGAGGCTTTTTAAAAATGAACTTACTGAAGATATAAGCCTAATTTACATACAATTTGTAGTACACTGAATTTCTCTCCCATTTTTATCTCCCATTACCTTGGATAACTCAGCGATGACTAAGTAGTTCTACTGACAAGTGCATTAAATTTTTTGAACTTTTGCTATAAACAGGGTTCTTTTCCACTGTGAAAACAAAAAGGCTGAAATGCCTTTTGTAATGCTTTTGGTTTGATGGGTAGCACTTGAACAATCTTCCCCATCTACAATCCCCCAACAAATAGGTAAGTCACAAGAGAAAGCTGGTATTTAGATTTAACGCCTTTCCTAACAATCCATTATGTATTATGGGCATAGTTTAGAGAGAAGCATATAATTGTTCAGCAGGGAAATGTGTTTTACTATGGATATATGGAAAATTCCAAATAGCAAGGATCAACCTGATGTTGGTGTAAGCAAAGTTGTGACACCCCAAATATTATACTCCATATTTTATGTACAGTGTGTCTTGTCAGGGAAACGGACACAACCTATGCTACTTTTACAAATTATACCAAGTTATCACCATTAAAGAGTAAAGGAGAAATAGATTCTCATACAGCCCTAAAAGTTTCAAAATACTTGAGGACACAGGATTGCATTAGGGCCATAGCTGCCATCTATCAGTAGCTACAGCCCTCTGGATACAAATGTATGGAAGGGTGGGAAGTGAAACTCAAAATCAGTGACGTAACTCACTACCAAGTTTGTAGTCCATGCTGTTTGTTCCTTTTGCTACTGCTTTTACTAACCCTGTAGAGCACTTGAGGCTATCACAAAGAAATACAAAGTCAAAGCTACTATTGAACTAAGATTGAGGAACAGATTTGTAAAAAGTTATATCATAACACCAGTCTTGAGTAAAGTACACTTGAGAGACCAAATGGATAAAGGTTTTGTCTGTGCCAGTTATTTTAAGCAAGAAGAGCATGAAGATGTACAGAAGGAAGCAAGTTAGACAACAAAAATACTTTATTTAAAGATAATGCTGAGAGTACTTGGGTCATTTAGGAGTCAAAAAAAGCTAATTCTGAAATATTACTAATCTCACAACATAATAAGCAACACAAAATTATGCAACACATGTAATGACCAACTCTTTTCTTAGCTTTTATAAGAGTCAATACCACCATGTTTCCACTGTTCAGATTAATCAGGCATTTATCATTTTATCAAAAAGCAATGCTTGCCCTTACACTCACACTTCCAAGTGTTCATAATGCATATTCTGTGTTATACTCTTCTACTGAAAGTTCAGATCCTTGTTTCAGAAATCAAACCCATTTAAATTAAAGTGCAAGCAAATTCTTCATGTTCATTTGCAGTCCACTACCCCTAATGGGTAAACACTGATGCCCTTGGTCATACTGACCATAAAACACTCAGCTCCCAACATGATAATCAGGGATCAGACTATCAATCAGAATAAATTTGTCAGACTCATTTCAACTTACACCAAGACTATTGTGACAGCAAATGAACAATACTTATACAGCAGCAATAACCAATGTAACAGCAATAGTTATACACAGGAGAATATGCATCAGCACAATCACACAGCTGGACACCTGCAGCCACAGGATATTAAATAAGCCTTCCCAAATTACTGAGAGTGTGGTGGTGGCACAAATAAAAAAGAAGGAAATGCCTTACACCTACCTCCATATTTGCTGGGACAGAGATTCTTATGCTCCCAAAGAACTGGCCCATGTTGCAGCATTTTGGGAAGAGAGGGTGTTCTCGTGAGCTCAGGTGATCTGGAACATTCATGAAACAGGTCAAGGTTAGGTGCAATTTTTATGTGCCAAATTTCAAACTGCTAAATTATTGTCTGTATGTAACATCCAGTTTTGAAGATATTAGTATTTTAGTCAGTGCCTCTTTAAATTTCAATGGTTTTGAAGGTAAAAAATTGTTTTCTCAAAAACGCCACATCACACTTACACTAAAAACATTTGGTTCTGTTTTTAAATTTGTGTAATGTTAGAATAACCATATTCTTCTGAAATAACTGTTGGCTTAAGAAGTATTCAAACAGCTTTTTCTGGATTTTAATTACATTAACATTTTCAAAGATAACTTAATTGTACAGGCTGGATGTTTTTCAGTATTAAAAGGAACCAATTCTCTGTTTTAATGCAAATGACTAGTATGCCTGATTATCATTTACACAGCTATAAGCTGACAAATATTATACATACAGTGTGACATTGGTTAGATATGGACAGTAATTGTACCCAGGAAAGCAAAAGCTTCAACTTTCAATCAACTCAAGCCAATAAAACCTATAATCATAGATTCTAGGAAAAACAGCTCAGTGTGTTTTATTACAGAAAGGATATACCAAGTCCTCAGAACTCTATTTCCTTTTTTTAAATAAGGAAACCTAACAGAGTCCTGGGTGGGCTGAGTAGTACAAACCACTGAACATTTAAAGGAAACCAGACAATCTGTAAACAAACAAACAGATGCTCTTAGCACAGCTCAGCAAGACTGCCCAACTCGCTTTGGACTAGAAAGCCACTGTTGAAATATTATTTTTCCCACTACAAATAAGACACGAGGAAATTTCTTTACACCAAAAAATTAATGAAAACATCAGCATAATTGACATAATTCCTGTTGAAAGGAGACCTTTAATTGATTTAAACAACAGATCACATCTTTTGTGAGGAAACCCATGTAAAGATCTGGAAAAGATTTCAAATCTGATTTACAAAATCTTTTGAACAATTATGTTAATGTCTTACTTCACTGTCTCAGCAATATTAACAATGTCATGAATTGAAAAGGCTAACTTTAAGTTTACATCTATATTTCAAGGTAAATGGCACTTAGACTTTGTGCCAACATTTGGCAGTTTTGAGCACGGCCCATATCTGTGTTAATGACACTACAAAGGAGACAGCACCATTAGATGCTGTACCCACACAGTTTGCTGCAAGTACAGTGGGAGTGACCTTGAAAATCATCAGCACTCACCAGAACAGCAGAGACAGCCCCTGCTGCAAAACTACCCTGGAGGTATAAACAAATTGGTATAAAAGACTGTTTTTACAGAAGGAGAGGAAGCTGGGGGGGTTGAGGCCCTGGGTTACCTCTGCAGTGAAAGCAGGCTGCATGAGTAGAGATGTGCTGCACAGAGACAGAGAAGCTTTATTTACGCTTTTACTTAGCTGACAGCAACTGTAATTTGCAACTGTTCTTAACGGGGGGGAAGAAAATGGGGAAGAGAGGTGATCTCTTATCAGAAGCCAATTCTGATCATGTAACCAGCTTACACAATACTGCAGCAAATGCCTGGGAAGCCTTGGAGAAAGACTGATTAATGATACCATGAGAATCCTAAGAGAACAAATACTGACATGATCCGTACTGAAAGAAATATTGATTGCACAGAATGCAAACTAATAAATATGAGCCAGAGGTGAAGGTAATAAAATTAGATACAAACAATCTAGAGTAGAACTGTATGAAACCAGGAGTAGCTGGAGGTTTGCTGTAATTGATTCTCAAGTTGACACAATTGTTTAGGGACGTGTCTTTACTTTTCAAAGACTAACTTGAAGGCTGTGCAACTCCTCTTTCTGTAGCACAGTCCCTGTACTGCTACTCTTATTATTAGGAGCTCATGAACAGTACTAAAGTTTTTTCTGTAGGAAAGACCACATAACTTGAGACTGTAGCACACTAAAAAGGCTCAGCTTAAACTGATAAGTACTATATCAATAATCAGGAAGCCCAAACTTAGGTTCTCTTGACATATCAATTACTCTGATTTCACTTTTATAACTTTTATCAGACACTAATATTCAATAAGTTCTCTTTGCTAAAATAAGGCCATGTGTTCTTTGTCAAATATCATAAATACTATTTGCTTTAAAGAATTTGATAAAGCAGTGCATTATCCAAACAGCACACTGACAGAGAGAAGGTAGAGAACATTAAAGGATCTGAATAGCAAAGCCAACATAAATTTGTACAGTAATAAAAAAAAAGTGAAACAGCGACTTAATGTGACACAGAGATGAAAAGAAATCTTTTAATCTCAAACATTTCTCTGAAAAATGCAAAACATTCTGACATTTTTCAGAACAGATAGAAGTTTGTATCAGTTTCTAGAGCAATTTATGAATCATGGCATAAATTGCATGTGAATTGCAAGATGGTTACAAGACTTACAGGAGTAAAATGCTAATTATAATAGTAAAATACAACTCATTTGTTTCACTAACCACGCAAGTATATGACAAATTATCATATTTGCTAGGTCTCCTAGCAAAAGAACATAGAATACTGATTGGTGTGCTCAGTTTGTGGAGATTTATTAAGAGAATTCTGAGTGGTTTGACAGAGTATATGAATTAGTTTGCAATTTATGCTTTCTTCACCTTCTCATGGCTTTTTTGTTGCCCAGATTAATCTTGTTTCATTTGTGAATCCATCCCATGCATGCTTTATACTGAACTGATACACCAGAATTGCTTTACTGACTAATGGTGCCACTTCAGTAACTGCTGCATTCTGTTGATGACCTCACAGTTCACATTCATTCCGCCTTAATACAGAGTATATCTTACCAATACATAAAATAAACATGCTTTCTATAGATCATTGGAAAGGATACTTCTGGAATATGAAGCATGTCTCTTTTGAAAGACTGTTACCCCTTCTTAATTATACTTGTTCTGTTATATTAACTTCCAGATGAACTGTTCAAAAAAATAGTCTGATCCAATCACAAGCTTTTGGACAACAATAACTGAAACTAGAACTCCAGCTGAGTCAAAGACATAGGGAAAGACATCACGATGAGTGTATATATGGTGATACAACATCAAAAATCCAGTTGATCACAGAGCTGATTCCTTTAGCACTGCACAGCATTAGGAGGGAGCGTCTCATGCTGTCTGTAAGCCCCTGAACTTTAGCCTGAACATTTAAGCAAAATCTGGACAAGGTGTTATCACAAATGAATGCAAGTTCCTATGTGCTTATACAAATTTAAATACACAATTTTAAAAAGGAGCAGTAATCTATACTCTCAGAGCTGCCCATGTTCAGACATTCAACCAAGCAATTTCTGTCAAGTGCAGTTACAGCAAGGGTGAGTCATCCTTTTGTTTTTGAATTCAAAGATGGGATAAAATAATAATCTTACTTTGCACATTAAATCTGTGCATTATCAGGTAAAGTAATGACTGGAAAATTAAAATTTGAAGTCACAATAAGGTTGACAAGAAAAAAATGTAGTTTTCAAAATTAGAGAAGTAGTTCTCTATTTTTAAAGACAGATGATGAACTATATCAAAGAGACAGCTGGCAATCCTTGAGTCCAATGTGCTTATGCTTGTGCCAATAAATAGATCCAAGGGTAGGAGATACAGCACAGCCCTGCGTGCTCAGAGCCGTCAGGATGGAGTAGTGAGATTTATTAAACAATATAAGGACAGGACTGCCCTGGTTGATGAATTGGAAAGAACAAGAGAAGATAATGAGCTGCTTTTGCTTGTTTCAGCAAAGCCATATTGATGTGTCCAAGCAAAATCAATGAAAAGAGTGACTGGGTGTTCTTGTCAGAAAAAGACAAATACCTACCTGTTGGGGTAAAATGATTTCAATTAAATAATAAAGAAAACCCACTTAATTCGACATACTTCCTTTTATCCTTCATCAATGCTAATCAACAGTGATTGTCAGAAAAACTACTGTCTTTCCTCCACTGCTGCCACAACTACAACATAACCTTTGTATCACTTACTTACACATATAATTTGTTTTCTGTAAGCTTAAGGATTCATTATAGAATTCACAGGTGAAAACAGATTATTTAGAGCAAGAGAAGTGTACTTCTATAAATTCATAGTTCTAGGAAATTTTAATTTTCAAGAAAAACTATCTAAAAAATTAACCATCATTAATTTCAACATTTTCCAAAATACATTTCAGAAAATGTATTTCAAAATATTATTAACAGCTTACAAAAGTGTACTTGGCTGCATATCAAAGGGAAAGATTAGAATATTTTTAACTGTTTTCTTTACAGCACAAAGAAAAGTTAATAAAAAAGATCTGATACCACATTTGTACCACAGTTATGACTGAGAACATTGTTTCACTCACAAGGTTTCTGTATCTCAAGGAAAATAGGATTGCTTACCACAGAAATGTTGATTATGTAAGAAGTACCTCGCCAAAGTGTGCAAACAGTTGTTTTGATTTTAATAATTCACATGGTTGCTAACTTCTGCCCCTTTTTTTCATCTGAGGGTTTCAGTCACTAGCATGAAATTAGATGCCTCAGCAGTGTTGCCTTCCTTCTCATAAGGAAAGTGTGCTCTTGATGAGTAGTGCTGTAAGCTCCAGAGATAAGGGATGGGGGTCAACACTGGACATGAAGAGTTCAGCACTCAGTATGAGAAAATGCAGTTAGAAACCCAATAGCCCATAAAAGACTTGAGATAACTGAACAAATGTCCTGCTGTCTGTTCTGGATCCAGAAGAGAGATTCATTTAAGGTCAAGACTTCCACTCCTCCTATCTTGGGGAAGGTGTGCTCCTACTGTGAAAAATCATTTCAGGGTTGACTAATGGACTAAATCAGGGAAATCTCTTGTGGTAACTCTCCCTTAGTAACATAATACTGTTATGGTATAAAAAGAGGGTAACTGTGACTGATTTTTTCCTTTTTAAAATTAAATCCTAGTTTTTGCACTATAGTTAACCAGGTGTGTTACTAAGAGCTGTCTCTGAAGGGAAAGCTGTATCACTCCAGCGCTAATGCACACTTCAAGAGGCAGCAAAACAAACAAAAAAGGAAAAAGCCCAAGCCTGTGGAAAACCTGAAGTCACTCATTGTTAAGAGCACAACTTCTATTCATTAAGGTGGGATCCTGCAATTCTTATAGATGCAATATTTCCAATGTACTCTTCCTAATGAATCATTCCTAATGATTCCTAATCAATCTGAATTTTGCTTGTGGAAAGCTGAGAAAATAGACTGAGCACGAAGGAAAACTGCTCATTCTTCAACCAAAATGCATGCATCAATTTAATAAGAATTTCTTTCTCATTCAGAATTCCACCAGACCTTTCAAACTTTATTCTGAATGAGTCACTGCTGATTCTATTACACAGAGGTGCCCTGAAGCCTCTTCATGCCTTCCAGACTACGTAGGCATCTTCTGCTGCTCTTAGCAAATGCCCTGTGACTGCATTTCTGTTCTTTTGAAAACCTCCAGCTCTATCTTTGAGTGACTGGTAGCTGGTTCTTTTCACAGCTCCATAATCCATTATAGCAGAAACTTTGCTGGTCTTGCATTTCTTTATTTCCACTGGCAAGTCTGCAGGTCAGGACAAAGTGCATTCATTTCTCACCTATGCATGAATGCTAACTTGACAAACACTGGCACAAACACATCTGGTAATGAGAGAGCAAGACAGGTGGCATTTAATCCCTCATTCATATCCTTCTTCAATGAGGTGACACATAGAACTCATTAATTAGGCAGAAGTGTTCCAATTCATTCAGCCACATTTTTGCTCTAAGACACGAAAGGGCAAAATCACATTTTGAATGATGAATTTAAACATTGTAAAGCCACTTAGTGTTCCTTAGTGCATGCAGATTGCATACACATGAAATATGAAACTAATCCCTGGCAGGACACTGTACTGGATGTGTGGAACACCAGTCCCAACACTGTGCCAGTTTTACCACAGTGTCTGTTCAGTGTCATGGAATGCTGCAGACCACCCTGCTGAAGTTCCTTTACTCCCAGTCAGGAGTGCACACAGCAGTTGGGAAACAGCAGGGCACTGCAGCACAGAACACACTAAGTCCTTCTATTTCTGTTTTATCACCCAACGATCACATTATATAACAAGAAATTATGTAAACAAAAGATTTGATAGCTGTAGAATGCTACTGTAATTACTGATGCTTTAAAACATTTTAGATCATTGTCTCATACTTAAATTTCAAAACATTGAAAGTAAAGCCAAATAAGAGGAAACACTTTTCCTTCCATCACCTTTTATAAAGAAGAGTCAAATCTTAGACTGAATTTGAAGGTTCTTGTCTTTTCGAGACATATAAATCCTATTAAATTTTGATAGTGCAACTTTGTAGGACATAAGGACTGTAAGACAGCAATTTATAGCTGCATATTAGAAACCTCTGCTTCACAACAGAAGCCTATTTTGGTACAAAACTTCAAAGTAATTTATTAACATTTCCAACACATACTAAAATTACACATTTGAATTCTAAATCCTTTAGTACCCCAATGTTTCAGAAATGGCAGTTATGGGACTCTGTTGCTTGAGGTACAACAGCTATTTCTTCCACAGAGTTTTGAGTTGGAAAAGAGTTTTCCACAAAAAGAAAGTGACAACATAAAAGGTATCACTACAGAAGAGACTTGCTGCTCCTTCCTCCTCCTCCCCCAGCCTTAGTACGACTCTTTAGGCAGGAAGTTTTTACCTCATGATGGAAACTCAGTTAAAATAATTTCCTGTGGAGACCTGCATTATTTTTTACCTAAATCACTGAGTAAGGAACCATCTTTGTTTTGCTTACTTGAAGCTGCATAAAATACATTGGAACAACCCTGCTGAATGCTCATTTTTGGGCAGGGTTTTGCATGCTATGGATCAATCTCCTGGTGCACCCCTGGCTTTTGAATATTGCTGCTGTGCACCCAGCAATGGAGGGAACATTCCCATGGGAGCAGGACAGACGTGCACTGGGAAAGAACATATCAAAAGGAGCACCCTCTGATGAGGATGTTGAAGGCTTGTGATTTGCCTGTATGAAGCCAAGTCCATTTTAATTTAGGAATAACATGACTGCTGCACATCAGAAAAACAAGCATGTCAGGCCACAACATTTCGTAACATGAACTTCTTACAAATAATGAAATACATCTTAAATCTCAAGAATGCCTGCTGTTAAGGAACATCACTATTATGATTTTATTCTACTTACTACTCAGTTTGCAAAGCAGATAAATCCAACCAGCAGAAATCCTGTTCAGTCATATTATTTGTGAATTACACTGAGCCAGATCACCAACTCTACATTTCCCTTAAGCATTAAAGGTTTCGTAAGCTGACAAGTATGTCTCTATATATTGCTATTAGTACAGGTTTGCAAAGGCAAGTTGACATCTTGAGATTAAAATCAGAAGATGCAACTGCACGGATAGAAAACATTCCAAGCAGCATCAGAATTGAATGAAAAGGATGTGTAAATAAATAAACTCAAAGAGCAAGATGTCACCTGAACCAAGACGTCTAAAATACTGAAGGATTTTTTCTCTGTCAGCTTCTTACATCACGGATGAATATGCAATTTCACATCAAAAGTAAGCAAAATATCATAGTGGAGTTCTCTCCTAAACAGTGACACCAAGGTCAATATGGTGTGTTCATCAAGTTAGACTTCTAAGGAAAAATAACAAGTTAATACCTTAAGCTCATTAGGTGCACAGGGTGCCTGTATTTCTGATGAAGGAGACATAAAATCCTCACACAAGGCAGAAATCAATGAAAATTTAGTAGAGATTTACACACATACAGATCCCATAAGGACACATGGCCTGAATCTGGATGATTCTTTTCAAGTTTTGCTAAGGCTATTATGTAATATTCTAAGGAGCTTCTGCTATTCTCCAGTGATTAAAACCTCATGCATCTATTAAAAAACCACCAAACATGTCATAACCTTGTTTAGTCTCACACTGTATTTTATTCCTCCCCTTTTACAAATGGAAAGCTGCAGGACACAGTAACCCTGCAGTGGACATTTGACTGTCAGCCTAAAAAATTTAATGTAAGCCTTGCCATACATTTTCTCTCAAGATACTTCGGATATTTAAAATACGCAGGAAACTTGAATCGATTTGAACATGGGCAAGCCAAAATACAGTTTTTGCAGTCTGAATATCAGATGTATTCAGGCACATTTTTGTTGCATTTGAGTCTTATATGCTTAAGTGATGAAGCACTGAATCCCAAAGTAGGCTCTAACTACTGAAATAGAATTTTATTTAATTGTATCAAAAATAGTTTTTCATTTCTCTTTTTTTCTCTTCATATACACATGCACTTGAAAGAAGCATATGTGAATATACAGATTCTGGAAATGTTTTGATGGTAGCCATGTAAATGTTCAATGAAGTTTCTGTCCTTCCCTTTGTCAATTCTCACCCCCTTGCCCCAAGTGAGCACCAGGCCAAATGCATTTCTGATTTGGCTAATAAAAGAAGTTAAACCCCACAGAAGAACTGCCTCAAATTCTCTTGGCCAGGCTTTCTGCAGGAGACACCTCTAATAAGAGCAGTCTCCTGGAGTGCATCAGTATTACAAGATTACAGACTGGGAGCTGGGCAGAAAGGGGAGAGTGCCCCTGGCTATGACATTTGTCATTAGCTGCTGCAGGGGATCATGATGTGGGCACGATTCATCAGATGCTCAGCTCTACTTCAACTGTGAAAATAGCAAACAAAATCAGTAACACCAGAACATACTGTTTTAGCAAAACTACATTGCTAAATTAGGAATGACTGATTAGTCAGATTGTACTCAGCCTGGTGAGGCATGTGTTACAGAACTATACAGAAAGCTTTTATACAACTCTCATAACAGCTCTTACTCTGAAATGCAACAAGCTACAATTAAAAAAAACAAACCATGTTTGTTCTTGGCACAGCAACACTGCAACCTGTCTTTGCTGAAGACAGACTGCCAGTAATTATTTTACAAAACTTCCATACATGCCATCTGTCAATAACTCTCCAGAGGCTCTCATTTATTTCCAAGATTTCCAGCTATATCTGAGTCATTAATTAAAATGAGGTATTAAAGAAAATCATTGAAGGAGCACTTGCCTTTAATACTGCCTGCCTGGGAACAGATGAACTTCAATATTTCCAAGTTTTATTACATTTTCCCATATGAAAGTTCCAGACAGAGTCTTAAGCCCTAACTGAAAACATGCAAGGTCTAACTTCGTACTTATTTTATCCATGTAAAAACCTTCCAAAGGATGAATGACAGAAGACAAATTGTATGGGTAGTACTTCAAGAGCTTCTGAGCGAGACAAGGTAGCAATAGGCACATGTAATTAAACAAGCTAACTATGGAGGCTACAAATGGACTGAGTGCCAGATTGATCTGCTGCCTGAGAAATGTGCCACTGGTTGTGCCAAGTGCCAGGTACTAATGCCTTTACTGCTGCAGCATTTGTTTCCACTTGCATTGCTGTAAATCTGTGTAAAGGAGACCCAAAGTCACCATGCCAGCCCCTGCATGGAGAGCAAGGCAGACACCCATCAGACTGCAAGAACCACAGAGCTTTGCAAGTTATATAGCCAGCTATGAAAGCAAAGATAAACTAAAATCTCAGCCTTGTCTCTGCAGATACACACCTTCAGCAGCTTCACTGTAGCACATATAAAAATCAAGACATCAGAGTCACACAGCAACTCACCTGCAGAGCTACCAGAAGAACCCAGGGCTGGGTACAGTCTCAGCCCAGTGCCTTGCCACAGGACCATGTCCTGTGTGGAGGACACCAAGCTCATCAGCAGAAAGCTGAAACAGCAATAGCTACAGTACAGCTCAAACTCTACAGGTGTGCTGGAGTGAGGGATCAGACTCTTAGCATACATTATTCTGAGATGTAAACGTTTTATCAATAACTTTCCACATACATTTTCCTCAAGATGTTTAACCAACTTTAGTCTGTGAGTGGTAACAACCATTTTTAACAATTTCCTAGATTTAGATCTTTTAATAATTTACAACTCACCAACTGCTAGATTAACAACTGAAAATACCCAATTATTTCTCGCTGAAGAAAACAGCTGACAGATCCAGGAAGGGACACAGACAGAAAATTATATCACTAATAATTGACATTATTAAATTTTTGTTTGCCTGCAATTTCAACATTAATTTAAAGGACTGAGGGATCTTACCAGAACACATCAAAAGACAAAAAGTCATTATCTTATGGAAGAAGAGTACCTAATTCAAGATAATTGTACTGCAGCAACCCTTTGGCAGTTTTTATTCTCTGAGAAAATTGCCTTCCTTTCATGATACTGTAGGACCCCATCTGCTAATATTGCTCATTTGCATTTTAATTTTTTCAGGAATGCCTTCCCCAAACCAAACACCAGAGTTCCTCTTCCTGCAACAGGAATGAAAGGCCTTAATGTCAGAAGACATAAGTGATACTGATGTCTCATTTATGTAAACTACAGCAAATTCAGCAGAAGTGTTGAGCAGCACTGCACACTGGGACATGGAGCAATGACACAGGCACAGAAACAGATTCTCAGGTGTATTTTTACTGTGTGGTGCAACCTTGAAGCAAGAACATCATGGTCCTACATGTGTGTAGGATAGATTTTGCCCATCAGTTTCCTCTCTTGCTGAAAATGAGGACACATACACTTCCCCAGAGATTAAGCTGTTAGGATTAGGACTGATTATCTATCCTACTGCATATTTCCTATGTCTAACCATTTTGTTCTCTGGAACCATTCTAAACTCATACTGTATTTAAAAACACACACAATACCCTGGTCCCTGCTGATTGGCACAGATCCCCAGAGCCTCTTATTCTGGACTCTCCAAGACTTGCTGCCATGCTTTTGTGAAACAGCAGCAGCAGATACCCATATTTTTCTCTGCACATAACACTTGCATAAAACAGAGGATAATTTCATGCTTCCTTATGATTCTTATCTAACATACAATTGATATTCATCTTGGCATCTTTATGATGCTGCTGTAGCATGTTTTATACCCAGCTTTTATCAAATATTCTCATCTAATTGTAAATGCCTGCATGAGTCATGTAGCTGGCTATAGATGTTGTCAGTGAGCCCCAGTCTCTGCCAAGTCCCTTCATGCTGGGGTTGGACCGTGCACATTTACAGCCACTCACAGTGGCACCCCTGTGACTTGTGCAGCTGAGCTGCAGCTTCTGAATTCTGTGGTCATTTCAGATGCTACGGATGTTCTCTAGCATTGAGTTCTTTTTTCAGACCCCACCAGTGTGGGTTTCTCTTGTGGCCAGCACTGCACCATGCTATTTGTTGTATATTCTGAACAACATGCTTTTAAATTATAAACACATTAGGAAATTGCTACTGGCACACAAGGTATGTGTTAAGTTACAAAAGGCTGGTGTGTCTGCCTCCATCATGAGGTCTGAGTTGATATTATTACCCCTAATAAAAGCAGCTCTGAAGAAACACATCTTCAAATCTTCTCATCCTTTCTTTAAACTTCTCTCCCAGGTCACAGATTATATTTTCATTTCGATGTGCTACCAGAATGATTGAATTTCTCCAGCAACAAAAGTTGAAAAGCTGTTTCAAAAGTTTACATAACTGTGCAGCTTCTAATCTAGTAATAACTCCTTCAAGGCAAAACAACCTCCCTTAGTGCTACAAACAAGTGCTTTTTAACCTCTTCCAAACACATGAACAAGGACAAAGCATTTATCTCTTCGATAATTGGAGTTCATCAGCTGCATCTCAAGGAACTGTTAGCAAAAATAATTTATGTGCAAGTGTTTAACCCAGATTGATTACATTGCCAAGTAGTATGTTAACTACTTGAGAAATGTAATTTACAGTCTCGCAATGGATACTTTACTAAATTTTGCATTCATCTGTCACAGCTGTATTCAATGATTTGACCCTGATTAAAATTCAGACAGTTTCTTTCTGTAGCAATTCTTTTTGATATCTCATTCATCTCCACAATTTCAATAAAACTGGGAATAAAATAGGAACATTCTGGCCTCTATTTACTGTATATATTACCAGCTCTCTGCAGATCCTTACAGTAAGAGTACAGCACAAGGGGCTGACTTTCTTAGATCCTCCTCCTGAGTCTTTCACATATGAGACAAAGATATCAGCAATATCCCCCTCTTCCCCTTGCAAGACCACATGGAGTGTTACAGACAAAAGAAATCAAACGCTTTAAAATCCCATACCATGGGAAGTAATCTTCTAACCACACTGTGAGCCAAGACTGAGGAATGACTCAAAGTAGTCTGGAATAACTTGAAAGTTGTTTCCACAACCCATGTAAGCAGTGATGTTCTGACTGAATCACAAGGAAAATGGGAATGTAAGGATGTTCTCATGTAACCAGGCATGCTGGGGGCTCGCCTGACTGGCTCCTGCATCAGCTGCCTTTGCTTTGTTTGCTCAGGAAAACAATGACCCTTCTGATCACAACCACCTAGGAAATTTAAGTAGGAAAAGGGTTGAACCAACCTTTCCTCTCACATGAGAGCTTACAGCATATGTTGAACTGCTTCAATAGTTCATTTCAGGGACAGGATAGTGTTTGGGAGAAATGCAGTGAAATAGGAGGAAAAAGCTTTGGCAATTGTCAGACTGCAAAGAAAGATTAAAAAATTGATTCTTTATATCAATGGTTGAGCACGGGAAAACAAATAAACACACCAACCAACTCTGAGTAAGAAACTGAGAGCAACTGGAAACTGGCCTTGAGAAAGGGTAGTAGATTGAGTTTTGCTGACAGAAGTCAAACTTGTTTGGCACAGAGGCTTCCTAATGTAAGAAACAAATCCAGTACGGGTTCTTCAGGAAAAAACAAAAAATAGCAAAGACATCTTCCCTTGATGATGGGACAAGCTTTATGTTGAAAAAAGGGAACTTTATACAAAAATGCGTATTTGACTAAAATTCCTCCACATCAAGCTATTACTATGCCTCCATTTGCTCTCTGTATAACAAACTGAAAGCATGACAAAACCAATCAAATGGTGACAAATACAAGCAACAAGGCCACAGGCCAGAAGGCCTCAGCTATTTTTCAAGTGCAGTGTGATAAATGAATGCCAGTTTAAGAATTTCCATGTCAGTAAATGCCTTTCCAGACTCTGAGGCAAAGGATATGACAGATACCCTCACAGAGAAATTTTATTGTCATTTAACAAGATTTTCAGTTGCTGCATTTTCCCATCACAGCAGAAATATTAGTGGAGCCCAACTAAGGTACAAATAACAGCAGTACCAAGGAAACACATGGCATATGCCAATGACTGGATAAAAAATCCAGCTAGATTTACATTAGAGTATTGTCAGCTCAAACTCTTCCATGTCATGACAAATTATTATAGAAACTGTAGAAAACATTTAAATCAGAAGCTGTGGCCTCAAAATGATTTTTTCTTACAGAATAACACTTGAATATTTAAAAACATTACGTTTTTCTACTATAGTTTCACTAAGAGAAAATTGGTTAAAAAATACCAAAAATATTTCAGTAACTCAGGAAGTCTTTCTTCAATTTTTATATTCTCTTTGAATGCAGAGAAACAGGGATAGCAATTTTGGGTACAGCCAGCCATATGGCACCCATACATACTTTAACTTGAAATTTGTCTTTTTTTTCAAGTGCACTATACAGCACTGAATGTTATATATACTGTGTGGTAACCAACACTAAATGTTATACAAACTGTGTGGCAACCAAAAAGTACAGCACAGCTCACAGTTAGTAATCACCCATCAGCTGCTACTTGAAGTGAAAGGCATTCTTGTGAATCTAGAGATGACTTACTGAGGAAGAGTTAGCCATCACTCCCAAGGAGACTTTTTTTTTAAGATAAAAAACAACACAATGTGTCTCTTCAAATGAAATATTTTTCAGTGCAGAGGTTTCCTTTCTGAATTCTGCTCAATGCCTGTCAAAAGACATAGCTAGTGACACTAATGCAAACAAAACTCTGATCCCTGAAACAAATTAGGCACATGCAGATGAGATGTAAAGGGAAAAAAGGGTTTCAGACCTACAGCATTGGCCTCTTTCTTCCTCCTTGAAAAGCATTTAGGCCACTTACAGCTACCAGTGTCTATAGCTCTATTTTTGGGCCAGAACAGACAAATCTAGAGAGATTAGCCTAGAAAGACATGCAGAGGAGTGAAGGAGAATTCTTGCCAAATGCAAGAACAGAATCGAAGATCAGGACAATTCCCTCTAGATATTGGCAGGTGCATTCCCCCAAAGCTTATTTCTAATTTTCAGTGTTTTTTCCAGTTACAGCCAAGAAAAAAATGTCTTCACATGGAGACAGGGAAGGAATCAAGATTGCCCACTGCTGAAGTTAACCCTTTAGATTTCCTTCAATATGCCTCCTTGAAGAGCAGAGTGACTCAGCAATAATGAAATGGCACTTAACAGGATACATTAAGGATTATGAATCTTGTAGAATTCCTTTTTCCTTTCTTTCCCTAAAGAAGAGAAAGAATTCAGTATTACCTTTCAAAATTTCTCAAATTTCCTGTATGTTAGTCCAGGGCACAGAAGACCTGAAGACCTGGCTGCACTTTGCAGATCTAAGTCACTTTTCCATTACAGCCAAACAACAGATATATGAAAAGTAATTGCCCATCTTGGGTTCAAAAGCACATGTATAAGTCAAAAATGATATGACAACAGATATAGGACACCAGTCCATTTAATTACAGTACAAAATGTCACAGTCAAAACAGAAAAGTAATTTTGATTTCCTACAACTGAGTTTCTTTTTCAGTAAAATGATGATATTGAAGCCATGCTTACTATAAATAAAGCATAGAACCTGAAGAATTTAACTCTCATTTGAGCAAAGTGTATCTACTCATCATTTATCAAAATTTATTTTTCTTCCAGTTTATCACTCTGCATAACAAGCTTCTACTCCATTACTTCTGGACTCATTTTCAATAAATTAAAGAGTAACAAAATACTCAAAGTCAAAGAAATGAAAAGACAATCTGAGCAAATTAGTTTTCCTTTCCTTTCATGTAATTACTTAGGATCAGATGCTGATATTTCACCTCCTTGAGAATGAATGTGAATTTCCTACCAAAGTCAACTACACTATAAACAACGAATCCATGCATTTCAAAGGCTTTGTTAAAGACAGAGAGCAGTGGCCAAGAACACAGCTGTAACATGCTCTGACAGAATGACTGTCAAAAGGAAACAAAATTGCAGTAAAGACCATGAGATTACTTTTCTCTTCTGAATTTGTTCCAGTACTTGAATTCAGAACAATTAGCTTCAATCAGTTGCTGAAGATCAGAAGGCAAGTTACAGAAGGCAACTAGAATGACAAAAAGCTAAATAACAGAATTCTCCACCTGAAGTAAATAAAAAAAGGTAGGTTGTTTTAGTCTAACAGTACTCCTAGATAAATATACCAAACTAACCTGCCCATGGCACCTTCTGGACAAACTTATGGCTATATTCTACAGCAACTCATCTAGAGAAAGGTCAAAATGATATATAATTCCCAAATCCAGTAGAGCTAAGGATCAAAACGTTTTCAGTTCCTGTTGTTTTTCCTTTACTAAGGTGGTATTCCAAATCACAAACTGCTGGTTTTGGCAGCAGTTCCAGAACACAGAAGATCTTTGCAGAGTAGACGTACCAGCTGTAGATGTGTTATAGCTCCAGAGAAAGGATTTGGTCATTTGGGTATTTAAATTCTTTTGAGCTTACACAGTTTTCATTTTTGAGCCCTTACATCCTACCATCCATACAATCTTTAACATACAGTTTGACTCACAGGATTTGAATATACAAAATGCAGGATGCATTCTCATAGAAACTAGTACACAGCCCTAACAACAGCTTTCAGATGAGATGTTACTGACCACTGCAGAGAAGTGGAGAGCTCCAAGGTAAGGATAGAAGGTGAACCTGTACCAATAACCAAAGGCATGACAAGCAGTGCAGACTGAGTGCTGCATGCAGGAATTCTCTTTCTGTCTCCCCACCACTGTCCACCCACCCATGATACAGCTCCATTCCAGAACCTAGGTCAGGCTGCCTTGTGACTCAGTGTACTCTAAAAGCATCACATGAATCCACTGACACCCCACTGATAAAAGCTTGATTTGCCCTGATCAATAAGCTAATAAGTTACCACTGCCCATTTTTGCCTTCAGCACTTCCCCAGTGAGAACACAGCATTGTCATAACCTGAAGTTCAGTGGGGGTTCAGCAATATTCATCTCAAAGATATTCACCTAATATCCCTTGCTGCCAAAAGCACCCACAAAGGTGTGAGTTTGACACATCCTGCCAACTTCCCTTCTTATTAATAACTGCAGTGGTTGACAGGCAAAGGAAGGCTAGGATCATCTAAAAGACAAGCATCTTTACTGAAAGGTTTGACAAAGTTTAGTGATCTTGATATCATAATCAGTGCTCTTAAAATTCTTTCCTGGATAAAACATTCATCAGCATGTGAATTGGTTTCAAAAATTATTAGACAGGAGGGAAACAGTTCCATTACAAAGCTGACAGAAGATTTAAATCTTGCACAATATCTATAGGAGTAATAAAAAAAAAGGACAAAAAGAAAAGGTCAGAAAGAGACAAAAAAATTAAGCCTTCATCTTCTGAATAATCTGTAGGGGAAACTGCATCTAATTAAACTGCAAAACTGAAACATAAACCCTCTTGTTTTTAAAAAAGAGACAAACTTGGAAATAGTCTGAAGAAAAAAAGTGAAATTTTGGCTGCATCCTTTTGCTACTTATAATTCTTGCTGACATTTGCAAACTTAATTCTGCAGCTACTTTTAAACAAAAATGTAAGCAGAGATAACTCATGGAATAATTTGTAAAAAAGGACACTGCCACTTCTTTTGTGCTCCTACTTCTAAACAGGTAAAAGTCAGAACTTCACTGCCACCTTCAAAGGCTGTTTCTGAAGAAAAGCTCTTCATCACATCAGGAAGCTCAGTGCAGAATCTCTGCAGTGTAATCTGGTTTCCACCAGAACTTCAGCCAGGAAAATACCTCTCTTTCATGTTCCAATTACAGCTTTTCTCTGAATCAGCTGAGTAGGACCACAGCTTAAAGGAGGTGAAATTTTTCTCACTGGAATGCAATGGAAAGATAAACCATCTCCCATAGATTACCTCGGCCCAGAACAAAGGTACTCTGGAATAAAAAAACCTGAGGAGAGAATGCAAGTCATAGCAAATAAAACAAGGACAGGCTCCCTACTACAAACATTTAGAAACAACTCTCTTCTTGTGACAATACTTGCAAATACTTCACAAAGCAAATTTTAAAAGACAGAAACATCATCTCAACATGTAATTCACTTTGATAAAGTCCAGATCTTAAAGCAGACACAAAATCCCTGAGTTAGGTGGCTAAGTAGCACTTGAATACACAGGTCTCTTCATGGACCAGGCTCCAGCTTTTCACTTACTCTTAATGGAAATTAAGAGTCAAGAGACCCCTTGCCTTTCAAACATCTCCCCCTTAGATATATTCTACCATTTGTGGGCTGGAACAAGGCAGATACCCTCCTAAATATTCCTCCTCAGAGACTAAGTGATCCATAACAGGGTCTGAAATAGCCTTATAAGACTATAATGTCTTTCCTGAAATGACAGGACACACTTGGAACTGGAAGATTTGTAGATAAGAATAAAGCACACTTATCCCTTCCTTCTCATATCAGAAGCAGCCCTGACATACCATTTGTTTTTGCTATTTATGAACTACTTATACGAACCACAGAGGAATAAATGAGATTACACCATTTGTTAATTCTGTTGACTCATCCAGAAGGGGAAGGTTATTACATTAATTTGGATTTACATCAACTAATACGAGTTTGCCCCAGCCCACTTTCATCAGTATACCAAATGATAATGACTGATTTTAAGACACACAAATACACTTTATTTTCAGTTTAATTCTATTATACTGGAACTAATAGCAGTAGAGAGGTCTAAACTCACTCTTACTGCAGGTTTTCTATGGTTTGTCAAACTGATTGCATTTTGGAGAAAGACAAAGCATCAGCATATTTCCTCACCCATTGTATTTGTGCTTATTTGCCTACCTACTCCCACTATCAAAACAACCACCAAAACCTAATTGCCCTCAGAATTTCATTCACAAAGAAAGAGAACAATCACTTGCACAGCAACGGTTCTATTAGGCACCCTTGGACAAACAGGACAAGCAGCAGTGAAATCCCAGGGTTGTGTTTTAAAGGAAGACAGAGAGTGACTCTCCAAGGGCATGGCCTGTGCTACACAAACTTGGCCCAGCTTAGAGCAGTGTGCCCAGCACGCTCAGCTTGCAAAACTTCTGCTTCTTGCAAAGCAGTTCTTCAAAATAGCAGCTTATAAGTGCAGTTTCTCACTGCTTATGAAAAACCCCCACAATATTTCACTAACTGCTTTACAACCCTAATCATCTACATTTATGGAATCAGTACAGGTCTAATAAAGAATTTACGTGCACACACATATATGCAAAGCCCCACCCACACCAAACTCACACCTATTCCTGGATAGACACCGTGCTGGAAGCAGTTTGGAGGCTAACAGCTTCTTTATTGATCAGAGTCTCTGACATAATTTGACACAAAGCCAAAAGGCTCAAGCATTTTGTTGAAGATGGGTTTATACAAGTAGATACTTAATATGCACATCATGGGTTTAGAGACCTTTCTGGACTACTTGATTTTTAAATAATTTCCCCCTTTTTGCATAGTAGCCTTCAGTTGCAGAGATATAGGAATTATCAATGCTTTAAAAAGAAGGGAATAGTTTTAAGAATCATGTTTATCACTCAGATAATTTCTCTGAACATGCAGTTGTGAGGTTTCATAATGACCACTTCTCAATATTTGTAGCAATATTTGTTCAATCTACAGTAACACTTTTCTTAAGCTGTCATGAAAACTTCTAAAGTCAAGCCACATTGCTCCCTTCTCATGCACTATCAAAAGCAATCAAGATCTACACATCAAATTAGGATCTTTGTAACATCTCAGCAGTTCATTATCAATGAAGAACTTGCACCAGTGTAACAGAGCAGGGGTATGAAAACTCTCCACCGATGAAGCTGTATTTAAATTCAGCTGTACTGATTTTTTGACCAAAAAGAATATGAAGATCTAATAGGAAAAAAATTAAACAGAATCTTTGAACTACCCAAGGAATATTCCTTGCACTCAACATGATACAAAGGGTTATGGATTACACAGAACTGGACACAAAGGAGTCAGTGCAGAGGTAGTTCAAACTAGAAGAGGAAAATGGCAGAAGCCCTAACAGGAGCCACTGGCTAATTCTACAGAGTGGTGTATCACCCCTTCTTGTTCCAGTCCTTTCTCCAGGCCCAGCTGACTCTGAAACTTTGGTTTAAGATCCAAATTTTATGTTGATTCCTTGCATGATGTTCACTGACACCTTAGGGATGCATTAGGAGGAGGTAAAAGTCATCTCTGCATGTGACAGATGTACACCTTTATATTTACAAATATTTCCAGAAAGAGTATCTTAATACAATTCTATATCAATGTTACATAGTTAATCACATTTCACCATTTCTATACCTGCAAATTGGTAGAGTTGATTTGCAAGTTTCTGAGGACTACTTGGAATAGTCACCTGAATTTGAAGGCTGTTTGTTCCTTTATTCTTAATTATGTTTTATTTACAAACAATTAAGCACAGCATCTATGTTTGGAAATTGAATTTTATTTACAATAAAAAATTCTATAGATGTTAAGAAGTGGGACTGATCTTAAGATGCAAATGTGGAAGCCAGTTCATTGATCCCAGCACTACACAGATGTTTAACTGGCTTCCTTTACAGATGTTATTCAATCTGTTCAACTGCTTAACAATATTAAATGACAGCAATTGCCTTGTGTGAAAAAGATAATTTACAAAGATACCAATGGAATCAAATTTTTCTTCATGTAGAAAAACTCAAAGTTAAAAAATGGCTGAAGACAGCTCAGAGATTATTTGGGGATATCTAGTCAGACTGTCTCTCTGAGTCTGTTAATGTTACAGGACGTCTATTGGTATGATGTTTTACTTTTGTTTATTCAAACAACGAAATGAAAAGCAAATCTATTGTAACAGCAATGTATTATAAAATGTGTCCAGAGCACCGCTCAGAAAAAAGAATTTTACTATAATTATTCCTATAGAATTTATGCAAAATAAGCAGAAGGGGTATTGTCTAGTAAAATATCAGTTCACATGGAGGAAGTATAACAAGACCACATCTCATCAAATTTCCAGCTTCAGAGAATATAAGGCTTATATTCACTGCTTCCCTTGGGATTAACTGATATTGCAACATTCACATGCCTAGCATTAAAACAATGACATTGTTAAAATACTACACATTATTTTTGCAAAATTCAATATGTTATTTGAAAATCAGGTCTGAATGAATGTACACAATTATTTATCCAAGGTATGACACAGCTACAAAATCATCATGTGTATATATACAGGTGTGGCTGACAGATCCTCTCTTTCCTGGTAGGGCACGAACTGCATATTTACAAGAATACCCACCCTGATACCCTCATACATGTACAGCTCCATCCTTTCATAGTGTTAAAAAGGCCTCAGCATCGGTGATGTTACATAAAATTTTCTAGGCTTAATTCTTGTCTCTTCAATCAGTGCAGCTCAAGCTAACTTCGTTGTGCACCTCATGCACCATCTGGGCAAAGCAGAATTGATCAGGAAAATGCCTTCCTCGGAAACCAGGCTCTGAGTTAGAGCACCATCTAGGGGCATCAGTTTCTGAAGTGACATTTAGCAACAATTGTACATGGCTATTTTTTACAGCTTTATCTTCATGACATTACCATGAAGCAGTGTGGGGAACTTGGATTTCTTTCTTAAAGCTTGTGTTGTTATCCCATTCAGTGTTGAAGGGTTGGAATTTAAGTTTTCATTACTCTGTTGTAATATAAACCCCACATGATAATGGATCAGTGAATCAAACTGACAGAAGGAATTTAAACCCACAACTAAGAAATCACAACTATATCTGACACTTGTTATGGCAATATTACATAATTGTACTAATAATTTCGAAGTTACTTCTTTCTGGTGCAGAAATTTAAATGGTGCAATAAAGAGAACCAGACCACATGTTTGAGTGGTTTCTAGTGAAATTACCTCTTCACTTATGGCAATAGAATGTTCCAGAGCAAAGGCACTGTTTCAATATATAAAACTAGCTTAATCTGTTTTTAGATTTTCAAGCTTAGAAATATCAAGCGAAGTACACACCTACAATAGGAAGCAAGTTGGATAACCATCCTCAAGAAATTAAAGGAGCGTGCAGATCCAGACAATAAAACCCCATCTCCTCCATGGAATGACAAGGCATTTAGAAAAACAGCTTTGCAAAGGAAACCCTTAGCACTTATCACACAACCTTTAGTGACTGTCCCCACAGGTCTCATGAAATCTGAGCACTGAGGAACCCTAAATCCAAGGAAGAGTTTCACTGAGAAGCTCATTCTGTTTAGTGTTCAGCTCCTGGGCTTCTGTTCCCCATGCAGTCACACGAGCCCTTTCCTCCTGATTTTGAGAGGGGAGCTGCAATCAGGGCTGAAACCCCTTTGGCCCCAGCCCACACACAGCTCAGGCTAACCAGCAAACTGCTCTTAACTGCTTTTGTGACAGTTTCCAAAACCTGTGTGATTATCTGCATGACGGTAAGAAGAGAAGCAGGAAAGAGAGCAATTTGGTTAGTTTATCCCTTAGCTTTCATCTACTATCAATCACTTTCAAGTTGACTGGAAAAAGACATAGTGCATTTCAAGGTTTTAAAGTTTTAAACTTGCAAAGTCCATTGTAGCACTAGCAGAAAATGGTAGGTAACAAAAGCTAAGGGGGAGAAAAGGACACTACACCAGTTGCTTTCTCAATTCCTAACTTTATAATTAAAAAATCCCTCAACACCACCCAGGCTTACAAAACTGCTTACCACTAGAGACAGCAATTTGGTAATTTGTGAATCCACTTCACATTTGGCAGGCCCTAGGTGAATCTTACAACCTGCCACACTGAAGCTTTGTTCCAACAGTCCATTGAGTGCACACTAGCTGACCTGTATTAGAGGCTCCAGTGCAGACCAACTCACAGTCAGCTCTGATAAAACCAGTAACCAGTGTTATTTTTGAACACGGGCCAGGCCCACAGAGCTGAAGCCTCAGGCCACAGTTTGAAGGGTCCTCTCTAGCCAGCTGTCAGTGTGCAGTAGGTCTGACACATCAGGACACAGTGAATGGACATAAGACTAAATTGAAGTCTCTTGCAGTTATTTTTACAGTCTTTGACATTTACAGGCACATTTGCACAATGATTTCTTGTCTGGCTGATGGTATGTGACCTTTTCTAATGGTATGCTTGAGGTAGAGGGGCAATATACAATGAAAGACTATTAAAGAGACTTTGTCATTTGGCAGCATTTGCTTTTTTGAAGATCTGGTCTATTCTAATTCCATTCAACAATTTAATTGCTGTTTCAGAAAGAGAGCAATGTCTTAAATGGTGTAGAACCTGCACCAAAATTTAAAAGTATTAGCAATCTAAAGCTTCTGCAAAAACACACACAAGTCTGTCAACTTTTGACAGACCAGAGCTGTGAGAATCCAGAAAAAGAAAATGTAGCAGTGACAAGTCCAGAAATAATCAGAAAATATTTTGTACTGCTATGATCACTAAATTGTGATTCATTTAACAGGCTGCTAGATTTAGTCTCTATGAGCAGCAAAAATGGCTTGGTCAAAGTTGTAGGTATATTAGACATTCTAAAATTATTTAATTTCCTAGGAGCATTCCTTTTTACTGAAGGAGGAAATCCATTATTACTGCAGTGACTGCTCTTAGCTAGTGATTTTTAGAAGATTACTTACAGCTGTTTGTAATTGCAAAATAAAAGGAAACAATTTATACTTTTAGTTAATGAGAATTCTTTTATGCCTGAGGATTTTTCTTACTTTCAACATCTCCTGCAGTCTTCATCTATTTTACACTTTCCTTGGACTAATCTCATCTTCTGGAAATCAAGCCACTTCCTGTGCAATTCAAAGACAAACCTTACACAAGTCTTTCAGAGTATAATGGCAACATATATAGATTTGTACTGGATATTAAACTACTACTAAACTATTAAATCTCCTGTAGGTAGTTTTTTACTGGGTGTTCAAGTGGGTTTTTGCTCTTTGTTTACATTATAAAATTGTCTAACTTTGGACAATCCACAGTATAGGCTCTTTTAATCCCTCCTTTTATTTAATAATTTGCAGTAACTTTCCAATTCCAGCTCTGCCAAAAGTATTCTGAAATAGTGCAAGACAAGCTTGTAAATAAGCACACATAAGTAATGAGCCTGAGACATAAAGAAACTTTTCTTATGTGATACCAAAACATCAGCTACTGTATTTTACTATGAATATCTCAGACATCCAGCACTGATGATACCAGAAAAGTGAGGAGCCCTGAAAGTGAGAAAATGTTCTGAAGATAACACTGTGAACACTTCTAGACATTCAGAATACTAGTATATTGTTTTCTTGAAAGAGCACTACAGTTTCTTAATAAAACTTTTTCATTCTGATTCTAGTGACTAAAATCTAGTTTAGTGATAAAATTCTGTACTGTTAAGGTATCAGCATCTTGATAAAGAAAAGCTCAGTCCTAACTAAGGTTTACATAAAAACTAATGATGAGGAAGTTCAAGTGACAGGTCACACAGGGGTAGAGAGTGTGCCCTGCTTTTTCTCTTACCAGAATAAAAAAGATTTCATCAAGCACTCACCACTAGAATCCCAGGACCTCTGGTTTATGGTTCAGACAGTATTTAGGGGAAGGAAACAGCCAGTTGTCTAAGTTGATCTATCACCAAGCACTGCTGTAGCCCTTCCTGAAGGTATCCAGCACAAAGTTAGTTTTTTGAAGATTGCTATTCCCAGACTGTAAAACAACTACTTTGCAATCCTATAACATTTGGAGAGCACCTTCTTACACTGGATGTTTCTTTCACTAGAGGAAGAAATTCACTTGATCCATACAAAGTCCATGTTATTGGAATCTAGACAGACAAACTGGAAAGGTATTATATGAAGATAAAGCTGTTTAGGTAAGCAGAAAGAGCAAGGACAACAAACACTTCCACACTGTGACAAGTACTGCTGATGTCCAAAACAGACCAGATGGCACTTGGCTTTGCAAGGTCGCAGCCAACACATCTGTCACAAGAGAATGCAACCCCCCCTTAATTTAGCAGCCAAGAGATAGAGGTTTGAATCATCCCTTCTGGGCCTTCAACCTAAAACTCCAGAAAGACTTTGAAATATAAAGTTGATGTTTGGATCGCAAAGGCATCAGTTCTTACTATTGCTGTCATTGAAACAAATAATTTTGCAAGAGTCACAACATTTTTATGGCAGCAAAATAATTCTGTAGTAACAAAAGGAACTCTGTAACACCAAGACTAACACAGCATTTATATTCTTTTATAGTACTTGAAAAATTCCCTAAAAAGAGCTTTGCTTCTAAAAAGTAAATGAAAAATGAGCCTCTACATAAGGATGTGTATATTTATATGAGAAAGGAACTGCCTTCTCTAGTGCTACTGCATCATAAATGCCCATCAGTCTTTATCCTGGTGGTGACTTAACACAGATGGAAACTGAAGACATAGCATCACACATACATCATTGCACTATCTCAAAATGGTAAAAGCATTATAAATTCCAGTACATTCCCTTACTGAAGTGCTGTGCACTTCTGACAAACTCAAAAATATTGCTAACACACCATGTTCCTCATTAAATTAGCAGTAGTTTATTGATTGAAGCAAAAAACTGCAAGCTGTTTTTCTCCCAGAAGGGAGTAGGTATTGAAACCCAGCACTGGGTAGGTAAACAAAATAAGGCCCTATCCTCTTCTGATGTAACTTCATCTCCAACTTCATTTCCAACTTTGCTAGAGGAAAAAATGACATGCTTTTATTGGGGAAAAATAATAAAAAAAAGGAGTTAACTGATCTAATCATAGTTAACTGTAAGAGGAGCAATGCAGGAAAATTAATGCAAAAACCTGCAGGGTAACAAGTTCAGTTAAGCAACTCAGTAGCTAAACAGTAAGTATTCCAAATTATGGAGCATAAACCCTGATTCATCAGTGCCTACAAGATATCTTTGCAGTTTCATTATCATGTTCATTCAGGAAAGCTGCAGGAAGCAAGCTCCCTGAAAATAAAAAGTTATCACCAGAGGCCCGTCATACATCATATATCTTATCTAGCAGTGGAATATATTTAATAACTGGGAAATTATGCCCTCATCTTTTTATATTACTCTATTCAGCTATTCTGTGGAACTAATTAAGTACAAAACACCTTATGCTGTGACAGGGAACAGCATTTATAAATTGTCATAATCACTACTGAGAAAGAAAAGCATATTTTTCTAAGGTTGTCAGACCTGATAGAGTCAAACATCACTGAGAAGTGACAAGGAGGGGGCTGCATTTGCCATTGGAAAACATGCATCAAAAGTTTGCATCAAAAATTTGACCTGTTTGCTTGCATTTTTGCTTTCTGTATTTTAATCAGTTTTCATTGAGACTTCAAGAGAATAGATCTCTAATATATTAATTTATCCAAAAATTGAAACCATTCTAGTGATTCTATGGGGAAATGGATGGGCTTATCTTGTTTCTGTAAATGGTCTGGACCTCCTACTGACAAAGGCTTTTTGTTGCATATAGGTAAAACCTTACTAAATAAGAGCCTTGTTATCCTTGTAAAATCATGGCTCAGGCTGTTACTTTGGCTAAGTAGAAAAGGACTATGGGAAAGTGACTCAGCTGAATTAGAGAGAAACAAAACCATTACATGTTCACATCATGATTTATGGTTGTTGCTTGAATTACATTTGTTGTGCTTAAATGGAATGTAACTGACAAAGGCCTAACTGCTTTAAAAGGCCTGATTTTGGCAATAAAGGGCTCTCTCTTGCACCTCTGCTCACTGCCCTCCCTCTCATGTTTGAACTGAGATCTGTGTAAAAAGGGCACAGCTTTTACACAAGTTTTTCCTCAATGTGAAGACCAAGATAGTGGCAACAGAACATCAAAGGCTGATTTGTTTGCAACTTTTCTTCCTCATTAGAACCCACCAGAAAAGTAAACAGGCGCTGCAGCTAGAATCTTTTTTCCACTTTGTGAGAAAACAGACTTGAATTTTTACACTGTTCATATTTATGGCCAGCAGTCAGGAGATAAGAAAAACCTTATCCAATAGAATCTGTAATCTACTGAGGCTCTCCAGTCATCTTTGGCAAACTTGTGGCCACAAGGGCCACAGTAATTTGACTTAGTGCCATCCAGTGCCTTTCCCCTCTGGCAGCTACTGCTTGTATTGCAGAACTCTTGCCTGTGACCACTAGTCTTAATTACTGCCTTTGACATGTTTTAATTACATAAAAGTCTCATAACATTGCCAATTGCTGTTTGTTCCTCAGGATATTATTTTCCCATCTTCCTCCTGGAAAAGCATCTTATCTTTAAAACCACACATGGATATGAGCCAATATCAGGACTGAGAGTGTGTTAACAGCCTTAAGAGCACTGCCCAGCCTCACTGGGAGGCTCCCCAGACAGCCCCTGCAGATGGAGCAGGGGGCTCCATTTCAGCTTGAGCCTTTATCCCTGCCTGAGCTCTCACTGTTATCCCTGTCACCAGCTCTGCCATGCCTGTGCCTGGCCCTGAACCCCATTGATCCACACCTGTTCACCCTGTTAAATACCTGGACCTTGGCTCAGCCTCACCACTGTGGAACAAGTCCATCATTTATTTATATTTTATTCTTTTTAAGGAAGACTGCAAATGCTACTAGAGTGTCTTTCACAATCTTGTAAGAGAACAGTCTCTGTTTCACATCATAAATAAAATAAAATGGAGCCAGGTGAAGACATTTCTCAAGACTCTGTACTGTCTGCCACCATCAAAGCTGACTCAGCACAGTGTTCCTCCTAAAAACCAGGGCTATTATAACAGAGTGTGAGAAGCAGCTTGGGCAAAGACACAGAAAAAAGTCCAAAACTCTAGAGCACCGTGTAAGATTAGGAAGGTCATAGATAAAATGCTTAAAAGGTCTAGATATAAAAAAATGAGAACTACACGCTTGCTAATATCTGTAAATGCTTTGATAGAAGTCAAAGTTATCTAATTAATTACTGTCCTAAAGAACTGTGAAATGCACAACTGGACTTTGTAACAAAAACAACATGAAGTCATTATTTTATCATTTCATTGATCATCTGATTTTCTGTTTCATTGGATCGTGTTCCCCAAGTATTTATAATAAAAGTAAGAATTAATAAGTGCCTTCAACAGAAACGAATTAATTTGAATTTCAAGCTATAACTGCTACTCAGGTTCTTAATGAGAAAATAATCCTACATTTCAGCCAATATGAAATATTTTCCTTTTTATGCTCACGGTTGATTCAACATGAGCAAAAGATTATTATGCTGAAGCTATTTCTTTTTGGAAGTTTCCAATACACGTAGATAAATACTCCAATAGAAAACAGAGTGCCAAAGGGGAGCTGATGATTCACCCTGATGCTGAGTTGATAGACTCTGATGCAGAGTATCTGCCTTCAGAATTAAAAAGGAATTCTTTGTTCTGTGGCACTGAAGATGCTGAATAAGGTACAAACCAGTTTAGAAAGATGCATCACAGACAGAAAAATAACATTCACTGAAGGAAGTTCACACATATTTTTCCATTACAATTTATGCTTGCTATCAAGAAGAGCATACATTATTTCTGAAACACATGAAATATCCATCTTGTATAATTTCTATTTTCTGAATGTGAAAGATCTATTTTAGTCACATTCTGTAGAGCCATTAAGTGGCATCCATCATTACTTGCTCACCAAGGAATTATACACAGGAGACGGGAACATTTAAAATGATTTAAACCAAACTTGGAAAGACCCTTAATGGCTTCTCAGTCTTTTAACTTCCAATAGACCTTCTGCTTGTTTAAAAAAAAAAAGAAGCAGCCACCCTGGCTAAAGCAGTCTTGCACATTATTGATTTAGATAACTGGCTTCAAGCTAACAATTTTTAAGCCACAGAGGAGAGCAGAAATAAGTTAAGGGAAAAGTCTCCCTTGAATCTCAGCTCATGCTTTTACCACAGTTGTAGCATTTATCTTGCTGCCTGAGAAGAAACTGCACAATTCCAAATCATGTCATAACTATAACAAAACTTTCATCAGCTGTTAAATTGCTGTTTCATTAACAGTCATGCACCTCTAGAATTTGCACTAAAACTAAAGAAATTTTCATGACTGACCTTCAACCATTCACATGAACAAAGGAGCTTCTCCAAATTCACATCCTTTCTTGTCCTGACACATGGCCAAGTACTGGACATTATCTTGTGCATAGTTTTCATGTCATCATACCTATTGCAATAATCTTTAAGATGTCGATATGAAGATATAATAAATTTGTGATTTTCAAATGTTTTACCACTTTATTTGGATTTGCATTTACTATTAGTGTAACGTGTGACTTGCAAGGAACTTCAGACATACACCAGGATCCTGAAGTACAAGGAGTCAAAAATAACATGTACAAGGTATCTATGTACAACTGATTCTGTGAACCACAAGAAAAGCAAGTAGCAAAAGAGGGCAACCCCAAAAAAGCATTGCTCTAGAGTTGTCATATACCAAAATAACATGGTCTATTGATGAGAGTAAAGCTCAAAATTCAAAAACCTCTAAGAAATTTAAGGTTTACTTAATTAAAAAGACCATTTTACACACTCCATATGAATACAGTGATGCAGATGAGAGAAGTCACTTTAATCTAATTTCTACACATCACTGAGAAGTAATACCATATATTTTAACTACTACCACATCATTTTAAAGAGTAACAAAAACTTCATTTCAATTCTGAAAGGCTCCTTTGGACTGAGGGCCTAGAAGGCTGATAATCTTCAGCTATCTTGAACACTGCTTTTGAAAACAGAATCATGGCTCACCCATGGTTTAGGACTTGTGCCATTTCCTGCCAGAACCTGTTTTATTTCAAAACATTCCTATTGCTGTTTGGGACTTCATCTACACTTCACAGACAGGTGAATTTGACTCTCTATACAGCAGAATTCCTACATTGAGCAAACAGCTGCTACATTAAATCAGCTGCTTTAATTAGAATTGGTTTGATTTATTCTAGTTGAGAAATCTTGCTGACAAACCCCTGATGTTATTCTCTGTTCAAGGATTAAGCTTGAAGCTAATCACTGGTATAGGCCTGCTCACAAGTCTGAAAATAATTAAAAACCTGACAGCATATGTTTCTTTTGGACTAATATAAAGGACTTACCTTAATTTGCACCATTAATTCCTACAAATGAAAGGCTAGGTTTTTTCAGCCACTGGGATAGACTCCTGACAATGGAAAGCACCTACAGCACCTTCAGAAATGCTCCCCTCTGAAGGTTTGAGAAGCTCTTGTGCTCTATCTGAACAAACATGGCTTAAAGGCAACTTGTGATCCAAGATTCATTTTCATTAATTTTAGTACTGAATATTCAATGTAATGTTTTCCAATCACCACCTACTACAGAAGATGGAACAGAGTCACCTAATTTACTCTTCCAGCCCTGGAGATTTAGTGCTTACTATTCTAGTCTTATGCTTCCCAAATACAAGACTGCTACTCTGGTATGCATATCTTAGAAGCCAGGAGACAAAAAGTCCCAAATTAACAAAAATGAAGTGACTATGTTTCCTATTTACATACTTCAGAAAAAAAAAAAAATCAAGTGTGAGTGTCTGTAATCGCTAAAGCAACAAAGTTTATTTTCCAACTTCAGTTTCTTTGCAAAGCTGGCTACTGCCTCCTTACATACCTTCAGAGATGCTACTTCCAATTGTAAGGCCTGCTTGTGTTTTATCATCTAAAAGTGAAGTGACTCTCAGACTGGCTCCTTTCAGATAGGTTAAGCCCTGTAGTAATGCAGATTAACACAAGGCTGTTCTTGGAAGACGGTCACCCTTTCACACCCAAGCTCTTCACTCTTAGGATTCCATTTTCATTGCTTAGGCTCGACTTATGAGGACTCCTGTAACAGACTTCCAGGGCAAAAGGGAGAAAGAAAAACCCACTAAACTGGCTGACAAAGATGTGCACTAGACAGGAAGCAAGGAATTCAGGTGCAGTCAGGCTGTGCTATCAGAGTGCAGCTGGAGGTGTGTAAGGAACCCCAGCAGAAGGGCTCTAACAGGTGTCTGCAGTAAGGTAAAGAGCCCCTGGGCAGCACAGTAAAAACCAGCCCAGCCTGGCCTGGTGTGTCCCCCCACCAAGACTCACTGTGGCCTCTCACTAAACCCTGCACAGAGCATCCAACCACGCCTGGTACAAACACTGGGGAAATTTAGGCCAGGATTTCTCCAAACTGAGAATTTTAAACAGTACAGAAGTATATAAACATAAATGGTTAATTTAATGCCATATACATTAGAAGTATGAGATTTAAAGTTTATAGTGCCTTAGCACTTAGGTTATTGGGTTTTCCTTTCAGCATAGACATTCTTGGAAATTTTACATTCATACAGGACATCTGCTGCTTTCCCTTAATTTCTGTTGGAGAGACTATAATAACATTTATTTTTATACTTTTTTTTTGTATGTCACAAGGACTTTTAGGTAAATGAGTTTGTCACTATAAATGCATTTTTTGACCTCTCAAGCTTTTGTTTATTTTCTTAAATCATAACAGATTTTCTTCAAACAGGATTTCATGGCAAAATATGAGAAAATAAAGTATAGCAAATAAGACAGAACTGTACAAACACAATTCCTGTCATCTATAATTCATTAAAAATACAACACATGCCAAGATAAATATATTTAATCTCTGCACATTGCAGACAACCTGACTGAACAGCAAAAAGGGGAAAATTATCAAAGGAACATACAGAATTCTCAGCTTGTTTAGATTCCTGCAATATGGGCTAACACCTTCCTCAAGACCTATATGTCACCTAACTGTTTGTTTTACTCACAAAAGCTCACATTATTGGATGAACACACATTCTCCAGAGAAGTGAAACCCACCTGGAATGTATGGCAGGACAAGGTGGCATCTGGTACCATCAGCAAACTTCACCTTTTCTCAACTTTTAAAAGTGATTGAAGGTTATCATTGGCACACCATCTTTAGTGAATCCCTCTTCTCCATTCCCCTGCCACACACAGCTTACAGCTGTGAGACAGTTTCCAAAAGTATCCACGCTCAGCAGTTCTAAACAAAAATGTGGTCTGCTTCTCAGATTACATTCTTATGTGCCTGAATTCAAGTATAGCAGCTTTCATCAACTGTTGACAGCTTCATTACACAGCTAAGAGTAAATGATTTCAAACTGTAAAATTTCCCAAGCACTGCTCACAATTTGCTCTGAATTGAAGTCAAGTGTGCATGTGCTATTGGAATCTGCTGTCAAACCAGTCTGTATCAAATTTTGGGTTTTTTAAATATTTCTAATGTAGCTGTCTTCTAAACCCAATCAAAATAAAAGCAGTATCTTTCCCACCAGAGTATTTTTCAGACATAGAAGGACACAGTATGCTTCTCTCCTTAAAAGTCTTCCTAGTGTATGTGCAGTTAGCCATGCAAAGGCTTGGGAAGTGCAAGGATCTTATCTAATCACACCTTCATATTTAATTATTGTGGACAACACAGAGAAACACAGTACAAGGGTAAAGCACAAAACCAGCCACAGCTTCTGTGTACACCTAGGCTGAGCATCAGCAGAACTATTGCAGGGGGGAAATCACCTCCCTAGACTGCAATATCAATTCAGTCTTCAAATTAGTAAGAGGAAACACACAAAGACTGCAAACACCAAGAACCCTGTTAGGGCTGATACACTGTAAGATAATTGTACCAAGTAATTTGGTCAACCAGAACAGGTACACCAAACTATTCAATCCAGCATCATTGCCCCTAAAAACTGATTGACTTCCTCAATTTCCTTTCTAAAGGCAGGAACATGAACAGTAACTACTGTATCCTGTAAGAGGAAAACAGTTAAACTCCCAACTGAAGATGAGTAAGATGCAATATAAATTGCATTATAATACAATAATCAGCTGAAAGAGATTGTGGATTCTTCTATGGTTCAGTCTCTATCCATCATTCAGCACTTTCAACATCACTACAACAGAAAGTAAAACTGACTTATGATTCTACACACAATTAACTCCCAAAGTACCGTCAGAAGGAAGCCTCACAAAGGTTTGAATCTTTTTTAATGATGCTGCTCAATGCATTCTGAACAGCATGTTTCATCTTCTACATTTAAAACTAGTCAAAAGTAATAGACAAAGGCCAAAGAACACTGTTAATTGCAATTCCATTTCTGAAAAAAAGATCATTTGCTTTGCCCTCCCAAAGCTTTCCAACATGACCTCTGAAGGGCTCCTGCTGTGGAACCAATGACAATGGTAATCAAATTCAGACAAAGTCAAGTCCAACAGTTGAAGAGATACTGGCACTTGTTTTTGACTTGTTATTATAATCTAGGTTAAGGATCAAGGAATAAAGGCTACATTCTTACATGTACTCCTGCAAATGACATTTAATGGTACCAGAAGAGACCTAAAATTTTGCTAAAAAAGGTAAAAGAAAATTAACTAATTTCAATTTTTCCTAGAGAGAAATTTACACATAACTTAATTTCATCTGAAAAAAGTTCACAGGATTTCTAATAGGTTCCTGTAAAAAAAAAAAAAAAAG
>VYXD01003041.1:113253-363304 GCA_013397195.1 Hylia prasina | reverse complement strand
GCGCGGGGGGGGGGGAGTGGGAGGAAATGGAAAAAAAAGTTGCAAATTTTTAAGACTTTTTTTTTGTCATCTACCCAGGATGGTACTTGGAATTGACTATATTCTGCGCAGGGTTTTGCCTGTCAGGCCAGGCCAATGACTCATCTAAAAAAAAAAAAAAATTATTCATCTGAAAAAAATAAAAAATACAGGAACATATAAAAAATAAACCCTCCAAAGAATGGGATCCAGTATTACAAAAACACATACCCTTTTTTTTAAGCTAATAAAAGAAAATCTTTCTGTGAAAAAACAGGTCTCTTAAGAACTCTCCAAACAGTGACCTCAAAGCCCATAGCAGACCTGCTGCGCAGCACAGCTCTGTCATCAACAAACTGAAGCCATGGCTTCTCCATAATCAAATAATATCCAGCCTTTTGAACTAGAAGTCATAACAAACTTCTAAATCTTGGCCAAGCAGAAGGACAAACAAGTCATATTTAAAATATCTGGCTTCTGTTAAAATATAATCACTGTGCTGATAAAATAATATCAACAGAGGTGGTAATTCTTTCTGCAAAATGTTTTGTTTACCCTAGAAAAAGTTATAATTTGATCTTTTGGCAGATACTAAGATAGGACATTGTTCCTTTAGGAACGACAGTTAGAGCTGTGATCACACAGATAAAACTGACAGTAATCAGAATACATCTATACTTGAAAAAGTGAGAAACTAGTCTTCAAAACCAACATAAAACCACACAAAATCTTCCTTTCATAATAAGTTCTTGTATTCACTGATCAGTCAGTACACACATTTTACACTTATTCACTCTTCCCCACCATTTTCTGGGCCACTTCACCAACTGCCTGCAGGGGAACAGCGCCTCTGCAATAGCTATTGTAATAAAGGTAAAAAGGGTTCTTGTGGCTGCTTCTCTGAGTGCTGAGGAGAAATATACTACACAGAGCAGCCCTTCCCCAGCATCTGTACTGCACCAGGCTCTAGAGCTAGGAAACATCCTACAAACATCCCATAACCCTTCCCAAAGGGAAGCTCATGTCCTGACCCACTCACAAACCACTCACTTGACTCTGCAAGTCATCCCTACGCAACCCACACTCAGCCATGTAAAGGGCAAAATTGTATCACTCCTAACAACTTTCCTGTGGATATAAACCAGGACAAAGATGCATTTCCTTTATGCAGCAGTTAGGATTTTGTTACATGTGCTTCTGCCTAGCCAAACGCAGAACATACCCCTACATACATGTAAAATTAATTAATTTTATACTAATCCACAATTTCTACTGCAAGAAAAAAAAAGCAGAAGAAAAAGATTGTATACATGGTACTCAGCTTGGTGATACTGCTTTTCAACTTTTCTTTCTGGGGCATTGCCACAAAGCTCACTAATCCCACAGCCATTCCCTGTTACCCTGCTTTCACGGTGTTCCAGCATAATCAGATAATTAGACTGCCCAGCACAGACATTACAAAGCTGATTGATGCTTTTCCCTGACTCTGCTCCTCAATCCCCCTTGTGCTGCTGGCAAGTCTGAGCAGAATCGGGACATAGATAAGCAACTGCATTCCAGATCCTCTCAAAGTAAGATAGATGTGGAAGCTGTTTTTCTTTTTAGTTTTTGCTCTTACAGAAAAATAAAACATTACCTCCTGAGGAATTAGTGGTCAGCTCACGGATCATTGCTTCATATGCCACATTAGGATTTCCCCATCCATGTGGATCACTTAAAATTCAATGCAGCTCAAACTAATCTCACACTTTAGTATCCAGTTTCTAGAACTCTTCAGCCTTTAAAAGTGTAAACTATTTAGGATAAACAGCACTTCTGATCAAACTTTCACTCCTTTTCTTAGCCTCTTACACAAATACTGTATTCTCCAACTACAGGCTTTGAGTTAATTTACTGATGTGTTTTCTGAATTCTACAAGACAAACAGTTCTTCCTTATGAGCCTATGCCAACATTCACAGAACTGCTCAGTCCCAAGGGCTCATCTCAGCTTAATGCTGTGGCTGATTCAAGGATTAGAGCAAACTCACTAGCGACAAAATAAAGCAACTAAAGGATGAGACATTGGGTTTAACTCCTATGAGCCCCATAGAAATTAAGAATGATGGTGGATAATAAGTAACATTTGGCACAGTGTGGTGGGATAATTTTTCACAAAAATTAAACTCACAAAGAAAAAAATCTAAGATAACAAATACTCAGCTATGACTGATGAAATACAATGGTTTTTTTTTTTTGCCTTGAAGCTTATAATTTTTGCACAGGAATACTGTTCAAACAGGACTGTTATAAAATCAGTTTATAAGTAGTTTTAGCATCTGAGGAACACAATCACAGCTGACAAACTCAAGTTGGATCAGCTACCACACCAAATTGGTCAACTTAAGCAATTTACATGCCAAAACAAGAAAACAAATTGACTAAGTCTCACATTTTTTATAAACTTGAAGCAGAATTTTAAGAGTCAAGAAAAGAGAGTAGGGCCAAAGTGTCTAGCCTGGAGCAGAAGCCATGTTCTGTAAGAGCCACATGATATTAAACAGCATTTGAACAAACTAAACCACAACACCTGCAGCAAGGAGGAGTTCTTCCAGATGAGGATCACAACCACTAGAGGAGGGTGATGCCTCCTTAAGATGAAGGGAAAGCACCTGTACCACAAGACACTGGAGCAAAACAAAGCAAAAGGAATAAAGCTAAAACCTCCAATGCATGGAGAAGCAAAACTTCCCACGCAAACATTTGTGCTGAGAGGTGCTAGAAAAGCACAAAACTGCACAGCTCACACCAGCATGAATGTAACTCTCACAGCAGCTCCTAGATTTGACTCTTGAACAGCCCTAGGTGAACACTTCTGTCTGGCCAGGCACTGAAGCTTTCTATTAAAGTCACATCTGGGGAGAGGGGGGAGGGACACCCAATTATCACAGTATATCTGACTGATGTGGACTCAACAAATGTTATTATTAAAAAAATTAGATTAACAGATTTCCTTGCTTAAAAGAAATATGAACATATAAGTAGGAATCCTTATTTGTATTTTTCAAACTAATTAGAGCAGTCACTGCTCAAATGCTACAGTTTATAAAGCCTTGACCTCTAGAAATATCTCTAGCAACCAAAATTAAAGACTGAATTGTTTAATGGATTTATTTTTATTACTTATTGTCACTGTTAAGGTGGTTTCTGTTTGGTACACCAAGTTCTACTCTGTTTGACACAGTCTTACACTGCACAGTTTGGATAGTCAAAAATACTTGTGTCATGAAAACCTTTATACAAAAAGTAGGAAATTGCATTTCAGTTTGCAATGTTTCATGGATTTTTACACATTTTTCAATACTGCTGCAGCAGCCCTCTTGTAAGAGAGTAGAAATGAGCCAAGACACAGACTTCTTGTTTATCACAGCATGAAAAGGGTCCTGGTTTATTCCTCTTTACAGCTCAGCCAACCTAACTCCAACCATTCCCTGACTCTGGCTGCAGCAAGCTCCTACTGTAGGTTTCCCTTGCAGCCTCTGACTGCAGGCTTGTACCCAGCTACCCTGTGACTGCAGGTTCTAACAAGCTCTAACTGCAGACCCAGACTGACCTCACAGCAGTGATTCTCTCTCCACAGGATTCTTCTTCATGATCCACTCACTTCCTCTTCCTCAAGGTTCCTCCTCCTTCCTGATCCTCTCACAGGCTAACCCACTCTGTTTTATCAATTATCTTTATTGGATACAGCTGTGACTCATTAGGGGTGAGGCAGCATTGGGTAATTAACACAGCTGTTACTTATCAGGGGCAAGGTCACCTGTATTCCCTTCTCCTACATATACCACTTTGTCAAGTATCAAATGTAGTATTTACAAAGAATTAATTTAATTTCTAATAATCTTCTAACATCATACAGGGTGCTGAGAGGAAAGCCAAGCCTTTCATGAAAGTACAGAACTCTAGGATGCCATTTACAGCCTCAACCTCCAACTGATGTATCCAGAGAGCTTCTAGAGCAGAGCCTAGACTGAAGGTTTTGGGATAAAATGTTGATTTGAAGGATTTCTCATTTTTCCAAATATTCCATAAAGCAGTAATATTTTTTGACAAAATATTCATGCTGTTTAGATGAAGTAATCAGAAGTCTGAATGGTTAACATACACATAAAAGCTAAAGGAGAAGGCATAAAGGGAACAAAGAACCTTCTCACTCTTCCTCCTCCCACACAAGACAACTGCACACTCCCATTTCCTTGTCCTCTCACAATAACACTTTCCTTTTTCACTGTTCTTTTCTCACAGTACTATATGGTTCCCACAGCCATTACTGTGACATTCAGCTACTGAACTAAGCCCATGTCAGATGCTTTCCACTGCTGTAAAAAAAGTTGTGCTTTCAGCCTCAGTTATACCTTTACTGGAAGCAAGGCACCTGAGCACCATTGTTTCGCTGGCAACTTTCTGCCCTAGTTCTATCCAGCTAAAACTCCAGTGGAATGTTTATGTTTAAATGGCTGTAGATTGATGCAAGAAAACACACGCTGAAGCAATTTACAGTTAAAAATTCAGAAGGAATAATGACTAGCAATTTCAATTGGTTAGGCTGCAATGGAACCAGGGAGCTCCAGAATGGAACCTGAGTCCTATCCAGCAGCTGGCATTCAATGCTTAGTTAATGAAGCAGAATTCCAACTACCAATCTATCAGTTGCTTAACTGCAACTATCATTTCCTTCTGCTTTCCATGGCACATAAGGGATTAGATTTTATTACAAATGATTTACAAATGCTAAACCCCTTGCATCAAATCTGCAAGCCTTTACTGGCAAAGTGCACAATGAACAATAGGTATTTTACTCATTTAAACTCCTAAAGGTACTGCTTTGGCTTTATTTTTTTTTCAAATTAAGATCACAGCGTCAAGGTTTATTATAATTATTGTTCTTCATTTATAAAGAAAGACCACAACTATACACTTTTGACTCTTCAGAGAGTAACACAGCTGCAACTCATAGCAGTTTGAAAATGCAGACATTATGTAAAATCATCACCAGTAGGTAGCATGTTGGAATAAGTAATTACTTTGAGATAGTACTTTAGGAACATCATTGTGAGTTCATTCAGATACTTGCCAGAAACAGCAGCTGCTTTTTAAAATCTAATAAAAACATCTGCAAAAAAAATTTTTTTTTTTTTTAAATAAAAATTTCTGGGCTATGACTTGTCCAGAACAACCTAGAGAAAAACCATTTTAATTCCTTGAAACACTGCATCCATCTGCTGACACATCATGAATTGTGTTATCAAACTGTGTAGTTGTCTCAGAATATGCACTGTAAAATAAAGAAGGAAATTATTTTTTTCCCAGACAACCTTCAGGGCCCACTACTTCCTCTAGATGTTTTACCACAGCCACCTGCAATGAAACAGATCTTGCATTAACAAGCTCCAAGCTCCCTCAAGAGTAGGCTCAGCAAAGTTCTCCATGAAATTACAAAAATGTTATGCATCCCAAACCATGAGCTTAAAACTCTAATTTTAAGATGTCTTTGTAGAAGATTTCTGAATTTAGTGGTATGATCACAATATTGAGAGATTTTGCAATATTGCAGTAACACAGTTAAGAAATAACCAGAAACTACCTATGAGAAGAAGGGAACATTGAAACTTGCACTAATATTCTCCAGAAGTGTGAAGATGCTGTGGCAACACAGACACATATTTGCCAGGATCAAGTACTTGATGAAACTTGATTCTGGATAAACCAGCTGTATCTTTGCATCCCTTATCTATAAATAATTATTTCAGCTTCTTAATACTTGAAAGTTGTCACAGCACAGTTGTTCTGTTAAACACAACCCCTTAAATGGAGCTTTTCCCAGTTCTGATTTATCACCATTACTATATTTCACTTTCAAAATCATTCGATAGACAAATTAATATTTTCTCAATACAGTTTCTTCAGAAACAGTAAGTGCCAAAACCGCATTGGGAAATCTGCAAATAAATATATGTTCTCTTTGCTCAGAAAGTTTTGTTGAGCCACACTCCTTTGTACTCTAAGGTAAGAAAGACACTGTTCAGAGAAGTGTTGCATGGCAATGCAACACCCTTGGTGTAAATGTTACAGAGATATCAGGCACAGCCTGGTTTTACTAGGTCATTATGACAATGGAAAAAAGCAAGCAATACCAAGAGGCAATGCTTTTCTACAGATGCTGCTAAAATAATCTGACAGTTTAAAAGTTCAAACAACAGCCAACAAAAATCTAATACAGCTCTCCAAGGACTATTTAAGTGCACGCTGGCTACAGAAGCATCTCTGCTTCAGAACTGAGAAAACATTCGGCAAGGAATCCACAGGAAAGGACAGAAACTCTGCAGTTGGAAAGGACACTATTTATAGAAGTTACTCTTTGGATCATTTGCTGTGTGGAAAGACACTTGCATGCAAAGGTCCAGTCCTCAGGTCTTCAGCAACTTTCCCTGGGGTCTGTGTGTGCAGGGCTTACAGCAGGAGCTTTTCTCTGTACAGTCTGAAAACCAAGTTCTCACAAAGCAATGTATAACACAGCAAGTTCTTGTCCCTGAACTGCTTCAAAAAGATTATTTTTTCAATTAGTTTTCAAACAACATTCTCACCACTTGTAACACAATGGTTGGGAGGCTGGTTTTGTGACAGAGGAGGAAAACATTCCTGTGAAAACCTCATGAAAAGGAAAGCAAATTCAGGATTTTTTTTCTGTTTTTTGGGGGGGTGGTGATATTGCAGTGTTACAAATCTGATTCTGGTAAATAAACTTATTACCCACTCTGGTAAAACATTCTATTATTCAGATTTGTATGAGGAAGCAGAGTGTTATATCCCCATTATTATTGTGTTAGGAGAAATCAACTGCCTGACCCTTAAGGCTGATTAGAACCTTCCCCTAGCAAAAAGGCCCTGGATTACTGACAGAGAGGGCATTGGAGACACTTCCACTGGTTCAATAGAACTCCTTGTCAAGTTTCTTCAGTATGAAATGGGAAGGCACGGTTAAAAGATTTTCTGTTTCCAACTTCCAATTTTTGGAAAGCATAGTGCAATGTTTTAAAAATGCAAGGCGCTGTACAAGGAAAACTCATGCTACTTCTCAAGCATAGTTAAATGTTGACTTACGTTGAAAAATAAAACGATGATAGTTACAAAAAAACACAGCAAAACAACCCAAAATATAGTGTTCACATTGATATAAGCTGAAATTGTCATTTGACTGTCTCAGAAATGAGGCACCTTCAATCTCAACTGCAGCTAATATTTTCTAACTTGAAAAGCCACAAAATATATGCTAATAGAAATCCAAAATAGAAAGTTGCAGAGGAAACATAATTCCTACCCGGAAACACAATTTCCATTCCTTCTCCTGTGTAATAATCTTAATTCCAGCTGTGGAAAGGATTTTTTTTTATGGCATTAACTTAAATGGAAACAAAAGGATCATGTTTTATTTCAAAATTCTCTTAGCTTTGCTTCAAGTGCCTCAAGGAAACTTGCTGCATCAGACTAAAACCATCTACATCAAGTATAAGGGAAGTGACCTTCTCAAACAAGTGCTCTGCATGAGCACAGACTCTGAAAATGAAAGGATCTAAGCCTTAGAATGAAATTCCTACCCAACTTCTCAGCTGCTGGTGATAACTGCAGGGAAAAAAAAAATTGCACCCAGAGAGTAGGCAGAGCTTGAGATGTATTCAGTTCAAAGCACATTCAAATATTACTGTGCAGATTTGTACTGTGCAGGACACTGAGCCACAAAAGGTGAGTATGCAACCGAAATACATGTGTTTAAATAAAAGGTCCCATGATACTAAATTCATCTAGATGAAAATATTGACAATAATTACCAAGATTCTTCACTTTCAAATGAGTGACAATTTTCTACAAATATTAATAAGCTTAAACTGAAAAGTAAAACTGTTCTATTTTGGTTAAAAAGTGACTTTGCATCTCCTGCAGAATACATTGAGGCTGTAGAGCCAGACTGAAAGAAGTAAACTAGCTGATAACTACTTTCAAATATTTTATTGCAATCTTATTGAGTGATAAAAAGGAAAATGCAAGTGCTGTATCACATGCAGCTCTGCTGGCACTATTATCAATAAATCCAAGAAGTCTCATACTAGATTATACAATGTCTTTCCAGCACAGCACTGAAAAGACTCTAAATGTGCTGGAATTGGTGTAGTGAGGAGAAACTACAACTTTACAGCTGGAAGCAGGGGATGGGAAGGCAGTCATTCCCTCTGCACTTCTAAAAGAAAAATTACCAGTTTTCAACAACAGAAAAGGAATGGCAAAGTGGCAACTGAGCTTTATAGCACTCTTGGTCTGATCAGTCACTGCTCATGTGGACAGCCAAGTGCTTCAACCTTTTTGCTAAAAACACTCATCATCACAGTGGAAAAGTGACAAATTGGGAACCAACAGGACTATGCTAAAATGTTGTGATATTGCAGAAATCTTACAGTAAAGGAGAATTCTGTGTCTTCGCATAAACACCACAGAAATTCCCACCCAAAGAATGGCATATCCTAGCAGTTTGTGAAGGACTGTTATTTAAGTGAAACAGCTTTGAATTATATTTCTCTTGCTGTTTAACAAGTCTCTATGGACTGAAAACAGCCTGCAAAAGACAGAAAACGCATGCAAGGAATTAGGAATCACGTATGCAAGCAAGATTCTAGAAGAAATGGGTGGGCAAGAGTAGCTTTAAGCAATACAGACTTTTGGCTGAAAAACTGAGTACATCCAAAGGAAATTTCAGCCTGTGGTTTCCCAGGCCAGACATCCAAGTTCAACTCCAACACGACAAGAGCTTGTTCCTAACAAGGAACAGAGTCCTCTAGAAGATACAGAGCCAGAGAATGGACCTTTCATAACTAGAATGCACTTCCTAAGCACACATATTTTAAAATACATATTCATGGAAAAAAAAAACCTCCCAAAACAAAAGAACACCAGAAAAACACATATCCCTGATGTGGAATATGAGTCTAGCTGAATGATAATTGAACTATTGTCCTTCAGCAAGAAACAAGTTCTCCAATCAGAGCTCATTAAAATCAGAAGAAATTGAATGTTCTTAGCAAGGGGAGGTTGTATATAAATTTTATCTACTTACCCATTCCTGCCAGCTCCCCAATCAAAACAAGATGCTTTTCTGAGAGCATCCCCCCACCCTGAATATGCTATTTCCAAAAATTAAGCACAGTTTATTCCCTGTTTCATGGGACACAGAATAGTCAAGACAAACAGAATCACTTTATTGTTCTTATCATTATTGCTGTGTTGTACATTAAAGAAGAAGTTTTAAATGACTGCTTAGCCCATCTTCCTGTCCTGAAGCAAGATTCAAAAATAGATGCCTGTCTAAAGTACCCCTCTCCTGCATCATTTGCATCATACCCCCTGGTCAGAACATAATTCTGTTATTTACACGTAGTAAGTGCCATCTTTTTTCTTGAAAATTGAGTTGCTTTTTCCCCCCCTTATCCTCACAAGACTCTCTTATTGATCACTAGCCTCCTAATGATCAAAATAATTAAATCCAAAAACTTAACGCACCGTGGGCTGTTAAATCCATGTCCAGGCTTTACCTTCTGAAGTAAACAAACATAATTAGTTTAAAAATCGCTCATAGTGGATAGAAAAAAATATATTTATTTTCATTTCCCTTTTTCAATCTTCTTTCAGATGTCCCACAATATTTTCCATGTGACGCACAATTTAAGTATAGGTCTTGTATTCTTGCATGAAGTTATGTTGGTAAGAAAAAAAACACTGCTGGAAGTGTTACCTGTAATTAATTATTCAGTTTGATTTTTGGTAATTCTTGAGTTTACATTTGACCATTACATTTTGCATTCCAAGTGCAATATTTTATAATGTAACCTTTCTTTCTCTATTTCATGTCATTTTATTGATTCCAGATTACTTTTGCAGTTCACAGTTCGGCTTTCTAATCTTACCCTTAGAAGTGCTTGCATAAAACATGGAGATCAAATATGGATTCATATAATTACACACTGGCAAGAACAAAGAAGTTAAGAATCAGATCCATTGTCCACATGACTTCCACACACACGAACTGTTGCACTCATTCTTATTAAATAAAGAAGCATTTTGTGCTCTGCACCAAAGACCCATAGGTTCAAATTACCAACACAGCACAACAGCATAACTTACCAATTTACATCAAGAAAAGACAGAGAAAATTTGGCACTTTTAGGATTTTTTTTTTTTTTGTATGCTAAGGAAGTTTATGCCCAATAATTAAAAAAAAAAGGAGGTCGAAGGGAACCCACTTATTACAGCTTAGTGTAAAAAACCATGATGTTTTCAAGAAAAACAGTAGCTCCCACATTGGACACATTTTAAATTAAAAGCACTATGTGTCAAATTGCTACAGCAAGAACATGATAAAAATGGACACTGTGTTTTAACTGTAAAAATGTGAAGTATGCACAGAATTTCTCTTTCCTTTTTTTTGGAAGCAATTGTTCAAATAAACACCATTTCCCAAGGTTATCTGCTAACAACCATAAAAAAGCTGGTGGAACATTTGCACATTTTCCCTTGTTCTCTCCTTCACTACTTTGTTGTCAAAATAGCATAAAGTTTTAGTGCTGCTACAGGCTCCCAATGCTTTACATTTTTGAGTCAATATATATCAAAAATCTGACTGCCTCATGCATTTATATAGCCAAGAGCATCACTTACCAATCTCTAGGTTTAAACCAGAAAAAATGACTACATTTTATTCTGCACTCTCAGCCAAAGTGCAGTGCTGAGCAAGTCGCTTTGGTTACAAGAAAAAATAATTTTTCAGACAGGTGCTGCTTTATAATTAAGCTGGACTGGATTTCACAAATTCTCATTTTCCTTTATTCTGTGGCAGCCAAAGAGCATCCACTTATCTTTAAAAGCCCACCTGACCTAGTGAATTCATGTCAGTCTTTTTGAGCAGACCACATTCTGGTCTGCTACTTAATTCTGCATCCATAGCACACTCTCCCATTCTAGGGCAATAGCAACCATTTCCAAGCAAAGTTAGCCCTGAACTGTAAAAAATCAGGAAGAATTCTTTTCACAAAACAAAAAGCAGCTTTTCCAAACAACAGGAAATTGTTTTTAAAGAGAACATACTCCTGCTGGAAATAGAGTTTGTGATGATCTTGCAAAACCCAATTAGCCCATGCCAGGAGGAGCATGCTAAATGCTCCTTGGAGAAACAGTAGATGCTACTTTTTCTGTTACTTGTTATGTTAACTAAGTAACCTCTTTCTGACCTATTTGAAATACCTGCTGCAGTCTGACACCACCTGACTGAATTAGAACTAGCAGCAGCTTTTCCATGGGCTGCTGAGACCAGCAACAGTAGCTAAGCCACAAATTGTAGGTAAAGAGCTGCAAGAGCAGTGAAGGCTGGAACTTACAAAACTTTAAAGTCCTGGAGATCTAATAATGTGAACAGTCCTTATAAAAAAACAACAGAGAATACCTTAGACTCGCTCCAAAGCAGTACCTTCAGCTCCAGTGACATTTTCTTCCACTGGCATGTTTCTTCTATTTTGCTCTAAGTCATCCCTTCCAATGCCTAGGCAAATTTGAAGCATCAGCTAGCTTTGTTCTAAGGGAGAGAAAACAACTTTACTGTACTTCCCAGGACAACACACTTTTAATTCAGTTTTGATATTCTCTTGTGGGTAAAAATAGATCCATTAGAAAAATGGAAATGCTTTCTCTTTTTTAAAATTTAGCACAGACTGCCTGTATATGCCAGGTACAGCAGCCTGGCATAGATCCCTCAGTGTCAGTGGAATTTTAGGATTTACTCTCCAACCATCAGATTTATCATTCTGTTTTCCAGAGTGAGGAAGGGTATCTTCCTAAAGTTCCACAACTACACAATTCCAAATTGGTTGTTTCTCCTTGGCAAACCTTGTGCATTCTTTCAGCCCCACACCACAGGGCCAGGTGACAATACAAAAGCCAGCTGGCAACTTGAATTGGGAAGTAGGAACTGTCTGCATGTTCACTGTGGCAAAGTCTGGGCAATACAGACAACAGCAGCTACTTCTTCTTCATGAGGGCTGACTCTTGCTTATATGCCTTAACATAAAACAGAAAATAATTAAAAATGAAGACAGTTCCCTATCCCAAAAGGTGTACCACTGCTATCTACTGCTATTTCAGTCATTTGATTTAAGATTCAGGAGCTGGAATCAGAGATACGAAGACTGAAGTAGTTATAATCCACAAAATTGCACAGGGTCATTCACTAATGACTGGACTGATTTTTTTTTTTAATATGAATAGCAAGAAAACCAAATTGGAATGCCAGAAAATCTATTATTTGCATTTATCACAAGAATTCAAAAAGCTACAGTTCCTTGATAAAATGTTCAGATTTCAGCCATTTGTGCTGCCTTGGCTGGGATGGTGTTAATTTCCTTCACAGTAGCAAGTATGGGAATGTTTTGGATTGGTGCTAGAAACAGTATGCAGGACACAGGGATGTTTCCATCACTGCTAAGCAGAGCTGACACAGAGCCAAGGCCTTTTCTGTTCCTCAGCTGACCCTGCCAGCGAGGAGGCTGTGGGGGGACAAGGAGCTGGCAGAGGACACAGCCCTGGGGATGGCTGAACACTGCCCTGCCCATGGGAAGGGGGGAATGAATTCCTTGCTTTGCTCAAGCATGTGGCTTTGCTTTACCTGTTGAACTGTGTCTTACCTCAGCCCGAGTTTTCTGACTTTTACTCTTGTGACTCCTGTGCAGGGCTCAGCTGCTGGCCGGGGCTGAGCCCTGACACAGCTGGCCTGGCACAAACTGAACTCACGGTTTTACAGTCCTGGACACCAATCACACTGAAAGCACACAATGTGATTTTCTTCACAATTACTGCTCCGCTTCTTTGATTCATTTGCGTGTGCATGTCCTAATAATTCCAATTTCAGTACAGGTGCATTACATTAATTTCATATTACATGCACTTTAAATATGTACTTTCCTATGCCTTACTCAAAATTACACAATGAATAAGTAGGAATGAAGTATGAAAGTTATTTTAATATTAGAGCAAATTTACTTCTGGTTCCTGATCTACCCTACCGGATTTTTCCTCCTTTGAAAGTTGGAGTCTTCTTCAAATATTTCCTTCAATATATCCCAAGCAAAAATGAGTAACAGAGAACAAACAAAACAGCCCAGAGTAACAAAGGAAATACAACAGAAATTATCTACTGTGCCCAAAGCTGTGCCAGACATTTATATGCATTCATTTCCTTTCTTCCACTCAGTAATTGCTTCAACTCAATACTAAAATCTCTGTTTTGGATCCCAAGATTGGACTTGAAATCTTCTCAGGCATTTCAACTGTAGAAGTCACCTGGCTGAAGACAACACAATGACAACACAACATTCCAGCATTAACAGTCTTCATAGCTCAGAGAAAGAAACTATGGAGCACTTCAACTTCCTGAGGACCTGACAGGAGGGAATGAAGACAATGGAGCCAGGCACTTCTCAGGGGTGTGCAGTGACATGACTGCAAGGAGGCAAAGGGCACAAACTGAACAACAAACAGGGAATTCCATCCTTTGGATGACACTGAAAACGTGACTGGACACAGATCTGGGTGATTTGCTGTAGGTGACACTGCTATGAGGAGAGAGGTTAAAGTAGATGGTCTCCCTGGATGCCTTCCAACCTTACCTAGTCTGTCAGGAGCTTCACACTTTTCTGTGAACAGGTGTTACACCACATTCACTCTGTTTATATACCTCAAAAAATCCCCACCAAACCCAAGCAGATTGAAGGCAGCAACTAATTCTTAATCAATGATCAGGTCAGTCTAGCTGCATTAGAAAACAGGACAGGAGGCCAGCACTGCCTTTTCTACATTTGTTCCTCATTGGAACTTGCATCAGTGGAGAATCAAAATCAAGTTTTTGGGTTCATTTAAGAGCAATTCTTTGAATTTTACCTCATCAGTAAAATCTCTGTAACAGTTTCCATTTCCTTTTAAGACTGTGGTTAGCAATAATTATGTAAAACGGTTTGAGTAAGAGTATTCTGAACCAACAAATTAAAGCTTAACATGGAAATAAGGTATGGAGACAGGTATTAAGATGAGCATTTGCACTCAACAACTACTGAGTGCAGGGTTGCACATAACTCTTGTAACTTTGGCTACAGCCTCTATATTTACCTTAGAAGTCCACTCCTTGCAGGCACCACAGAAAGCACAGCCCCTGAAACCAGCATCATCTGATAATGGGGAATCCTTCTCAGGCTCCTCAGGTTTGAGGGCTCGGACAAATCACCACAGGGAAGCACTGCAGCTGCTACAGGGCTCCTAATTTTAAACTGACGTTTTATTTTAAACGTAAAGAAAAATGGGGGGAAGAGCAAGGCATTCATTATTGTGTCATTTTATAGCTTAATACCTCAAGTTTTACTTTAAAAATCAAAACCAACCAAAAAAACCAACCAACCAAAACCCAAGCAAACACCACCGCCACCACCCCTCCGGTTATTAAATACTTAAAATCTTTTGTGTCCCCAGAGAGGGACACAGGTGCTGGTTCCCCTCACGCGGTACCCATGAGCCGTGGAATGCGGCCCGGGCCAGCCCTGCGTTCACTGATCTGCTCCCGAAGGAGGGGACATGGTCAGGACAGAGCGAGGACACCGCGGGGATACCGTGAGACACGGCGAGGACACCACGCCGCCGGCCCGGCCCTGGTCCCGTCCCCTCAGAGCCCGGCGGGCGCGAGGGCGCCGCGCGCGCCCCCTCACGGCGCCCCCGGACAGCGCCCCCTAGCGGCGGCCCCTCACGGCGCCCCCTGGCGGCGCTGCGAGCCCTGGAAGCGCCGCTCCTCAGGAACGGCCCAGGCGCTGGAAGCCGCAAAGATGAATGGACACGTAATTCTCACGGAACTCAAACAAATCAAACAAAAAAAACCCCCAAACCCGTCACATAAATTCATCTTGAGTTACTTTATTTTTCACAATAATAAAAAATAAATTAGTCATAAACAAAAATAGTTAACATTTTTTCATCAAAGAGAAAATGTATACAATATGAAAATGATGCTGTACAGTTCTGGTTCAGGTACATTGCCACGGATATATATTCCTGAACGAGTCAGAAAGCAATTTGACTATACTCTCCCCCTTTAATTCACTCAAGGAACTGGCTAATCAGAAAGTTTAGAAAATGGTATTATGGATTTACAGTATGACATATATACAAAAATATATATGTAATACCTGTGCTATAAAATTCCCTAAAAAGATGGGTTAGTATAATGAAAAAGCTGGACAAAATTTGAATGGTATATGTAAATAAATACATATTAGGTCCCTTTTAATAAAAAAATCTGCCTATTCTAAATATTTGAAATATTTTGGTGCAGTGGCTTGTTCCATAGACACAGCTCAGAATTACATATTTCCCATAGACATCTTGTATTTACAAATAACAACAAAATAAGTTATAATAAAGTATATCCTTCTGCCAAAATCAATTATGAGGGTCAAGTAGACAATTTTATACATATTAAAAAAAGTTAGGGTTTCTTTTGTCTCCCGTCCTTCCTGATCCCCTCAGTAGATCCTGAGTGACTATGATGGGACTCCACAAGCTCGTATGTACCCAGCCCCTGCCAAGGCCACTGGCCGCAAGAGACCCAAACACAGCATGGAAATGCAGGTCAGGACAAGCAGCAATGACTGGTGCTGGAAGGTCAAGAATTAAACTCCCTCCTCTCCAGGTATGATGGTACTTATCTGTATCCAATTACAGTACATGGGGATAAAGAAAACTGGGGACTCTCACTCCTCTGAACTTCTGGTTATTAAAAGCTAAGAAGAGAAGAACCAAATTCAGGTCTGCTATGAATTCTCTTACATGGAATTTTCTCCCTTTTTCCTGGTCTAAATTTTGCCCACAGTGAAACATTATAATGATTACAAGTTTGCCTTAAAATATATTGAAAATGTTTAGTGGATGATTTTTCATTTCTGACGTAGAAATAATTATTTTATTCTTTTCTAAACAGTGCCTAATTTAATCTCCGACAAACATTCTGTAAGTTTAGAAATAAATGAAGTTTACCTTTGTGTTCCAAATTTCATGGGTTTTGTTCCAATTACAGGCACACACATGAATTATCTGCCCAATACACAGAACAACTCCTGTCAGAGACACTAAGTCTCAAGAAAACTAGGTAAACACAGAGCTTTCCCTTTGTGAGGGCCATAACTCTTTTTGTGCAATAGATGTTACATATGAGAATAAAGGGCCACTACAGACTTCAATGGCTGTGCAACCACAGGGTCACTGCAAAGGAATTAATTCATTATGTCCTGTACTACCATGCATTTAAAACTAGCCAACATGGACAGACACAACAACCCAGACGCTGGCAAAAATACGCCTCTCTTAACAGCTGGGCTTATTTCTAACACAGATTCTTATAAATCAAAGGCCAGTTCATGATTTTCAGTAATTCTGGCAAAATTTAATATTGTCATCCAAAGGACAAAGGGATCAAAGTGAGGTAAGAAGGAGAGGAGAAGCCTTGGTTGTTGGTAAAAGGGAGAGAGGTCAGGATGAGGATGGGGAAAAGCAAAGCCCTAAAAGGCACATTTTACTACTTACAGTGGTACAGGTTATAAAGAGAGGAGGCAAAGCCTCCTATACGAGCCCTGTATGAGCTATAGGCTGTTTGAGCACCTCCCTCCTTCCTCCCTCAGCAGTGACCACTGGCACTTTCTAGGACTACAGACTATATGACTGATACAAGACTGCACCATATTGGCATAAAACTGGGATCTAAGCAATAACATTAAACACTGCTTTATTCATACACAAAGTTCTTGATTTGCTGAAGTACTGGGAAAAGCAGGAAAAGTTTATGTGTGTAGTGAGGAAGAGAGCAGTTCCCAGTGGGAACTGAGCCCGCGGCCATCCAGTAGGGGTGGGCTTCAAGGGTGGCAGGCCTGCAGCACACCCAGGTGTGCTGTGCTGCCCTCCCCAGCACTGCCCTGCCTCCTGACAAGCCCTTCCCTGTTCAGGGCCCTGGGGGCTGAAGGTCACAGACACCAAAGCAAACACTGTCTCATTGCTGGCCAAGTCAGACACATTCACAGGGTCACTCCCACAGGAGCAACCCTCATGCTTCCACACCATCTTCTGGGAGAAGAAGGGAGGACTCCATGAATTCAGTCTCTCAAATTTGGCATGCATTTGGTGTACACAAGGAAGTCTACCTACATATGCTTGAAGATGACATGGCACAGGAGCTAGCAAACCCTGACAGGCTCTTGGTAAACTGAGAAACACCTGCACCAGGAATCCTCTGTTCCAAACAGAAAGTGCTTTGAGACACAAAGCCTGCTCTGGATGAAGCTGATTTTGGCCAGTTGCATGTCTGTAAGACATGGAAGTTGTATGCAGATTTTACCCCATAAGCAGCTGAACTCTTTCAATAAAGTATCTAACTTGCTCTGGTCTTCCTGAATTCAATAAGGCACCTTCAAGGCAAGGAAGCATTTTTTCCCCACTATTCTGCATGGTTTTTACTGATATTGAAATGTCAGAAAAAGAAATTAAAACATTAAAAATCAGAAGTCTGCATAATTGATATGTGCAATTGATAATATGCATAATTTCTTATACTGGTTTCATACATATCTGCTCTAAGTCTACTACATTCAGTAAGGCCACCTTTGACTTACAGAAAACAAAGTCAGATCCTCTGCAGGCATCATCCTAAGTTGCAGCACTACTCCATTAGAACAAACACTTGCTATAGGCACAATTTCAAAATCATGCTTTGTGAGATGGTGAAATCTTAGCACAGCACTTGTGCAGACAATATTAGTACATCAAAGTGCTGATGAAAAGGGCTCATTAGTTCATTTTGCAGGAACACCTATTTTAATAATGCTGACACATGAGAAGAGATGATAAATGATTAGGTTCAGCAGCATTCTGGCACTTCCCTTACCATTAGACATTTCATTAGGTAAAACAGTATTTTTTTGTTTTATCTGGTACATCTGAAAAATGTCTCTTTACTTTAAAAAAAGTACAATTTGTAGAACCACATCTCTCTACATTCAATTCACAAAGCTGCATACATTAGATGCAATACAGAGTTATACTGCTATGTGTATGTATATATTCTTTGATAGCTGTCACAAACACTGCTTACATTAGTGGCAGCTTAAGAGAGCCTAAAAGATTATCATCTTTGTAAAACACGCTAATGGCCATATATTCCAGAGCAAAATTACAGATTTTATAAAATAGAAGGATCTGTCTATGTGCTGAGTCACTGATGGTCTCACAGCCAAAGCATGTGTAAGAAGAATTTGTTCTGACTGCAAACCAGATTCCCTCTGCATCTCATTTGCCTTGGGGTTTTCAGGAAGCCTTTTTATGGATCAGGTTCTTCCCTCTAGCTGACAGGAAACACTTCCTTGGGATGAAAGAGACAACAGCAAAAATTATACACCGAATGTCAACATTAGCTGCAATGAGATACACAGATGAAAATCTGTATTCAGAATTACTGGGTTCCAGAGCTATTTACACTGCACTTTATCCATATCATTCTTTGGTCAAGAATCTAAGGAACATAATATGATAACAAATCTGTCAGTTATCTTTGTGGATAAATCTTTGTAACACAAGGGAACAGGAAGACTGGGAAAGATTCATGAACTTGAATTAGAAGTTTCCTAATTAGAGTTTCTGGTTCTGACAATATGTCTATTATTTACAGTGAAAAAGTCCAAGTCAAAGTGTACAGAAACAGCCAATGACATTTTTGGCTGACATACAACAGTTTATAATAGTCACAAAGAGTACCTCCAAGTTTTAGGGGAAACACTTCTTCATTTCATGTAGCCAAACAGTAGTAGTTCATCATGTCCAAAACATGTTTTTCAAGAGTGACCGAATCAAAACATTCAAAAGTGACTCTCAATGCAAGGCAGCTTTCAGACTACAGGAATTCCACCTTCCTGTGGCTCCCAGCACACAAATGTGACTGGTGATGTGACTGTCCACACCCAGCAACTTCACCTCCCAGTGTTCCTCTCCACCAAAGCAGTGAGAATAAAAGGACACACAATGAGGCTCAAACACAGCTCTGCATCAGTGGCAGGATACCTTAACCACACCTCTGGGAGTGACTGAACATAGAATATTACAGCTGTTTTACAACTCAGACATCAGACACCTTAGGAACAGAAGCATAGATGGGCATCACTAATTTACAAGCAAAATGCTGTAATAAACAGCTGAATAAGCAGAGTGTTTCTTTTTTTCCCCTCAGCCTTATTTACACATTTGAAAGACCTCTCAATAAAGGCTAGAGAACATGCAGATAATGCAAAACCTCATCTTCATTGCATAGTATACTATTTGCTTTTAGCAAGTCTCAAGGCTGAGTACAGTAATTGCAGAAATGAAAAATCACCACTTAAATTCAGCTCTAAGTCTGCAGCCATTCTTGAGTAATAGAAAAGGAGTGGTATGAACAGATCTGTGCAATGAAACATTGAGAAAAAAGAGACAAGTATGTTGTAATAATTGATCAAAACCTGAAGAATGTCAATAGCTAAGATCTCCTTTTAACAGATAATTAGCTACTAGACTCATACAGCTGCCTGATACCAAGAGTAACAGACTGCTATAAGGCACACAGGCCTCTGTCCTTTGGTGGTTGTTTCAGAAACTGGTGATAAATCCAGACTAGGTCTGAACAAAGTACTTTGGTTTGGCAGTTGTTAAACAATAGTGCAGAGACAAGAATAAGGCAAGATCCCAGTTCTGAAATAAGTCCCCTACAGAAAAGAGACCTCACCAGTGGAAACAATCACTTTTTATACCAGCAAAGGCTCTTCACCTTTCTGGTTAACCTGTCTCACTGACAGCTGTAGCTGTTAAAGACTTAAAGAGCCAGACACTAGCATCACTCCGGTAGGGAACATATTTTAAAATCCATACAAAATTATAAAAGTGTATTTTCACAAGTTTATGAATTAAATATAAAGGCACCTTTCTGGCAGTCAAGTGAGTATATATCTGCTGCCTAAGGACAGGACATCAGTTAAAAGGACAACTGAGGGAGCTTAACAGTGACTCTGATTTATTATGAATGGACTGAAGTAGTTAAAAATATATGTCAGAGTGCTAGGAAACTGATGACAAATGCTTTTCAAGGGTCTGGTTCTTTGGGAAGTCATTTTTCTCAGGCACGTTTCAATGATTTAGCCCTCCAACTTAAGGCAATCCAAAATACCAAGTAAAAGTAAGCACTCAGAAAATAATGGAGCAGCTGCATCCATACTGGTCAATTATCTCCAGTAATTGCTTGCAATTGATTTTAGTTTTCATTAATTTCACAATCTTAAGGCCAGTATGTTCCTAAATAATTATTTGATGAGCAGGTGCAAATAATAGTATCATTAAAAATGAATGTTTTTTAAAAAAATCATGATTTTACAACAAACATCCTAAAAGAGATAACTGCACAATAACTGTAACTGCAAGGGTGTGAGATTTAACCATAGTCTTGATGCACTCAGCAATATAAACCCCATCTCTGAGAAGCTCCAACTGCTGCAGTCAAAGCAGCACAGCTGGAGCTCCATGTGAAGAGTGCCTTGGTGCTGTGGGCAGGGCAGGATTTGTTATCTGCGCCCCAGGAAGCCTGGCTGTCTGTTTGCCACACGGGTACAGGAGGCACAGCAGGCTGTTTTGTAATAGGTGTACACACAGAGCCGGGCCTGAACCACCACGTTGCAGTTGTAGTATTTGTCCTTGCAGTTCTCATCTGCGGGGAGAAAGGAAGAGAGAAGAAACTAAAGAAAACAGTACTAGAGCAACAAATAACCAGTTCCCTTCCTTTTGCCATGTTAACCGCCTTGGACCTGTGTTTAAACATTCATTGTCAGGTCAAAACAGCTTATCTAAGCAAATAAGGTAGATTATTTAGGATTTCATATAAAGATACACAAAGCATGAAAGAAATGTAGCTATCCCCATTTTCACAAGTTCTCTTAAAGTACGTTGAATAATTCTCAACTGAAAGTTGTTGGAGACCATTTGGAGTTAAAACTGTCTCTAAATTCTTGCATCTTTCTCTTCCTAGCCATTCTCATTACTATAAAAATCAAATCTGTATGAGATGAATACTAATTTCAATGCAAATTCAGTGCATTCCTATATTTACTATATACAAAAGCAAATTGCTTAATTGCACTTAACACCTTCGTTTAATTTTCTTGGTTCTTACAGAACCTGTTTCCAAATACAGTATATAATGATCCCTTTTTGTTGTTGTTTTAAATACTCTTCCAAGAGAAACCTTGGAGAATGCAAAGAGGCAGCAGAAAAACACCCTGTATGTACCATTTTCACAGAAGCAGATCTCTCACATTCTCAGCAACTTCAAGAACAAGCCAGTTTCTTACACATTACAAGGAAAACATTTTTATTGGAATCCTACTTTTAAAGTACAGAAAAGAGCTATATTTTGTGTAAAAATAAAACTCTGAACTCAATAAAGAAAATATACCATTAAAGCCTCTGCAAGACTGTAAAACAACTTCTCCACTAGATGGAGTTCCACAGTTAAACAGCAGTTTCCTCTGCCTCACCTATTTCAGGGACACAATCCTGTGTATTACACGGTTCTTTCTCTTCAGGTTTGAGCTGTGGATCACACTGAGTACTGGCTGCCATGTCATCCGACAGACATCGCACCTCCCGAACCCGAAATCCTCCTTCACAGGACTTGGAACACTGAAACAATTAAGCTGAAGCTCATGAAGACCATAGGAGATGTGTAATTACAGAAAGTAAACATGGGAACATTGATGCCAGACCCAGGTAGCACTGCAGCTTTTTATCAACTTCACCCTACTTGTTTTTATTTTCTACCTATGAAGCCCTTACTATACAGGTAAAACTTTGTTAAAGATGCCCAAACATTTTGACCAAAGGAGCAACAACTGGACAAATAAACATAGTGGATACTATGCAACTGAAATCAAGCTAGAAAAGTCCCCTTTCTGAATTTATTACTTCTGCAAAGCATCTGCAAAGCATCTGCTTCTTTAATTAGTCTGGTTGTTCTCGGCTCATTTAGATACATCTCCCAAATCTGCTTTTTCCAAGGTGTTCACATTTCCTGCTTTAAGAGCTTAACTGCACTGAACTTTAGTACTTGACTGCCCTGCTCTCCACTGTCCCTTTTGCCATATATATATAAGCAGGAATAATTTTAATTACTTTTTTTTTCCCTAGCACTCAATTATTTTTCACTTCTTGCAGCACAGTGATTTTACTAAGCATTGTAAGTTTCTTTGAATTTCTAAAGAATATTTCTGTGCTCCTTCAGGGTCTGTTATGAAGCCAGAGACTTTTCTACTTGCTTGTTATGGTACTTTTAAAGCCAATTATTACACATTTCTGCCCATACTGAAGCAAATCCCCACTGGCCAAGGATTTTGCCTGAGTGAGGTCTTTGAGATTTGGCTCACTGTCCAGTTTGACCTAATGTTCAAAAACTTAATTAAACCTGGGTCATTTACAATTAAAACCTTAATAGCCCAAAACTAGTAATAATGTTTTCTTTCTAACTTATTTGGCATAATTATTTCTTTTCCTAACATTGCATGAACAACTTATCATGATCATAAAATCATATATTGTAAAAACTAAATGAAGTAGTCTCAATATTGTATTTTTAAACTGCTTTTTCATCTTTAAGTACAACCTTTACCCACATTTGAAAGGGCAGCCATGTGCAACAGTAATAGAACATGGGTTTTTCTAGAGTTACTCCTGTTGCATGCCTGTACAGAGTACTGTAATTATTGCACATCCAGCCATAAGGACTTCAGGTCTGCAGAGATCTTAAGCACTTAGAATGGCACCAAGACTCACATCACACTTCACACAAACCACTCTGAGCTGCATCCAGACTGCAGAGCTGCCACTGGCCATCTGACCTACAGCTCAACAAAGGTTACTGCATTTGATACAAGGTCATCTCATTCTAAGATGACAATGGACTTTCTGATTTCTATTTAGTAATAAAATGTTGAGGGGTTTTTTTGGTAAAAAAACCCCAATAAACTATGTCCAATATAGGAAATTATAGAAAGACAAATGAAACTGAAGTGTTTTGTGGCACAGTGGTGAATGCAGCTGCTCCACTTCCAGGGGAAACTGAAGATACATGAAGTTGTACAATACATTTTCTCTCAGTGAAGTTCTAAGTTTTACAGTGAAGAGTTTACAGTGAAATATTGTGGCAAAACTGACTCTAAAAATGAATACATCCCTCATTTTTTATTAAATGCTCCTTAATTTTAATGAAACTAGGGATCTGACAGGAACTTCCAAGTGCATCACACTGTCTCACTGTGAAGGCCAAACTAACTTTATAAAACAGCAAGATTCTATGAAGAAGGTATCAATGATAAAAAGACAAGTGTGCAGTGTCTCTTCCTGGTCAACATACTTCCTGAATTTTCTATGTTCCACCAGGCCAAGAGTATGCTTTCTTTTTATTATCGTTCCAGTGCAAAATTAAATCACTTTCATGACGGGTGGTTGTATGCAAATGGTGTTCTCTTCCAATACAAACAAAAAAAATGTATCAAAGTACAGATACAGGAAAACATGATAGACTTACTGTGCTCCATTCTGTATGAAACCACTTAGATCCACATGGCTTGAGGTAGCAGGATTGCTGGCTGGGAGGTTTTTCCAAATATGAACATTCATAGGGGTCCAAAACATCAAAATTACCTTCAGTTTTCCTAACACAAATTACTTCTCTCTGCTGAGTTCCACTACCACATTCAGTAGAGCACTGCATCAGAGAACAAAAAAAAGTGGGAAAATCTGTTACTCTTCTCATGTCCTTCAACTTGTTTACAAAGAAGCCTTTCTCAACATCACATGGTACCACAAACTTGAAACATATTTCTAATTATCTTCATGAAGAAGACATATGACTCTAAGTGTACTTCTGGAAAAATCCCAAAGTGTAGTTTTACCTGTAGCTACAAAAAGAAACTGGTATTTATTTTTCTAATCAAAAGAGAAGCACAACTCACTTTCTCCATAAACAGTGTTACTGTTTCTTGCTGAAGCAGGATCGTATGCGCTGCACTGAACTTTGGAGGGTTATAAGGTTAGAACACAGTTCTGCAGCTTTACAAAGCCTCACATTCTGTGCTGTTTTTAGAAAATGCCTTGATCTGCCAGAGTGTTATTTTCATGTTTGCAAGTATCTATGTGATGTAGTGTTGGTTCCAGTTCTGAAAAGCGAATTTGACTCACTTGGATCCCTACTGCCCATTTAAAGGTTAGGTACACACACAGTACTGTTTCTGGCACTTGTAGAAAGGTTTTTAGAAGATGATTACAGCAACATATTGGGTTCTATGTTGCATAAAGGACTATGATTTTCAGAAGGCTTTTTCCAGCGTAAACCAATGAAATGTTCCTAACACTGGGGATTTTCTTTGTATTTTTGGTAGAATTTACAATCCCTTTACCAGACTCCCACAAAACTCCTGAGCTGAAGGAAGAACCTTAAGATTAAAACATTCTAAATTCTACAGGAAGTACAGTAACTCCATGTTCTTTAACACAAAACATCTCTTTTAATGGTTCCTCCTAAAGGCACCATCTGAACACCTCACATCATCAAAGTAAAAAAAAGCTGAAAAATATTGAGCATCACAACAAAAAATACTCTAGAGAGATGAAGAAATACCTTATGGCACACATCTTTATTGCATCAAAATACACATTTAAAAGCAAAATACCAGCAGAAAAGCAACAGACGCGTTAGATTTGGCGCTTGGCTTACCTGTGTCCAGCCCCCAGCAAACCACTCCACTTTGCCGGCGCAGGGCCCGTTGTTACAGGGAGTTGTTTCCGAGGGCCTGTTGTTGCCACAGCCTTCCAGAGGCAAACTGCTGACGTGGTTGGTCATGCACACCACGGAGCGCGTGCGGATCCCATCCCCGCACTCGGCCGAGCACTGCCAGCGAGAGACACAACACCTGTGAGCCCCCAGACTGCACAAGGACAAGTGACAGTCACAGCAGTTCATTCGTTTATGCTAAGTCAATTATTTTTACTTGTAATTCAGCTCTAGACAGTTGTCTTACAGTTTCGTACTTTTGAAAATACCACAAGTTGTACCTGTCTTTACAGTCAAAAATGAAAGGATTAGCTAAGAAAGAAATCTCTTGGTTTACAGCTTTTTGTTAGCTTCCTTACTTTTCCCTCCTTCTCCCTGTCTGTAAGCACTTCCAGTTTTCATTTTATTCATCTCTTTTCACACTAATTAGTAGCTCTGAGAACGGGTATTTTCAGTAAAAGGCTTTTCAGACAGCAGTGCTATTTCAGCCTTTGTTTTGCTCTCCGAGTTCTCCTCCAAGCATTCAAGCTGTCAGCCAGGTGGATCTCACACTGGCTGAAAGGACAAGGGTGGGAAGATTCTGAGGGCTGTGGCACTGGGAGCAAAGTGACTGCACAGCATATCCTGGAACTTTTCCATACAACAAACTGACAGAGTCTGACAGCACAGTAAAGGAGAAAAATATAAATTCTTTTGATAGGTCATTTCAAAAGATTCAGGTAAATCCTCAGTAAATAACTGTAACCACCACGAGTTACTGCCCAGCCTGTTTCAACTGTACGTTTTAAATTGGTTTTAGGAGAGGTGGCCATAGAAGCTTATGTCCATTCAATGTTGCTTTTTATAACTTTTTTTTAATGACTTCCCAGTAACTAATGTTCACCATTCTCAAAGTTACACTGTTAAATTCTGAAAGCTCTTATTAAATAGTGATGTGCAGGTTCTTATGTCTTCTATTCAAAGACAGTATGCATTTCATTCACAAATCACAGGATAAATTCCATTTATGCCCTAAGACTTTGCTCTTTCATCTACTGAAGCAGGAAAGTCTGGTATTTCACTGTCCCAAGCAGCATCAAACTATTGACATTTAAAAATCAGAAACATGCCAAGGAAATAAAGTCTTGTGTTTGATTGTTCCTTTGTTGTTTAATTATTTCTTGATCTTCCCTTTTGTTTTCTGTTAAAATGCATTTGGCATTCCGTGTCTAGACCATTAACATAAAAGAAAAACCTACGTGCAGCTCACTGAAAAAGACATGTATAAAATGGAATTTAAACAAAGCAATTATATTACACATGCAAAGAAACCCACAAATAAATATGTAATATATGAGAGAAAAAGATGCATTTGATTGCTATTTCAGATTTTATTTTTAACATAAAATGTAATTAGGAGAAACTCTGTATTGCTTCCACAACGAGCACCACATTCCTTGTGGATGAACAGAACTCTGCAGCAGAACATTTTTAAAATTTTATTGACTAAGAATGAGTAAAAAAACTGGTAATGAGACACAAAGTTGACCATTAACTTGATTTAGCTGCCATTGGTAACAGTGTCAGCGTTCACTTCCAATAGTTAACTGCAAAACAGCAGATGCCATGACAACACCTCTATTAACAACAAGACCATCCAATACAGTCACTCATCTTCTCCAGAGAGAGACCAGCGACTGAAAACATGATTGGTTGCAAAGTGCTCTTCACTCACTGGCAGGGAGGAACACTGGTTACTTGTGTGAAACATGTAGTCATGTTACACTTATTTCACAGATACAGAATAGAAAACCACTTTTCCTATCAGCAAGTTGATTTCTTTCACAAGATGTTCAAATAGAATAGCAAAGCTTTACTGAAATGGAATACCTAGAAAACTAAAGAAGTGATTCAACTCTTTAGAAGCAATTTTTCTAACAAAGTACAATTTTTGAAGAACTAGAAATTCTAGACGGAGGTTTCTTCCTCCATCTGCAAGCTCAAGTAATTAAGTATCTCTCAAATGATGCCTAGAAGTAACATAATGAACCTTTTCTGCTGGTGAATGCACAACAAAATTTTCCACCTTCAAGCAGGTAAAATAGGTTTACCTTCGCAGCAAACCAATTTCATGGCTAAGGAGGCCTTTTCAAGCTAAAGTGGCAAAACCTTGAAAATGTAAGAATTATGTAAATTGTGCTAGTGGTGAACATTTTCCTGTTCATGTAAACTACAACTAAACTGCACCATTTCAGACAGGCCACTCCCAGCTGAGCTGAGCCCCACACTGTGGCTCCCACTCAGACCTACTGCGAGGAAATCAATTCTGTGGCTGTTCCCACTCCAAGTGTGTTCAATTACATTAAGCAGAGAGAACTTATGCAGATACTCTGCAAATACTTTTCTTATTGCTAACTAATTTTCATTTGACAATCCAGTTTGCTTTTCTGCTTTGCAAACCAGAGCTGGGAACAAATTTAGTCTGTAAAGTCATCCAGAAAATCTCCCTAGTCTTATGTTTTAAATGATTATGTTATGAACTAGGCTTGCATATCAAATAACAGAGGAAATACCAAATGGGAAGGTATAGGGTTGTTCCACTTTCTGCTGCAAGATTTTACTACAGATTAACTACCCTCTAAGGATTTACAAAGCAAACTTAAATGTGAATGTTTCACATTATGTATTTATTTTTTCATGTTTTTATCTCCTTTTCAGCAAAAATCTTCTCTGTGAAAATCACGATTTCTAAAGTCCAAGGCAGGGAGCAGGAAGATGGATAATGAATCCTCTCCCCTTGGTTTTCACAACTGACACACCCATTACTTTCAGTTTGGTGCCATTGATTTGTTGCATTAATACATAGTAACTGCCATAACCTAACATTGTGAAACATGAGGAACTTTCACAAGCTGCAACTTTATTCTGGTCCTATTATTAAAGATATTTTGTTTCACAGTCTTGTTTTAATTGGCACAAATTCCTCAGAAACCTCCGTCTGTGTTTTAAGCAGTCTGCCATTTTTCCTCTTCCTGAGGTCCTTCCCTCTTGAGTTCAATTTCAGAAGCTTTCCATACCCATTAAAAACTAAAAATAAAACCCTCATTCAGGGCTCTGATAGTTGTCGGAAAACAACTGAGCAGCAATCCAGGAAAATAAGGCAAGTTCCTCAAAACTTGGAAAACTGTAAGTGGAAGCCTGAATATTTGCCACAGCTACAAGACAAGGGTAGAGCAAAAAAATCCCCTTTAGCAGCGCCAGTTCCCCTTCATTAATGTGCCAGCCCTACTCATGACCCTCAAATGGGGCAGCAGACCACAGGGAAGTGGCAGCAGGAATTGCCCTGGGCCTCCAGAGAGCTTTCACACAGGCCTCAGTATCACTGCTAGCCTTATTAAATTTTTAAATAACAATCAAGTGAGTAAAACAACCCCATTTGTGCAGGATTTCTGTCTACCATACTTTTAACCTTCATCATCTTATTTTCCACAAGATAGCAAAGACTTTTATCAGTCATCCTCCTTACGCTACTGAAAAAAAATTTCAAATACATTTATAAAACTCCTTAGCATTATTTGACCTACTCTGAGAAAATCCATTTCAGAAGGGATTTTAGATATATTATGTAACCCTTGTTTTTCCAACAATACACTCAGAATTGCATTTCAGAAGATCATTTCTGCCACAGCTCCAAGACTGGGGCTCATTTTAAAAGGACAAAAACCCACGGAGAGCTGCCTTGATTTCTTAAAAAGAAAAAAAAAATTAAAAGAGAATGTAGGAAGAAATATCTTTTTGCACTGTCAAAACCTTTTCTGACGCTTAGATGTAAATTGTTTCCCTTTAGAGTGCACATATGCACACAGCAGGTGCTGGATCAGCTCAGCAGTTCCAGGGCATCCCTTCCAAGGTCACAAACCAGCGCCCTCTCAAGCAATGACCAGCAGGGAAGAGACTTCACTGCTCTGGCTCTCGTGGCCCCTCGCCTGGAGAGCTGCCAGCCCTGCCAGCCAGCACATTGCAGGGTCCAGGCACACCCTGCTCATGCCCACTCTCCCTGCAGCCTCGCCCAGGCTCCCTCAGAGAGGGGCCTTTTCCCAGCCACATGCACTTCCATGGTCCCTGCCCCTGGACTCACCCCGCAGCCCGGCCCTGGCCCTGCCTCGTTCCCACAGAGCTGCCCCAGGGCCACTGGGCTGTGTCTGACTCTGGGGGCTGCCCCTGCAGGGACTTCTGAGCTTGGCCTTGCACCTGCCTCATCACTGGGATCTTCCCTGACACGCTGGACCCTGTTTGGCCCCTGCCCGCCACCCTCCTGCAATATGGCCACAGGTAAAGCCAGGCTTCAGGGGCAAGGCAAGGCCAGGCCTAGAGAAGGAAACACAAATCTCTGCAGACCTTGGCCACCCCTCTATCAAAGTCTCCTGGCTGTAGGTTTCATTGCAAATTATGAAGTGAGTTACATATTTATGCATAAAGAATGCAAACCTTTTATTTCTATATGAATCCCACATGAAATCAATGAAAAGGGGTATTTTATCTTGTTTTCATTTTATACTAAAACAAATAAACAGTGATAATAAAAAATAATGAACTCTTCCACAAGCTTAAAGGTGATTTTTCTTTTTCCCCCAAGATTCAGGAGATTTTAAGTGAAGTATCCAGATTTAAATAAAAAAGCAGTGAAAGAAGAGTGTAAGCTATAATATTCATTGGTGGTTCCACATTTGACTGGTCAACAAACCCTCACGAAGCTTTTAGGAAATGTTTAGAACTGAGAGGAATAATGCATTGATTTTTATGAAGTTGTCCTTTTACTACAGCTCTCTTGCAGAAGATTATTACAGAAGCATTGCTATTACTCCTTTTAATGAAGAGCGAAATCCAGCACATGTGTTTGGTTTGTTTTGATTATGTTCCCTGATGTGCAGCGTTTTTTCTTTCTTCTCAAGATTTTATTTTGGCCACAGAATCTCATTAACATCTAAGAATTGTTTGTATTTTGGCTTCTTTTCTAAGTAGTCTCTAAACATAAAATGAGAAAAAAATGAACAGAGGAGATGGCAGTGAGGAATAAACAAAAATGCAGAAGGGGAATGCTCCAGTTAGCTGGAAGGAAACACTGGTGAGTCTCCCATTGCTGTAAATCAGGAGAATGCAGTTTCCTGCTCCTGACCCATAGGAGAAATAAACTTTCCAGCAATTAGAGCTGTCAAAGAATCAGTCATGTGAAATGTTTGCAAGAATCTCATCTGCTCCCATCAATCCTATTTTGTTGCTAAGTTCAGTAAGGTTCACCAGATTTGCTCTACTGATTAATGGATGCTGTTTGGTGGAACTCTGCTGCTTTAATGCAGTATGACATCTTTGGAGAATTATGAGACAGGAAGCAATCTCTCTACAAATGCACATAAAAATATCACAAAAGTTTGTCCAGACTCTCTACAGGCAAAATTGGTTAAAGATCATATAAAAGCCAAAGCCATGAAACTTAAGTTAATTGTCTTATTTATGCTCAAGATAGAGCAATAAATGCAAAGACAGGCACAGACAAAGTAAGACCAACCAGTCTCACTTTGCTACTACAGACTTTTAACCTGTAATCTGTTCCACTGAAATGTGTAAAAATTCCTGCTTCTCTCAAGATTGAGCCTGGGGGATATCAATAGATGGTGTTCAGACCAACTTCCCATACAAGGAACAAGAGCATACACTTTTCAGAAAAGAAGGGTTTGTTTCCCAGGAATGAATTGCTTTCCCTCCTTCCCTTCCAGAGTGCACATGGTGACCCACACTTCATAAGCTTTGCAGGTAAAAGTGTTTGTGTACCATGCACTCAATGGACTCTGATAGCTGTTTATCAAAATACCACAAATCAAGAACTGCATTGTCTTAGGAACATGAAGGGGTTTTTAATTGCATATATAAAAATTCAGTGTGTGCAGAAACCAACACCAAGGAGGTCAATGCCATGGGGCGAAACAGGTGGCCCATAAAATACATAAATACATTGTGGGAAAACAAGACTGGAGAACATGGCAAGAAGGCAGCCAAGTGCTATTTACAGGGCAAAGCAACACACAGCCCACCCTGGGAAGGAAACACAACTCCTACACACAGATTTGTGTGTGCTCTATGGATTTTTTATGCGCACGTATGTAATATTGCTGAAGTCAAATTTAGGGAAAAGTAATGATATAATCATCTAGTTCAGAATCACAGAAACTATTAATGATACTATAGGTAACTAGTGTGATTTCTGCATCAATTAAAACTTCGCACGGTCTCAGTAAAATAAGAAAACACAAAATCTTTCCACCATTCCTAAATTAGACCACGTCTTTTCTAAAAACAATTTTAAAGAATACCCATGTCAAATTCTGCACAAATATGTACCACAGTTATCAAACCCTGAAATTGAACATCTGCTGCCAGCAAAGACAACTGTAATTTTTATGTTGCTGTGTGTTTCTCTAGATGTTTCATTAGTTAACCAAGGCTATATTGTAATGGCCCGTGCATCCCATCAATCCAGACGGGGAAGTCTGATCTATCCCTTGCTGAAAGAGGAAGTATGTGCCTAACCAATCTCTGACAGGCTTCTGGAAATCTCTACTTGCTGCATGTGCAACAGTACTCATGAAGTGTTTGCAAAATGGGTTCAGAAAAGGCCTTCTCTTCCAGCTGTAACTAAGTTTGAACTCAACCATTTCAAAGTTCCAGAAGTTATGATAAGTTCTTTTACCTCTTATTTCTAGGCACGGCTGAAATGTCAAAATACAATGGGAAAGACTGTTCTGTGGTATTTCCAGCTGGGACTTGAAGTAGGCATGTAATAAATCTCACAAAGAAGGTCTGTTCTTGTGAGATTTCCACCACAGTTTTGCAGACTCAAGAGGTTTGAACAAGCTTTTTTAAAGCATTTGAACTTTTGGCTGCTTATCTGAACCATTTGCGGCTGCCCATCGCTGATCTATGCTTATTGCTGAAGTGTGGCTTGGCTTAAAGTACTTTTTAAGGAATTGTTTGGGGAAATGACACATGCAAAGCCTATACACCTGGGAACGACCATTTCTATTCCATGACAGAATTCTTCTCTTGTCTTTCAACAGAAACACACTCCTCTATGAAGACAGAGAAAATTCTGCTCCTAAGACACAGCCCTTTCAAGGCACAGGAAGACAGCTGATGGCCTGGAGCCTGTCCGTGCAAAGCTGCTCCTTGCTGCTGTACTTCACTGCCTGCACTGGAATCACTGCCCCTGAGCGTCTCAACATCCGAGTTATGAGGTATGTGTGAACCTTAGGAGATCCTGCATGTTCCACCTCAAATGTGCTTTTTTCCTGAAATAAGCTGTTTCTTACATCCTCTTTGTGAATCAAACTCCAAACCCACTCCTGGCAGAAGTGATGATGAATAATGCCAACTACAGTAGCAAGCATTTGGAAGAAATTAATCTGTACACTTATATAAACTGAGAAGGTAACAAAATCCATTCTTTACTCTCCAGCCCTAAAAAGTTTGTGGTAAGAAAAAAAGTCCAACATTTTCCACATTACCTGCTTCACTTCTACATCTCATTTAACACGTATAAATAAGCATAATAACATTCTACAGTTATAACCTTCAGCTCAAAAGCTGCTTTTAATTCTGCAGAGGACTAAATATCAGTGTAGAATAATGAAGAGAATGGTGCTAGAGTTTTCACTGCAATGTCTGTACTTTGTGTGGTGGAACTGCACTGGGCAATAGCAGCTGGGCCAAATGATTTCTTTGAGGGTAGAATGAATTTAACAGCACTGTACAAAGAACAGATCTCTAAGAGAATAAAAGGAAAAAAAAAAAGGCAGGGGAAAAAAAAAGCACTGCCATTTCCCTACAGCAAAATCTTTGCCCTTTGCACTAATACCTCTGCTTCTCCTGGTATCGTTCTATACTACGTAAGAGCAAACACTGGCAAAAATAGTCATAGAGACACAGATTTAGTAGTCTATATTTTTGGTTTTTTATAAAGTCTACTTGAGTTATCTGGGGGCTGAAAATTTTGCGGACCTTGTAGCAAGAGTCTGATCAGCCTTTTTAAAGTTCTGTGACATAGCAGGTACCTGCCCTACTTGTGAAGCTCCTGCTCCATCTCAGCATCTAAACCCTGTGGAAAATCTTCTGTGTCCGTCTCGTGCCCAGCCTGTGAGCCTGACATTCCTGGCTTTCAGAGGTACTATCACAAAGTGATCGAAACAATGAAATCATGAAGTTATGAATGCAATCTTACAGCTTCACTGAGAAATTACGCTGTCTGTCAAAGCAAATGGAGATGTAACCGGGATTTTACAGACTGAAGGATGAACTTGTCTACAGATGAAATTGATATGCAAACATCCACAAGAGGGACCAAAATACCAGGCTTTTCTTACCCCATGTTTGCAAGCCTCTTAATGAAAGCATATAAATATCACCACTGAACAACAACTCTGAGCCCAATCATGAAACAAGTTAAATCACCACTGGTTTTACTGCTCTCATGCAGAGAATCTGACTCATTGGAAGAAAATTAACCCAAACATCCACATTCACGAAGTACAAGAGTCTGAATCAAGCCCACCTGAGTTTATGAAGTTTTTCCCCTCTTTTCACACCTGTGAGATAATTGGTTTATGGATTGAACTTAAACCCAGACATCAGGCCTCAAATCTGTATCCCTTAAAAAAACAGTGGGGAAACTTTTAAGAGTCTGAATCTTGAGACTCAGCACTAAGCAAGGAAGAATAATAAATCTCAGCACACTCAATATTTTGGAAAGTTCAGACTCAGAGCCAATTTTAAGTCTGGACATTTGGCCATGTACCCACAGGCTTGCCCTTTCTATGCATTCTTGTATCTTAACACAAACCCAAGAAGCCCCTGGGATAATTATTTTTTTGTTGGCTTTTGCCTGTTTAAAAGAGCAAGAATAAACATGGAAACTAAGATTACTCCTTTTATGGCTGTACAGATGTGTATTTTTAAAATTCTGATGCTCTTGTTTTAGAAGGTTTGGCAGGATAAAGATCCTGAGAAGCCTTACCCTGTCACTCCATTCTGTAAGGAACCAGCTCTTGGCACAGGGGCCCATGTCGCAGTTCTCGATGTCGTTTGGCCGCAGCTTCATGTTACATTCCTCGTCATCAACAATGTCCCCGAGGTTGCTGACACACTTCACATCTCGAGTCCTCTGCCCCACTCCACAAGGCACTGAACACTGTGACAAAAGGGAAGCTGATCAGGACTCTGCGCAAGGACTGCAGTGGTTTACCAGGGAGCTGGGGCCATACAGTTCATTCATTCCTGCTAAGACATCTTTCTGGGCGGGAAACTGATGGTCACAGTCAAGCAGGGATTTACTGAACTCAGATTTGCTTATTTCCAAGGCTTTTAATATTCCACTTGTTTTAAACAAAACCAAATTGACGTCTGATTAGTGACACCTGGAAGAAAATTTGTATTCTTTCTGAGGTATTCTGCCCCAAATGAATGGATCCTACTTACTGAGGTCCACTCTGTCCTGATCTGCCACTCACTGCAGATCTTGAGCTGGCAGGTGCTGGTTGTGTCAGGTTTCTCCAGGTGCTGGCAGCGGTACTGCTGCACTGTCAGCGTGCGGTTGGCGTAGATCTGCCGGCACAGGATCTGCCGGTGCTGCATTCCCAGCCCGCAGGTTTTGCTGCACTCAGACCACTCCCCTATATCCCAGCTGAAGAGAACAAAAAGAACATCTTTGTCCCACAAAGAATTCTCTAACACTGATCTTAACATGACTGGAATGACATGATTCTGATGCTGCTCCAGAATCCTGTAAAATTGCACTTCAGTCTCTGTGTGTGCAAGGATCCCTTAGGAGGCACCATCACACACTTGTTTACACAGCCTTCCTGCAGAGGCTGGGAATAATGAGCATGGATACAGATTGCACATTTCATGGCCTCAAGACATATTACAAATGTTACTTAAGCCTGTAATAGCTGCTTGGCTTTTAAAAGAATTTGTCTATAATATATATTGCTCTTCTAATGACACTTCCCAAAAGTTTAAGGTGTGCTGCATAAAATTTTTCTGCAGCAAAGCCTCTAAAGAAGACCAATGACACAAAAATCATGAAATGCATCCAGGCATTCATTCATCAGTAAAACTGAAACACTAAATGATAAGCAATGAACAAATATAAATAACTTTAGAGACTGAAAAAATCTCTAGATAAATCCTCATTTTTGTATAAATGTCATTTTCAATTTTTTCTTTACAAGCATGAACACAGACACACACCTAAAGGAAGTACCTAAATTGTTTACAGATTTTGTTTCAGAACTCTTGTGGACAGCAAGCAAAATCTCTGTATTTAAGTATTTACATTTCTTAGTTTATACTCTTGACATTATCCTGAATGAATGAGTTGTTGGAATGAAAAGGTGAGGAAAACACTTTTGGTGAGAGAAGGCATCTCCAGGTAAATGACTTCAGAAGTTCCTGAGTATCTAATATGCACTAGGAAACAGCTCATCAGAGACATCTCGGAGCCTGTATGGGCATTTACATCATTAGAAACTTCCCTGGGATAAGGAGTGACCACTTGCTGCTCAGAAGAGAACTGAAGAGCAGAACCACAAGAGAGATGGAAAATTGACTTAAAACAAAGTTGTTCTAAAGGCAACTGGGTTTAACCCTTTTCTCTTCTTGGTATACACCCTGGAGGAACTGTCCTTTTGGTTGTTGTTTCAGTTTTTATTTATATTTTTAATTTTTGAGCATTTCAAGCAAGTTGCTCAGCCGGTTGCAATTCCCGGTCTCCCAACAGCAAGTGTGATTCAGAAGGAAACCACACGTGAGCTGGTTGTGTCAGTGTGCTGGGGACAAGGACCCTGCCTCAGAACCCAGTCTTGGAGCCAAAGAACTGCTCAAAAAGGCAGGGGGAGGTGAATGTACAAGGGGGCTGTTGTGAGCACTATCTCATCTTTGAATAATGAAGTATGGCCACTACAGCACACTGATCTCATGTGGAGTGGCAGAACCTGCAGAGCCTCTTCTTTTACACAGGCACAGGCAGAAGCCTCTCACTTGAAGAAAGTACCCACAGAGACCACATGGAGCGTGTCTGCCTGAACAGCCACACACCTTTTGACAGACTGTTACCCCTACTGGTTTCCAGGTTTCCTTTTGTCTACTCTGCATGCCATTGCCCCCTGTGAAGGGGAACAAGACCACCAGCAACTATGGAAAAAAACATCCACTACAATTTACAACACAGGTGCACTGTATGTAGAAGCTCAAAGTGCTTTCCTACTTGGAATAGCCTCTTTGACGTGCAAGATCTCAAGGATATTGGCTTATTTCACTTGACTTAAATGACAGTATCTTACAAAGCAGGGCATGGGAAGAGGTTGCAGGCCTCCTCTTCTGGAATGGGTTTGGTGCTGCTGTCACAGTAACCCTCAGGCACCTCCTCGTGAGTGATTCTGTTGACGCAGTGGAAAATTGGGTACTGAGATCCTGAAATTAAACAGACAATTAGGTAAAGAATTGCAAAAGACTCTGCAGAAGTAACAGCAGCATCCAACATCCATGCAGAATGGAAAAGCATAACCTGACAACAGGAAACACAGACAGAGGTTTTATCCTAAATTTTCAAAGGTAAGCACTGACAGGATGCAGTGGCACTTTCCACATTGTCCAAACTCCATCAGATCTATTTGCTCAGTCATCTTAAATGGAAATCCAGGACAAGAGCTGGTGGCAGTTCTCATGGAATGCATTTTCACTTTCTAAGAAAAACATAATAGTCTTTTCTCTAAGCCAAGGTTTTACAAAAGTGCTTTGAAATCTCACAGGTTTTCATCAAAACTGTTAATTTAGCCTCCCTTTTCCTTAGGTACCACAAAAATAACTTCTTTTTTTCTTCTTGCCACTTGGAATTTCCTACGGTTATTTAACTTTGGTCAATCATAAAAAAGAAAAATTAAAACCCATCATCTGTATTTCTGCATGAAGAAATAAAGTAGAAGAAAAATTTCCAAATGGAAAACACAGAGGAAAGAAAAAAGCAGAAAGTGTCCTACACTGAATGATGCAAAATGAAAACAAAGCCTTAAATAGTACAGATTTTTTTCCTGATTTTTCCACTCCCTTCTTTGTCATCCTGTATAACCCAGTTTGGCCTGAAATGCCTTAGGGCCATCAGAGGGTTATGGGCATCTCACACCAAGATCACAAGAAATATTCATACAGTCTCAGTAGTCTCAGGATATGGCTCTCAAGATCCAGTTTCTAGTGAATTTAACAATCAGAACATGCACACATTCTTCATATAAAGGGAAAAGAAACACTTATTTTTGGCAGTTCTGCTGCTACATGTCATGGAGTAAATCAGGGGCTGAAATGAATTTTTTAAATTTTGATTTTTTTTCTCAAGTCCTACAGTTTTGCTGTCTTCCTTCTAACTCAGATTTCATTAATACCACTGCCAAGAGTGTCCAGATCTCTGCAGAAAGGATAAGAACTATGTGCCAATGTCAACAAAAGGCAGGGCATACACAACCAAGATTTCTATGATGGAAAGGAAGAATACATTCACCTTGTGTTCCTGCAACTGCACCATAGATGACCTGATGTGGATAATATGGGAATTCAGTCCCTCAGTAGTTGATACAGACTGATTGCTGCTAGCCAATAATCAAACACAATTATGGATTCTGCCTATATGACCTGCAGTAAAAGCACAGTCTGCTTAAATGCCAACTAAAATATTTTTCTCCACAAAAGGGCTGACTTAAAGAAGTCTGAATTTTACTGGTTGTATTTTAGTACTTTTGCAGTAATTTCTCCAAGGAGAATTTTTTTTTTTTTTAACTGAGAAGCAATTTTGATTGCTATCAATATTGCTGGATTGTTTCAGCTCTGTCCGCAGCTATAACATGCCCACTCATCTGGCCTGTGACCAAATTTATGAAGTGTCCTCTGAAACTAATTAAGAAGCAAATGTTCTACATGTATATGACCTGGTGACAGTCAGCTGAGCTCCCACACAGATACACATTTATTTTAAACCTCTGCAGTGTTATGGGTATGGTGGTGGGTGGCTATGCATAGTACAAAAGATTTCACTTTTACTATCACAAAAACTTATTCTTCCAAGTAATTGCTTGTGTTTTGCATTACTGAATCTGTGGTCACTGTCAATGCCTGGCAGCAAAACTTAATCTTTGCAGTATGTGCAAGCAGTGTAGGCACCACTTCCCAAAAGCTCACCAGGCCCTTTCCATCCCTTTCCCTTCCCTGTTAAAACCTCAGATTTCTGAAGTCACATCAGTGCTGCTCCAGCAACATCCAATGAGACAAAGGTGTCTGATGAAATGCCTGTGAAACCTTCCCGTGAACATCAGAAAACTGTTGACAAAGACACAAAAAGCACAGTGGGTGTATCTGACAAAGCTGGAGAGGCAAAAGGAAATGGTAAAGAATGCCAAAGAATGTTGCGGAAAGCAGCTGTGTATCAAGGGTATGGGAGAGAGCAGCTTGCCATAAATGCAGAAATATTTCCTTTCAGAGGCAAATGTCATATCTTTCCTTATAATTTCCATGCTTTCTATTTTTAATTTTGCTGTTTCTATTGATTTAAATATAAGCACAGGTAAAAGTGGTGAAATGACTTTTGGTGGTAAGAGAACAGAAAACAACAGGTCTAACAATGTTTTGTGCATACACAAAGCACTTACCTTTCCCACATGTAGTAGTGCACTCCGTTTTTCCAACCTGTTTCCAGTTATGTTCTCGGTTTTGCCTTGGTGGTTGCATAGCAGGCACCTGGTTTTCTGGCTGATGAGAAGGAAATCTTCCTGGCTGAATAACTGGAAAAGTTCCAGCTGCCTGTCCAGTGAGAATGTCTGTCTCTCTATGCAAATCCTCATCCTCATGACTTGTACTTTCTGGCATTCCTAACTGACCATTCAATGGTTCCCCTGATGAAGGACAATAATAGGAAAGTAAAATAAAGAGCCTCACATGAAAATATTAGTCTATGTTATGATTCTCTAATAATTAGAACTGGAGAATCACTAATCTTGGAACCAGCTTTAATCTGCTATGTAGAGACTGCCTAATAGTGACCTGCAAAGGTTGTGTTGTTTTAAACCAAGACGACCAAATCTGAGCCAGCAAGTAGATTAAAACCTAAAAACTGAAGAATCTCCAAAGACAACGTAGAGTTAACACACCCAAGGTCAGCATTTCCCAAAGCATTTTTGTTTTGTTCCATGCTCTGCATTCTGTGCCTCCCCAAGTCACAGCACAGCCGCTGCTCATTATGAACATACCAAACACTCACAAATTTGTCAAAGCATGTCACGAACATTAAAACGAAGACCAAATTCACTTGCACAGTTTCTCCTGTCCTTCAGAACTTCCTAGGAGCACACACAGCACATAGCCACAGCTCAGGCAGGAGCTGCCCAGATTCTTGTTTGGGAAGAGAACATAGATCTGTTTGATCCTCTCCAGTTACAAGAGGAAAGGGGAACTGTGAAGGGTTGTTTTAAATTATCTCAAAAAGAAAAAGACTCTGAAAAGAAAAATCATGTTTTATTTCGATTCTGAGACATGGTTACAACACTCCTACTCAAAACAGCAATATTCCCAGCTAAAGCATAATAAACGCTGCCAGTTTTAATTCACTGAAGTTTTATCAAATCTATGCTGAGTTCTCATTCCACATGAAATTCTGGGCCTCTCCCAGATCAGTGGCAGCATTTACACTGAATTCACTGGTATGAATTTCTCCATTAGCTTATTAAGTAACAAAATGTGTTTGATAAAAGGATATAGTGGCATTTTACCTGGCCTCCTGTGAGCAATCAACTGAGGACTAATGACATTGTCTCCTGGAATGATATACTCATAATGTATACCCGGGTTAGGCTGCTGATGTATCATCTAAAAAGAAAACCAGTCATACATTGAGTTCTTCCACTTGTTATATTACTATTTAAACATCAACTTGAACTGATTAGTTTCATAACATTATTTATCACTGGTTGGGATAGAAGCAGTGGTTAATGGCTGTCTCCAAGAAATGCAAAAAGAAGAAAATACAAGTTACTGTTTGCAAAGGAGAAAATACAAGTGTCTGTGTTTGCAAATTGAGGTAGCTCATGACAGCAGAGAAACTGTCTAAATCTCCTCTGAAAAACCTACGACTGCCACGCCTGGGGCCAAGGTGTGCTGTGGGCTGTGCCAGCCACGGCCTGCCCCCTCAGCAACGGGAGGAGCAGAGGCTCACACCAGGCCTCAGCAGCAGAAGAGATGGTCCTAAGGTCATCAGAACAGTCTCACATAGCAGGAACTTGACAGATGTCTGAGGCAACAAAAGCAAAGAAGAAACAAAGCAGAAAAAAACTCCCACAACCCCAACCCTACACGCAGCCTACAGCTGTTTAAGGGTTTCCCAGTGGCTGGAGGACAGCACATGCCAACAGCACACACGAGTTTCTCTGCGCCCATTGCAGAGCCAGCTGCTCCCCCAGCACCTCTGCAGCCCCCCCAGCACCCTGCAGCCCCCCCAGCACCCTGAAGCCCAGCAATCCTCTGGCTCAAACAGGGGCTGTCCTGCTGCCCTGCCCGTGACCACTGCTCAGCAAAGACCAGGAGCAGATCCTGAAGGCCCATGGACTTGCTGCAGCAGCTGGAGATTGCCTGCAGCCCTCCTGCATCCTTCCACATTCATTTTCAACTGAAGGAAGATGCAACGTGAGTGCAGACAGACTCCTGCTGCCTTACAGCAAAGCATCACTCTATCAATGTGTTCTTTATGAAACACAGGCAGGAACCAGAAGGTTTTCTCCTTCAAATGTGAAAATGAAGCTCATGGTTTTCAGAACACTGCTGCACAAGCCCATGTGAGCTGACAGGAGCGTGACTCTGACAGTCGCTGTTACTCTGGGTGTGCTTGTTTAAGTTGGGCACAATAGGACCCGAGGAAGATATAATTTTAGGGCAGCTTTTTTATACTGTTAGCATCACACTCCATTCCCAATGACTCCCACTGCATTGCTGCTCTGAGTCTCAGCATACCCACACTACAAATGCAGGGGTGTCATGAGTTGCTGGTTTCACCACTTTAGCTCTGACTACTTCAGTACTGCTACTACTGACAGTTATATTTTAGCCTGGACTCTCTGTGGGGATTAGTCTGATAGAAGCCTCAGACTATACTCAAAGTACCTTTTAAAACCAAACCAAATCAAACCAGAACACAAATGAAAACCCAAAACAACAGACCCACAAGCAAACACCAGAGTTTGCTCTGGCTCTTTGGTTCTCACAATCCATGGACCTAGAAGTAAAATGTCTTGCTACCCTCACAGCACAGTGACCCAGCAGAGCACAACTAATGCTTCAAGGCTTCACTAAATTCACATCTATTAATACCAACTAGGGATTCAGACTTTTGTTTAAACTTATGTCAAAATCACTCTTTCCTTGCCAAATATAATAGCTGTTCCTCTAAATGCTGTTCCTCAAGAGAGCATTCACTTTTCTCAACCATCTAATAATGCACTGCCTGCAGTATTTTTTTGTAAGGTTGAGTCCTTCCAATGTCACTTTCTTATCCAAAAAATACACCCACTTTGTGGTCCTGAGAGAACCAAGAACTGTGAACTGACTTTAGCAGTAGAGTACAATTCCCCTTCCAGAACCAGGACCTAGTTCTTTAGATGGTTCCAGGAACAACTCCCCAGTGGTTCCCATGTGATGGTTTTCCCATCACATTTCTCCAAACAACTGACAGGCATATTTAGAAGAGAGCTTAACTGATGAAGTCCCTAATTAATATATTGTTCCAGCTTTCCTGCAGGAAAATACCTGAAATGAGAGTTTAGCTTTGAGTTAGTTGACCTAAGTCTTAGTAGCAATGTCTACTTCACACTTGGACAGAAATTGCATCTCTTTTCCTTGTTACTTATAACCTCCTGTAAATCAGGAAGCTTTTTCCTCTACATTTCAGAGTGGAAGAAAGACAGCATGATCTCAGGAAAACAGAACAGAAAGCCATTTGGAGTTCCCATCTGCTAATCTCTTCATTTTTCTACACAGAGCATAAAGATCATCAATATGGGTGAATGGAGAATTACATGACTCAGGCACTGTAAGTCTGAAAAAAGATATCTGTATCTGCCTGGCTACACATTTCAAGCCTGGGAGAGAGCCTGTGTCTCTCTGTGTCATATTGAGAATTGGTTTTCTTGCATCTAGCACTATTCACCTTTATCTTCCCACACTACATTAAAAAGGAGACTAAACTATCATCTTATACTGAATTGTAGTATTCCTCCTACCAACCAGAAACATCCCAGGTGAGAGTCCAGTCAAATCCACAGCAGCAGCCACAGGGCAAAGCTGGTGAAGCTACACCCACCATGGCAGCTTTCTCACAGTCCCTAAGCCTAAACCAAAACATTACAATATCAAACATCAAAACAAACATCAAACAGCATCAAAACTCAAGGCTTTTTTATGATATTACTTTGGAAACACTGTTTAATTCACTTCCTAACCCTTTTCTCTCTGGGTCATTACATACTAGGCATTAATTGGCTAAAAATAAAAACTCAGGGCCAAGCCTCAACTCACAAACCCTGTAACTGCACATCTGAAAAACACAGAGTCTGCATTGCACAGTTTAGGAGCCCAATTGTTTATTTTTTCAGGCTTTTCCCAGTCATACACTACAATCAATTGGAAAAGAAGGTTGGATCACTTGGACTAGATGATCTTAGAGGTCTTTTTCAACCTCAATGATTCAGGTGTTAATATAATTATTACATTGCTTTATTAGACACCATGCAGATGGGGAATAACTTTGCCAACTTCTAACTTTTCCCAGATTGGTAATCAGGGTAGTTACTAGTAATTTTTCTATGAAATTATCCAGCACACTCACTTTTCCACCCCATATTGCACTCAAGGACAAAAAAGCACAGCTGGATGAAAGAAACATATTCAGTTAATCTAGTTTTTTCAAGAAATGAATTTTATTGTGTGGGAGTGTATAATCTCAGAATACTCCATTTATCTTGGAAGAAGTTGTAACCAATTCCAGTTATATTTTTTATTTCAGTATGATGAACTAAAAACCCATCTCATCTGTAGTAAAAACCTTTCTCAATGTGATTTCTCCCCCTTACAAACAATTTGTCATCTCTCTTCCTTTCTCAAATAGCCATTATCTATGGTCTCCTATCCCACCTTCATATTAAAACTGCCCTGCTCCAAATCCTACATTCTATAGGTTTATGGACTTCTTTCTTATAAAGGAAACTGAGATGGTGAGAGGCTTTGTCTGGCTTAAGTATTTGCTTCTTCACTGTAAAACTGAACTACGCCAAATTTGTTTCAATCGGAAAGTATCCAGAAAAAATCCAGTTCACAAAAGAAAAGCCTTGGACATTTGTATGCCTTATTTCTAGTTTACTGAACAAGTTCAATTGGTTTTACTGCATCAGTTAAGTCTGAGAGAAAAAGGCTTGGTTTAGATTTCCTAAGATGTGGAGCAAAAGGGATACCACACCAAACAAGTGCAAAATATCAAAATTAAAGTAACAAAGCGTTGGTACTGAATGCCATTTTAGCATTGCATGTCAACAATGAACTTAACAATTTCTTTTCCATCAGGAAGAATAATGTAAATACTAACTCACATAGACATCAAGGACTTCATTTGTTGGCCCATCAGCTAAGAACGACTCCCCTGCAGTGCTGGAGATCTCATTGGGGCGTCTGTAGGTGAACATTGTCCCTCCGCCTTCGTACCTGCCGGGGCGGTCAATGGCCCAGTTGCCATTGATGATGGAGCGTCCGGAGCGGCTCCGCAGGGCTGCAGGGGACACAGACACAGGGATTTGGTCAGAGGAAAGCACCTGCCCACACTGCTGCCCACTCAGGTCCCCACAGAACACTCTCAGGTATTCCTGATGCCAGCGAACAAGGTTGGTGAAAAAACCACAGTTCTTGTGGGGAAAAAATCTCAGCTAATCAAGCGCAAACCAATCTTAGAAAACTGTGTCTCAACACTTCATATGGTTATGCTGTAAGTAAAGAAAGAAAAATCAAAGACATTTTGGAAACTTTTTCAACAGTTTCTCCCAGGTGGCCATGTGACTCGCAGCCAGCCAGCAGCACACACAACACACATGGATGCCAAGGAAGTGGTTTCCCTGCACTTTCTTCCTCTTGCATGGACTGTTTTGTGACTTAGGCAGAACAAAAAATGGAGTCAGATACAGAAAACCAGCATTACACAATGCAGAAGGACCAAACAATGTAGGGGCACATCAGTATCATGAGCTGACTAATGTTCCTGTTATTCCTCAGGAAGCCCTTTGGTTGGTCCCTCCACCCCCTTTTCAGAACAAGATTATTTTGTCAGAACATCTGCAGAGTTCTGACCTGCAGCACTGCTTGGAGTGCTGAGCATTCTGAAAATGCCAGTAGGATATCTTGCATAAAAAAAAGTGACTTGCAAATCAGATACTAGCCAGGGATTGATAAATCCCACTGGGCAGTGCATTCCCTTTGTTACTATGGGCAAGTCAGTGGTTTGGTGACACAGGAGCCTCTGTTCCTTCTCATTCCTACTTTCTTTATCTGTCTATGTGACCATAATTTTCAGTCCTTAGGGTCAGAAACTCCTGCCATATATATGTGCATAATTTATGCAATATTACAGTTGCATTATTTAAATATATAAATCTATAAAAAGATAAATATATATACAGAGAGAGGCTGAAACCCTATCAGACACTGCTGAAGTACACAGGAACAACACAACCCTTTCTCTGAAGGCTCTACCCATAGATTTTAAATTTTATTGCAGAAGAATTTGCTATTAAATAAAAACTTTAAAATAAACAAAATCTAGCAATACCCTTGGCTGTATCTTGCTTGGTAATTTACTTTTTAAAATGCAAATTCAATGTACAAGGTTTGAACTTTAAAAAATTCAGGGTCAAGGATGCAGTTAGTCCAAAGACTGCTGCTTCTTTGCCCTGTCTCAACAACGGTGCTACTCAGTTAAAATGCTCTCAACATTATACACAACTATTTATGCTACTAGGAAAAACTTACATGCATGGCCCAAATGATGGGAAATTAAATTTATGCCACTAATTCCAAAGTAATGCACATTAGAGACAGAACTTTTATTGTTTGTACATATTCCAGACATCTGAATTAACTTAACTAATCAATAGAAGCAGTCTTTGTGCTTTTCTGCAGGACTCAGAACAGAATGTCCCGTGAGAAGGGACACTGACACTCCCTTGTCTTGTTAGGCTGCAAAATCTTTTGACTTGGAGGGGTTGCTGCTGACTACTCAACTATTTATCATTTTCTTATTATTGATGCAATATTTTTATAAAAGCAAAAATGTCAATGAATTGAATGGCTTTGGATCAGACCCTATAAATGTATTCACACATTTTGAACTTTTATTTTACTTAAAACTACATGTTTATTTTCCCAAGAGCTGCCAAAAATCCACCTGCTTCCTAGGTCTCATTTACTGACTCACCAACAAAACAATCTCTATACTGTGGCATTATTATGGAAAAATATCTCATACAATATGAGCCATTGAAATGGCCTCATCATTCCTCATATCGTGCTGAGAGAAAAAATTACAGCTCAAAAAATATTGCATATAGGTTAAACAGGAAATCCAGTCACAATATTTGCTTGCTATTTTACACTATTTACACTATTTTACTTTTTAATTTAAACTACTATGGATTAAACCCATCTTCAAAATGTATTGGAGACTGATTTTACAGCAGTTTATTAATGTGGAACATTTCCTTCACTTTATGGTCTGGGTATTTTTTCTTAGATTGATGCTAAATAAATAAGATAAATGAATCATCAAGAGCTCAAGAAAAGAAAGCTGGCTGAGATTAAATTGTTATTAATAATCAAGCTGTAGAAAGATGGCTGGCTGAAAAACTGAGTGCACATTAAACTTTCATTTCAAATCCATCATATGACAGATTTGAAAGAGGCCTCTCCATAAAAAGGGAAAATGTGCCTCTTTTATGTTTTGATCACTCTGCATCCACCACCTCAACTCTGCCCCCTGAAGAATTTTTATGTTGCTAATATTTTTAGCCAAAGCATGAAAGATTTTGAGAAGCTTTACCATTAATTCCTCATGAGGAATTCCCCATGCAGGCTCCAGCTCATTTAATCAATCTTTCATCTTGGAAACGGCTTTTAACTAAAACTGTGTTGTTTGCAGTGACCTTCAAAAATGTTTTGCACTAGTGATATGGAGTATTTCAGGATACAAGTTCTGATTAACTTCTCCATATTAGCAGTTTGATATACAGTTTAAGTGTCTTGCTGAATGACTCCTATTTTTCTAACTATATCTGAAGAGAAATATTTTAGGTGTGGGTGTTGTACCTCACTATTTGCAGTACATTTTCATCCAAAATAGGCACAGTACCAATAATGAAATGAAATTTCTTAAATCTGGCAACAGCACTAACATGCAGAGTAATACAGTGTATTTTTCTGTCCTAAGGCTTTTCTGTGTGGGAGAACAGTGTCCTAAGTCCTACTTAATTGCTTTCCAAGCCATAATAAGGCTGTAGACAGACAGAATTGAAGTTCTTTCCCATATACACCAAGTGTGTTTCATTTGGTCTTGACCCACAGAGAGTGAAGCAGGGAGCAGCTCCTCTCTCTGGGAAGAGGCTGCAGCCTGTGGCCACTGGGAACCCAGGCCAAGGCTTGGCTGCTGCAATCCACTGCAAATGTCCCACTGGTGATTTCATCCAGGGAACCTTGAAAGGCTGCAGATGCACTCAAGGTGCAAGTCAGAGATTGAAAAGACATCATAAACTCTTCTTTGATAGAGGTCCCCAACAAAGGCACCTCGAACAGGTGAGTGGGTGAGATGATGGGGCTCTCAGGCTGCATTTGCTTTGCAGCTGCCAATCAAAAACAAAAGCACCTTACAGGCAAAATGCAGCAACCATCTTATTTTTACACCAGAAACACAAATTTTACTTGACACATCACATTTGAAGCATTTTCTTTGTATTTTATTTTAACAAGCTTTAAAAAAATTAATCTTGTTGCTGTTTAAGTTGAATTAAAGAGCAAGAATGTCTTGGCCATACTAGCTTTCTATAGAAACAGCAAAACTTTCCCAGCACCTTTAAAGAAAGTGCCCAAATACAGCTGCAGTAAATAATGAGACTACTTCTGAGTGACCACTTTGATGAAAGAAGTGAAAGAAACATGCAAGTTCTCCTGTTTATCTTTCCTGCACAAGAATACATTATATGGAGCTTTCAGAGACAAATCTAAAATATTCACATACTGCATTATAAAAATCAGTGCAGGGTGGTGCATCTTGTACAGAGAGCCTTTGGTGACATCTGTGAGGCAAGCCAGTTGGCTTCATGGTACAAACAATGCAATGCAACAGAGGAATGTAACAGGAAGAGAAACTTGGAAGGAAGAGGCTTGTTGGAAAAGTCCAGCAAATGGAAAAGTCCAGCAAGTGGAAAAGTCCAGCAGATGCACTGAGCTGGCCTCTGAGCAGCCATACCTACAGCCTGCTGACCAGCTGCCACACCAGGGCAACTCCTAAAACCAGGGGCCACTTCTCAATGCACAAAGATTGTAAAACTCTCTTCTCCAAAAGCAGTTGAAGACAACTTAAAACGTTAAAAAAAATTATCTCTATCTCCAAAAAACTATTCAGTGTCACAAAACACAGCCTGCCTTCATGCCTGTCAGTCTTGCAGGATGGAATACACAATACCTGATAGGCCACTAAAGAAGGAGCACATGGACCTGCACAGTCTGGAAACAGAGACTCTAAGTCACAGCAGACAGCTCCTAGGCTACTTTAAAGTACTTCTGTGTAACAAGGAAAAAAGCCAAATGCCTAGAAGATCAATAATAAATAGTTTTAAAATAATGAAATATTCATTAGTTCAAGTGTCTTCTCTGAAAAAATTCCTTTCCAGAAGTATAGATATTTGCTGATTATTAGAACACACCTCAGTTACAGAATATTCAGGAGAAATTCGGCACACATCTCATGAACTGAATTATCTATTATTTGCCTCTGAATTTTTCAATTCAGACTCCTATTGAGGCCATGGCAAAGCTCCCACAGGACTCTGATCTTAATTCAAGAAATATGAGTAGGGCTAAGATCTCATGATCAGCAAGAGTCAAATGATTTTAACAATCTGATCCTACAAAACCCTTATTTCAGAGCCAACAGAGGATATTAGAAAATGGTCAGCAGTTCACTTACTGGCCTTAAACTAGGATTAGATTGTATAAACCAAAACCCAGTGTCTCTGCAGGTTGGACACCTTTACCTCTTGCACTGTATTTAGTTTCTTCACAGGGTAAAGGTACAGATCTGTAACAAAGATGGGGCATCTTCTAACTGTGCATAGCTGAGGTGAAGTGCTCATGAACTGCCAACCATTGTGGAAGTTCAAAGCCATTTCTGGTCACTTTAACTGTGTCAGAAAGGACATGGACCAGAGAGTGGGACTCTCCACTATTAAATGCTCTGTGACTTACATAGTCCTAATGCAAAANCAGGAAGGACCAGAAACAAACACAATACAGAAGCAGCAGAAGCAGAATATGTCTCATCATGTGTTTCTAAGATTCTGACCCCAGGAGTAAAGTGGATCCTGTGGTATTTCCAGTCCTTTTTCAATCCTAGGAATCAAAACTTCCTGCACAAGGATTCAAATTTTAATGACTTATTCATGTATAGATCTGCAAAGCATCTGAAATTTTGGTTGTCTGTCCTTCAACACAATTACCCTGTAATATGGACCCCTATTCTTACAAATCTTACTCCTTTTTTCACCTAGAAGCAACTTCAAAATCTGCCTTTTAGAATTCCAACAAACATCTTTGCTTACAGTTTTGAATAGCTTGGACATAAGCTTATTTTGTAAAGGTACTGTTGCATTTATCCATGAACTGAGTAGTTGTCATAACATTGCAAATTAAATATGACACATAGTATTTATTGCTAGCATTAGCATTCAAGCAATTGCTTAAATATTTTTATAGCAGGCATTAGATAAAAGTACCAGATTCCCAACACTCTTACAAGGAAATGATAATTCAAGTATACTATTATTTCCAAGGAAAGGTTCACACAGTTTTCTTTCTTATCTAAAATATTAACAGTAGAACTTCAGGTCAACATCATAATCTACTCAAGAAGTTATTTAGATACTCTCCTTAGGGAGCTATCATATAAAAGAAATCTTGCTTCAAAGGGGAATAAATTTGAAACAGTGAATTCCATTAAACCAATTTTGCCAAGTTTGTCCTGAGGTCCCCCTTTGGCAGGTTTTATCCCTCCACCATGATAGTGTCCAAAAAAAGCAAGTACAAGTGATTTCTGTTCTGTTGCCTTACGTCTAATCTAGTGTTGTTTCAGTTCTGAGAAAGCAGGCATCTTCTGGGTGCATTTCCTAATGATTATGAGAGCAGCAAATCCCACTATCATTTTTAAAAGATTCCTGATTTTTTTTTCTTTACCTACAAAAAGAAAATACTATTTATTTTCTCTAAACATAATGGTTTTGCAGTTAATCACTGCAAACAGAAATGCTCTTTTTCTGCACTGCAGCAAACAGTCATTTTCCATTTTGGAGAACCCACTGAACTGTTGCTTCCCCACTTCCCCCAGAGAGAAGCTTCCATTTCTCTCAGCTGTGCCTGTTCCTTTTGTGCTTGACTCCAAAAGTCCTGTTGATGCATCAGCTCAAGGACAATGCTAGGGCAGCAAAGCGTAAGAGAAAATTAACTTCTGTTGCAAATAAGTATTACAGGCTTTGAGAAAAAAGCCAGATTTGTCCTATAGCTACACAATCTGTTCAGGCCCAGACACCACAGCAGGTCTGAAGTCTCTGTGGCTCAGTAAAATCTCCAAACAAAGAGCAGAGTCAATCTGCATGTTACCAAATCTTGAGCTTCTGTCAGGAGAGGATGCAGAATTTCCCCACGTTTTTTAGCAGACTTTCCTGATAGTTATTAGTAACAGCCAATGAAACAAAACTACATTAGTTGGTCTAGGCTTCCTCTTCTGTCTTCTTTGTGAGATGAGAGGCCAAATACAAGGAAGCCCCACTCTGACTACAACATTCTCACACTGTGACCTCTGAGACTGGCACACGAGGTACTGCAAAATACACACACAGATATATGACCTGACATTTGCACACACCCTTAATCCCAGTGGGAAGCAGTGTGCAACACAGACCTTTGGAAAACCCATATAACCAGTAGTGTTACTTGAGCAGAGAATGTTCTGCATCCTATTACCCAGCTGCTACACTAAGACTGCAAACCTATGTCTGTGTACAGCCTGGAGCTTTGGAAATAGGGAGCTCATGAAGCAGATTTGATGATGCAAGTAAAAACATTCACTAAAGCAGAATTTCAGTATTTTGTTAATTCTTGCACTGCCAGGCATAAGCACTCCTTATGAATTGAATCTTGGGTTTAATTTTCAGTTTTCTTCCTAGTACTGCTTCCCTTCATTAAAATTGCTCTACTAAAATGCCTTTTCCCATTTTTCAAGCAGGTGCATTTGAGTGATTGATGACTTTTAATATTCGTAAGTACAAAAATAATAACTTTTACATGATTCCCACGCTTTCCATGGGGAGTAAGTTATGCCAAGGCAGTAATTCTGAATGTTGAGCTACGGCTCTAAATAGCAGAGAATTAGGGAACACTAAAGACTATGCTAACCCAGATCATATGCTTAGCTTCTGAAAGCATTTATTGGAGGCCATAGTAACATTTACTGGGAAAGCAAATGAAGGAATAAGAGGAAACAACAGAGATGAAGTTCATCTTCAGGCTAGTGCTATAATTATGAGGTGTCTAGTACAGAAATAACCTGCCTGGGCCTCCTTGGCATGACAGGCTTTATGAAAGTCAGGGAAGTGTGAAGGCATTGATGCTCTGTGCTCTTCATGACACATGCAAATATTGGCAGTGCATCTCAATAGCCACCACAATTAAATATGCAGCAATCCAGTTCTTCACCAAGGGTGTTTCAATTCCTACTTTGTATTGAAGTATGGACTGCAATGAGGAAAGAACTCCTGTTAGAAGTGACATCACTCCTGAACAGTTTCTGCATTTTATGAGTTGTCTATTACAGCCCCTATACTGGGGAGAAGTACAAGAGAAGCTATCAGAAGGCTGGAACAACATCTGTTGAAGATAAGAATCATTCCAACAAAAACTGAGAATGAGCAGATTTCATCATTCTGCCAATGACCTAACCTAACTTAAAAGGACTTGTAAAATTAATATATACAATGACAGTACCTGATAAGAATGATGAACTTTCCATTTATTTTTACCTAGCCATTCTCTATAATTATATACCTCAAATACATTTTATTAAGTACTATTAAAATAATCTACAAAAACCTTTCTCTATTCTCACTTGCACAAAAATTTCCCTTGAGTTGAGGAGGTAGTTGAGTGGTTGACTAAATTCCCAACTCCACTAAAGTCTAAGTAAATTTTCTGCTGTTTAGTTGTATGTAATTTTACCATTGCCCTGAAAATATTGAAGAGAAAGGACACAAGGGCTGGCACAAAAGCAGACTGAGAGGAACTAAATATGAAGAGAAGGACAACACTAAAGCCCGGAGAATCAGAGTAAGAATCATACATGTCTTGTATCTGTAACCATGTTAAATGTACAGCTACTGTTTTATTTTGGGAAATGCAGCATCTCAAAGGGAACTCCTATGGTTTACAAAACTCTAAAAATTAATCAGTAGAATCTAACACAAAATTGTAGTTTTTTAAATACAGAAATTCAAAATCCCTCTTCCCATTCTTACTTATACAGCCTTAATTTCATTCTGTAAAGAAGGACAAAACTGAGGTTACAGTTTCTAAGTGGCGGTCTCAGAACTTCAGTTCTTATAGAGCATAATCAGAATTTTTATCTAAGCCCAGTGAAAAGGCAGGGCTTGAATTTTTAGTAACATATTTCCTACCCTACCTCAATAACATCAGGGAATACTCTCCACTGGTAATAGCTGTAAATCAAGGATTTAGATATAACAACATTCAGGACTGGTAGTCTCCAACAGGGATGAATTTCTAATGTAGCATGTGATATTTTAGCCATGCAGCTCCAGCTGAACCTGCAGATGATAGTATTTGGCTTAGTAACGTAATTTCAGTTCGAATCTGGTTCTTTTATTTCAGGAGTTGATTGGACTGGCTGCTAATGGCTCTGAACATGATAGCTGAGCCTTCTGGCACAGTTCAGCTGCATTAGTGAACCCAGCACAGAAACTCAGCACACATTTGGCAGAAGTCCTTTGGGTAGATAAATGCAATTGAATTATCTTCTAATCTAGACAATACTTCAGTCAGAAGGGCCAGATTAGTGAAATGCACATGTGTAAATACCCCACTCTTTTCTCCAGCTGGCATAACAAAAAGTGTTTTGTAACTCCTTGCACTCCTAACAACTGCCAAGAATTGGAATAATTGTATGACAGCTAAACTAAACCAGCAGATTGTGACATCTCTGCAGAAAAGAGCTCTCTGTCTCACAAGAACTAAAAGCTGAAGTAGAAACTGCTTCTTTTGTTTGCTAAATAGCTTTTGTTCCTTGCTATGAAAAAATTGAGCTAATGAATACTCCTAAGCTGTTTTGAATTTCAAGTGGAATCTCTCAAGAATTCTGGATGCTCTGTGTGGTAAAGTTAAACACTGGAACTCAAAACACACAGACTGAGCTGCAAAGCACTGCTGGGTCCCCCAGCTTAGGCTGAGTTGCTCTGGCCCAGTGTCTGGAGGGTTTCAGACCTCGTGGCTGATTTCAGGCTGGGCTGACACAGACCCTGAAGTCCCAGGTACAGTCAGGTTTGAGTGAATGCTGACACCAGCACGGAGGAGAGATCTGCAATGACTTTCCTGTGCTGGCAGCGGGGTGGAGCAGGAGCCCACAGTGCCTGTGGGGCCAGGCAAACCTTGGCCCAGGGGAGATCAGGGCATGGGCACGGAGACTCAAGAGCAAACAGAGACCAGACTGTGGGTGAGAGGAGATGGGCTTTGATTAATTCAGTGGCCTTTAGGGTAAGGATACAGGTGCTTTGGTTAATTCAGTGCCCATTACAGTAAGGATACAGGCCACACACTAAAGCAAACAGACTGCCCGTGTCCAGCCCTGAAAAAATCATCCAATTCTTCACTCATTCTCTCTTCCAATAAAAGTTGACAACAGAATGTAAACCTTAGTCTTTCACTTAAAACAACAGTCATGTATTACAGATCCTCTGGAGAATTTGGCTGCTAGTGAAGAAAAAGGACACAGGCACTCGTGAAAGGCTGTCTCTATTTACCTGAGCACACTGCCAGAAGAGGAAATCTGGCACAATAAGCTGGGTACTCAGAGCAAAGCTGGAAATAGAGCACTGGTAGCACTTCCTCAGGCATTATCTTCTGGCTACAAAGGTTTGGGGCAGTATCACTCATGTTATTGTTTATGTCAGTCCACACATTTAAACATAAAAAAGATGTTCTGGGATGGAAGTGATTTGATATTTGACAAAGCCATCAAACCATGTGAAACACACAACTGGAGGAAGGCCCAGAAATCTACAGACATGACAAAGCCAGAAATCATCACATTTAATTGATGACTTTTATAGCTCCAAAAGCAACAAAGAATATGACTGAAATATTTCAGCACAGATCATTCCAAATACAGAGAGCATTTCAGAGTATCACATCTCATTCTATTGCTGTTCTTTATTCCCAAGCTAACTACTAAGCTAATGAAAAAAAAAAATCCTCTGATCAAACTATTCACAGAAACACAGGAAAAAATCATGGTTTTGCAAGTTGTGAGTCTAACCTCAGATCATGAGGTAAGTCTGGCTAATTAATAGTAGTATTTTGTCTGCAGCACACATGAAACAGCGCAGTCCTGATTCCAAACAGACAATAGAAGAAAATGAGTTAAGTATAACTAGTACAAACTACGTAATTATTTTGCCATAAGGAACTGAATTTAAGTTTTTCCAACCATACGTGGGAAAAAATATATTAATAAAAGAAAGTTGCTCTCTTCTTTTAGCAAGAAGTAACTTAATTTCTTCCCCCTACAGTGTGCAAGCAGATCACTTGCAAACAGTTCTGCAGACAGTTGCTCCTAATTCTCAAGTTTGATCTTCTAGACCTTCTGCATCAGTCCCACAGGTCTCCTATCAATACACTGCACAGGGATTGTTACATACATGGTCTCAAACTATGAAACCTGGCTGAAATTAATTTAGCATTCTGAACATTAAATATTCAACATTTCAGAAGCAAGTTTCTAATATCTCCTTTACAATTCTACCTTAGGAAAAAAAAAAAATCCTTGCCTTTCTGTCTCTGAGTCTTATTAAAGTTTGATAAGCTCTATCTTCTCCCTTTAATAGAGTATCTCCAGGACCACTTTTCAGAACGATAAAAAGTGATTAGCTACAGCCTTAAATTTTGCTTAAACCAAAATTCATATAATCCACAATCTATTTTTTCTGCATTTGAGACAGCATTTTTCACACTGTTTACATTAATAGTGAATTTAATTTTTTGTAAAAGTACATCCAGCACACGTAGTTTCATACTCAGCTGGGAACATTTTTTCCATTTTTGAGATAAATATGTCTTTTTATGAACGCTGTCTATGAGTGAAGAGCCTTTTAAATATCTACCCTCCCCAAAGGAATTTAAACTGATTTCCTGTTATAAACACAAACTAAACAATTACTGCAATGTAACAGGTTACACATGTGTAGGAAATACTTGATGCTGCTGAATGATAGCACAGATCCTTAACCAGTGGTACAGAGTCTTCAACTTTACATGACCTATTTCAATACGACTCAGAGCAGAACCAGGAGTTTTATCAGAGAGAGGGTAAATAGAAAGAAATCCACCTTTTTAATCCCGGTTTTTGTGGGCTAGACCATAATGACTGCCATAATTTCAAGTGGTTACACTCACAGGCCACTGCCAAGTCACAAATCAAAGGCCTGATGTTTCCATGCACATTGGATTCCAGAGACAGGAGCTCAGAGAGCCCCTGCCAAAGCCCAGCACATGGCAGGGCAGGCTGCCCCTCCTTGGGTGGCTCAGCTGTTAATCTGCACATCCTGGGATCCTGTGGGAAAGGCCATGGCTTGGGAGAAACTGCTTTGCTGCCCTCGAGTATCTGCTCAACAACTGTGCGTGGCCTTTGCTCAATTACAACTGTTGCACTGGCAGCGACACGCTGCAGCCCCCACTTCACCTCTTACTCCTGACTAAGGAAACACTGAAGTGGTCTCAGCGCTGATCAAAGAACCAAGAAAAGCTTTTGGAGAGAAAAAAGCCAGAGAGGCAACTGTATAAACTTCAGAGAGGCTTTGGGATCCTTTAGAGGTTAGACATGTGGAATGCAACTGGTTTGTGCACAGCAGGCTGGGAGTAACTGCCCAGGCTTGCAGAGCTTGGGTGGTTATTACATAATAGAAAGCAATTGAATTGCAGGTACAGTCACTCAATGAACCTCTTGAGTCACCCACATTTTAAAAAAATGCACAAGGTAAATCTGAACAAATTAACTGAACAAAAAAGTCTGTACAGAGATTATTATTACCAATCCAAATAATCAGCAATCCCCAAATACTTCCCTGATGATTTTATACAGATACAAGTCCAGGTTAAAATATTTACTAGCATTTTAAAGGACATATTGGTAGAGTGAGTTTTTATTTGAATGAGTTTTGGTATTTCCCTTTATAGCACCTTTCACTTAGCATTTTCTTTCCTTTACTTCCTCCAACCTTCCTCTATACTAGGTGCCTAAAAAAAAATCTAACCTAAACCACAAACTCTGCCCACCCCATCCAAAGAAGCCATAACCTGCTAACCCAACAATGTCTCTTCCATTCAAGCCAGTAAAATCACTCCATACATTGGCACTGAGATTCTCTTCTGCTCAAAGAACCTCCCAAAACACAACCCCAAACCAACCCAAAGGCCCAAAAATAAAACCCAACAAAAAAGCAACAAAAGGGTTCAATTCCTTTCTCAAATATGAATGTAAACACACTGTTTCTTTCCACTTCTAACAGCATCTTGAAGAGAAGGACTGTAGGGCTTTGTAACACCTTTTTTCAGTTATTACCTTCTGGAATAGATGGCTGCTGGCGCCCCAGCAAACTGATCTTGGTGTTAACCACACTGGGACAAGGCTTCTTCTTCACTTTTAGTCAGGACCAGGGCAGGGAGCTCAGCACTTTGTCCAGCAACTGATGCTGGTTAACAGCAGAAGATCTTCAAGGCACTGATCAATAATCAATAATGGTTTCTTATACTTACTTAAGCAGTGTAGGAATAATAAAGCAGCAGAAAAAGGGGAACACATAATTGGATTAAACTGGTAAAGAGTGAAGACCTTCTATATCTATTTTAATTGGTGTTTGTGCATGCAAACAAACTGACCAAAGAGTCACCACCACATCCATGTTAAAACCTGTTCAAACCCAAGGATTACTGCTGCACTCTGAGGGGTCTCTGAGAAGTCCCCTCTGTCACCCTGGTTGCCAATGACCAAACAAGATTGCATGTTACTGCAAGCTCACCTTTATGCAACATACCAAACACAGCAGATCACAAATTTATTCAAGTGCTCTTCTCCCATCTCTTAGGCTCATTTCTGCCTGCACTAAATAGGAAGATGCCACAAACCTGACAGAGTGCAGGTAACACTGCCCATTTAAATTGCCAGACAGAAATGCTATGCATAGTCTAGTATGGTATTTATCAGTCTTCTTTTAATCAATCACTGTTGCAATGTTTCCAAGTTCCCAAACCATTCAATTAACAACGACTTTACTTCCAAGTTAAATATCATGCTTGCATTGTTTTAAAGGACCATAAATCCTAAGGAAAATATCTGACCATGAATTGACCATGTGAGCTAGATATTAAAGGTCTTTCTGGACAATACTGACGTGGATATTTTCCAAGTCCAGTGAGTTTCAACACTGCACATTTTTTCATTTATAATCCTATCAAAAATCCACACAGCAACTTCAGTGGTTAACAGCATTTCCTGATTAACTTCAGTGAAGACAGAAGCAAACCTCACCCTAAATACCAAAACACAAATTAGTTCCCTTTACTTACTGTCAGATACAGTTTAGGCTAATGGTCATTTGAGATAAATGAATTTTCAGTAATCCAGTGGAGAGATAAAATATTTTCCACTTGCGTACTAGGTTACCTCCACAAAAACTGATAACTTTCTTTTATTTTGCTTTTCCATACATTCACCATGTCTTTCTCTTGACTCTCACACAAAATCTATTCCATTTGTTTCTGAGTGCATCTTCATTTGAGGGATTACTCCCATTATGATGACTGGGTTTTAAAGCTCTTTATTAACATCAGATCTTACTATACACTGCTTTATTTCCCAAGCAAGGAGCCAGGCCCTTCAGCTGGCCTGTGGCAGCCCAGGAAATCAATGGCACCATTGTAATTTGGGAGCTGCACAGGATCTGTCCCTGCTTGTTTAACAGCAGCTTTTTTATGTCCACAAGCACGAAGGTATAAAGTCTGCTGAAAGTTCAAAAGCTGAAAGTTTTAATTTTGTGCCCTGCTTTTCAAACACTTTTAAAGTTATTTGGGCAGTTGAAAAAAAAAAACCCCAAAACATTTTATCCAGCTAGGCTGCAGAAGTGTTTAGTACAGTTCATTGCAGTAGGAGTGCCTGATGGGCATTTCCAGGCTGCTCCTTACCCTTCTCACAGGATCGTAAGGATCCAATTAATTAATGTCAGAAAAACACTTTGAAGATAAGAAGCACTTTCTGTGATGATTTTCCCAAAGAACCAAGGAGCTTTTGTTTCAAATGCCAAATTCTGGATGGAGGCATGAAAGACAAACCCATACACCAGTGGATTTCAGCAGAAAGAGGTAAAAGAGGGCAGTGTTGCACAGCAAGAAGTTTTAGTCACTGTTCCCACTTTCCTTCTGGAACTACTCACCATGCTGAATGGACTTTAAGCCCTTAACAGCTACACTGCTATTGAAAAAAAAAAACAACAGGTGGTGTCTTGATAAATTCTGGAATATCTTAATGATCTACTGAAGGCTTTTTATGGTTTTCAGGGGAAGAAAGCCACAGGATGGCTGCTTTATACTGGAGGAGGGACGAAAAAGCCCAAGTAGGTGGTGATGCAGAACAGATACCAACTCCTGATAAAAACAAAATCCAACAGGAATCTGACTCCACATAAACAATGCTGTATCAATGTTAAGACCACAGCAACAGATGACTCACATATGAGCAGATGCCATAATCTGATCATATAAACTCACAGTTCAGTGTTAATTCATTCTACCTCTAAGACATGATGAAAATTCAAACATAGTAAATTAAAATGACACAATTCAACCAACTGAAAAGAACACAGCATTAGTCCATTACTAATGACACCAAGTTCATCAGGGAAATCTGCATACCTGGGACCTCAGATGCATACACAAAATACACTAAGGAAACACTAAAAATTTGATAACATCACTGTGTAATCAAGTCTGTGTGCTCTGTCACAGTATTCCTGTGTTCTAACACACAGCACTCTGAGGTTTAGATTTTCACACCTTACAATCTGGCAGCCAGCTTATTAACACTTCAATACTAACCAGAGTTGAGGGTCTCTACACTTCTTTACAGAGTACTCCCCAGCACCTACAGAATTAAGGCCACTGGAGATGCATATAACTAATTTTGAAGGTTAGTTACATTCCAGCATGCTTGATTTGGGTTAGACCTCATAGGTAGCCTAACCATATTGACATTGTTTTCTGCTTAAAACAAGTGATGAAGGCAAAAGACTGAAAAAAGCCTTCATCAACTCACCTCCAGGAAAGTGTCAAATTTCTATTGCTACATCTGCATTAGGGATGATACTGAAATAAAACACAAATGCTTACATCCCACATCCACACTGCCTGTCTTTTCCTCCTTAACCTTTAGATATATTCCCAGGTAGGAGAAAAATGATTCCATTTGATTTCACCTTTGCTTCCATAATGTATGCAGTGGAGATGCTTAAAGATGTAGCACAGATTTCTGCCATGAAGGAACACTCCCAAGGGCCACTGTCAGGACAAGCTAATTCAATGCTAACCTGAACACATTAAGGAATTCCCCATGTTTATCTTTATAAATTATACTATCTATAAGGTTCATGGCAACGTATTAAAATTACAAACATGTGACACTTCTTCACAAACAAACAGAGCAGAATAAAATTCTGTAATTTTCCTTTATAATTCTCCAAAATCTGCACAACTGCTCAGAACCGAGCTCACACAAACAGGCATGGGGAAGGAATCCTCTGTTCATTCATAAAGCAGTGAACCTTTGCTAAAGTAAGTCACAAACTTTGAAGTTTCAATGCAAAATAACTCTCCCTCTAATAAAGCTAACTGCTGGCAGAACAATAAACTAAATCTGGTGCTCATTAGGACTCTATGAACAGTTTCAAAACAATCCACAAGCAACTCTTCTGAACTAGAGACTCAAAAGCTTCAGGGATGAACTGTGATGTGCTATTTAGTGAGGCAAGGGTTAGAGGAAAAATTGATTTCTCACTGTATCAATAGATAAAGTCAGAAGAAACCACAAGTTCTTAAGACTACGTGCTTTTGTTTTAATGGACACGTGGGAGACTTTTCATCAGAAGTCTGCTTTGCTAAAAATGCAACAGAAAAATTTTATGCTGAAAAGTTACAACCTCTTTGACACAAATTTAGGACTGCATCATGCGTCACCTTTTTTTTTCCCCTTTAAATTGGCAGAAGACAACTGAAGAAAGGTATTGTGTGTTCATAAATTTAAGCTTACACCAAACAAATTTCCATGACTTGGCCTTCCCCTGCATTAATTAGGCTTGGGGAAGGAAAGAAAAAGTATTTTGTAAGAACAATCAAAAAATCTCAGGAACTATAATTCTGAATATAGAACAACCTCTTCTAGTTTTGCCAGACACTTGAGGAAAATTCAATCCCCCTAGTCCTCTGCAATATGAGCCTAGAAGAGAACGATGAAGCATTATGACAGAAATTCAACAGTAAACTTTTAATTCCACTTATTGCAGGAATCTTAATTCTGTAGTCTGACTAACATCAGCAGACACATTACACACTAAGGTGTTGTTGCCTTAGGTGCTTTCAAGTCGTTTCACCAATGAAAACACATCTCTTTTCCAAGTTTTCCAAAGCTCTGGTATGGCTTATCATTTAAATGTCCCCATGCTTGGTTAGAGCCCTCCTAACAGTCTGCTCTGGCTCCTCCCTGAGGTTCACCTCCCATGATTTCAGTGGAACTCCTGGACAGAATCCTTATTTGAAGTTATGTTCAGGTGTTCCTTGCTCAGCACCTGCAGAAGGTTTCCAGGTGTGGAGGAGCCCTCATGCCACAGCAATCACACCAGGTGCTCTCCTGCCTCAAGGCCATGTTCTTCTCTTCCACAGAAGAGCTGGAGAAGAGGAATGGAGTGGAGGCAATGGACTAAGGATTAACCCAAATAACAACAGCTGCAGCTGGACTTACACCCTCCAAACCCTTCCCTAATGCTTCATGGTTATCAGTGGTCAACAGATAAACTGGGATCCCTAAGCCATGTCTAAATTAGCCATGGCAAACTTTGCCAGGTAGCTCATCTTACTGGTTTTTAAACCAGCCCATAAGCTCACAGCAGACATTCACCTGACTCACATCTCTCAACACACTTCAGCATTTCCAGAATTACAGTAATTCGGAATTCAAAAAATGGAGTCATGACCGTGGGGCAACTACTGCTGCCATAGGCACAAATATGAAAGAGAGACTGGGTCTACAGTGCTTCTAAGCACTCAAATTCTTCTGACACAAAGTGTTTGAAGTAATATTCAATAGAAAACAAAGACACTGGGCAAGCTAAGAAATACAGGATAAAGTTTAATCTCCCTTGACTAACTTAATCATACAGTCTATAAATCAAGTTTTAAATCCCCATATATATTGTGTATTAGAAAAGACTTGGATTTCTTTTGGAATTTAATGCTGCAATATAAAAATATTCTCTGCAGATGAAATCTCTTTATTGGATCCAGCCATGAAGCCACTAATCATGTAGAATTTCTACTGGGTGATTATTTTACTAAAAGAGATTTTGAAAAGGGTAAAACCCAAAAATGTTGAAATTGAGCAGTTCAAAGGGAAATAAGAGAAGGAACAGCAAAAAAAAAGTTTATTTTACAGAATCAAAGATGTAAGAACACATTCTATCTGACTAGATCAAGGGATGCTTAAGGAACAAAGAAAGGTTTTTCGCTATCCAAAAGAGAATTTTGCTCAGAATAAAATAAGATTATGGAATCAAAGAATGCTGCACAGAAATATCTGTGACAATTGAAACCAGGTTCTCAACCACTTTTTCTTAAGTTTTGTTGTGTAGCAGTTGAACAACTATTTAAATTAGTAACAACTTCTCCTCTTGGCACGAAAGGAAAGAATTGTGTCTTCATGAGATTTGGGAATTTGCCTATGGATAGTTTATGAATTTGGACTGACTCTGGTCATTTTTTATGCACAGCTAAGTCACAGAATAAAATGAATTTTGAATTAAAATTTGTAAGAAAAGGGGAACAACATTGTATCTGACCAACGACTACACTTTGCCAACGACTTTATGAAGTAGTGTTTATTCCAGGTAAAATACAACTGAGCAATAGATTACTGCTGATTACTACTGAAGGATTTTAATCAACTCCCAAAGCTAATAACTTCCAAAGAATACATGACATTTCCAACACAGTCCTGTGTTGGCCTTTAAAGGGACAAAGGAAGAATGGAGTGAAAGCTGAGAGTCAGCTGCATTACTGAGAGGAGAATTCATTTTACTGAGTATTGGCCAGTGCCATGAAATGCATACACCAAAAGGTGCTCCATTAGCACCCACTGTTCAGGGAGCTTAGGTATTTTAAGAAGCCTTGAACAAACAATGTGTTGATATTCCAAACACTGTGAACCCTTCAAATGAGTGTTTTCATGGAAGCTGCTTAGTGGTTTGGTCATCAGCTAGAAGACAAAAATAATCTAAAACTTTGAGATCTAAAAAGGTCCCATTAATTGGGTTCAGATAAAAAAAAAAAATAAAATTCAAACAGCCCATGTCTTTCATGTTTTAAAGCATCTTCTTTGAAATTTTTGCATTCAAGTTCCTTGGTTCTGACCATAACTGGAAACAGAAGTCTAATCAAAACACTGTGAGAAAGCCTGAAATTAAAGATTTTGGGGTCTGACAAGAAGCAGGAAATACTGAAAATCTTGCAGAGTCAGTTCTCCAGTGGCTTCCATGCCAAGGGGGTTTGCAAAGTTATATAAGCAACCAGATTGCTGGGTGTTTTACAAGTCAAACTGAACAACCAGCCCTTCTGAGTTTCCTCTCACTATTTTGCATATTTCTCTTTATCCCTTTCCCTGCCTTTCAAAGCAATCTTTCCCTTTTTCACGAGAAGGAAATAAACCATTCCTTTAATACAGAACTTTTGAAACAAACACTTCAGTGGGACTCATTGCTGCTGGCTGCTGTTCAGATGATGTATTTGCAGGGCAGATCATCAAAGCAACAGCAGATTTCAGCTGCTGCTCTGTTGTAGCCAGTGCTGTTTTTATAAGAACAATGCTTACAAACAAATGGTAAAAAAATACAGCATCACCTTTGTCATATGATGACACAACCAGGAAATGAAAATGTGGTTTCTATGGGTTCCAAAACTGGTCATGACCACTGCCACCAATGAGCAGGTATGAGCCAAAACACACAGGCAGCATAGGCAGCCGGAAAGAAACATTCATACTCTTCTTTAAGACGCACAGGATAAAGGCCAAGAAGCCATTCACCTGGAAAAACAGCAACATGGAGAATTCTCCTGGAGGTCCAGACAAGGTGGAAAGTCAGGAGCCTCCTTAGCCAGGCACCTCTTGCTCAGCACATGATCCCAGGGCTATCCCTCAGACCTCCTGCCCTCAGCAAACAAGGAGAAACTCATTTTGAAGCTCCTAAGTGAAAACACTGATGGCAAGTGACCTAGAGAGAACTGGTTTTTTAGAGTGGTGGAGAACTGGGACACACAAGTTAACTCAGCCATCCAGGCTTAACCTGAGGCCAGAGGAAAGAGTATTTCCCATCACCCAGAGGTGACAGTAGCAAAGTCCATCTTTTTGTAATATTTTTTTAAGACCGGCCATTGAATATGTAAAAAAGAATAAAGTAGCTTTTGAGAAAGTATTTCTTTTGTATGTTTTCAAAATGTGCCTGGAACCCTACAGACCACTATACAGAGTATTAGATACCAGCTGGCTATTTAATGAAGCCAGAAGGGAAAAGGTCACCTTGGAATTTGCTATAATAAGTTAACCCTGCCAGAAAACTCTAAATTGCAATTATTTAAGCAACACCAATAATTGAAAAAATATATGGTCAGCAAGGAATAATGTCCTGGCTACATTCTGTTCCAGCTTCAGGTCATTACACTAGGTAAGATGCTTGTGCAACTTGAATTCAGTGGAGTTGAATTCATTAACACCAGCGTTGAATTTCATCCAAAGTCTTAACAGCTTCAAGGGTTTTAGTAAGTGATCATCCCAGCCAAGTAATACATGTTGGCTACAGTAAGATGAACATTTATTTAGTGAAAGAAACACTCCCTGCAGAAAATCAATTTGAAGCTATTTTAAGGACAATAATTGAAAGGATATAGAAGTGTAAGTGTGTGTACAGGGAGAACCAGGCATCCTAATAATGAACTACAGGTGAGAAATGCTAGAAAGGGAATGATTACACATTTCTATTTGTCTTGCTGCACTGTCTTCTATTAGCTTATAACCCTTTTGCATTAGAAGTAAACTTGTGATGGTCTTAATTCTCCCTGGTAGTTTATCTATACCTACATTATCCTTAATATGACCACAAAGAGCAAGATCCAAACTCAGACTGACCCAAAACTTCTTGCCAGAATATCCTTCTTCGATTCCTGTCCTCTCTGGGCATAAACCAGAGACTCCTCACACCTCTCCACCAATGCCTTGAAGCCTTCACACAGAATATGGGAGCCAGACTGGCTATGGCAAAGATAATTAACACCACCTAATGCCAGAGCAAGCTGTAGGCCCCACACATACTGAAACTGCAGTTTGCAGAGGAAGACCATGAAATTATTAAAATTCACCACATAAACCCATTTAGCCATAACCAACCAACCACAATACCACATTTTTCAGCTCCAGGAAATGAGACCTCTTCAATTTCTCAGGCCAGCATAACCCAGCCTAAATGTAAATCCTGAAGGGAATCCTTCAGCAATTAGTGTAATATGAAATCACAGGCACTGAACTGGGCAGCTGCTAAAAAATGCATGTTTGTGTGATCAGACCCTGGGCTTCTGGGCATAAAATAAGAGCCATGGAAAAGCACCTTCCTGGATAGGTCAGCATTAGACACTTCAGTATCAGGGCTCTTTTTAGATCCCTGCTGAGAAAGACAAGTGTCTCAGGAGACCTGTGTTGCTTTTGAATTAATGCATGGCCACACAGAGAGCAATTAATTAAATCATTATTAATTCAGAGAATCAATACATCTGCAACTAGCAATGCTAGCTAACTAAACTGAATTAAGTGGTAAAAGTCAGAATCTTCTCTGCTCATGAGGTCTCTTCTAAAACTGACACTGAACTCAAACTTTTAAGGCGTCCCAAAATTTCTAAAGTGTCTATTAATGGCCACTCTGGTAGAGTCAGAAAATATTTGACCAAACATAGACCCTGAAGCACTGAAGGACAAGACTGAGTGGAGATAAAGAGATAAGGCAAAAGCCAATAACCAGGAGTTATCAACTCATATTGCCAGTTCCATGTTTTTAGTGGGATGCTTGATTTGTAAACATTTTCCAAAATGTTCCCCCAAGTTCTTCCTCTTCCCGTGTAGTATTTCCTGACTCTCCAGTTCAGGAAATAGGGACCCCACAGTTTCACTAGGATACCTAATCATAAACAGCATTTCTTAGGAACATTATTCAAAATGCTCTGCTTAAGTGTACACACTGATTGCAATTGCCTCTTCAGACACTCATAATTCACTCAGAAGTTTCCTTATGGTTTGAACTTGCTGTGTCTAACTTCAGTTTATTTAAGAAGTGATTCCTTAAATCTTTTCTCCAAAGTTTGGAGCACGTTGTTGGCTGTACTAAGGAATATCTTTGTTGTTTAACTCCAGCAGAGAACAGTCAAGAGTACAGAGGACAAAAGGTAAAAAAAATAGTTATTCTTATCCAGATATTGTAATTACATTTGTTTTGCACTAATGCATTCAGGAAGGCACAGAGGCAAGACAGACACTCCAACTCTAATGCACTGACACATACAAGGATGAACTCAATGATTAATACAGTGTTCAAGTCCTTGGGAAGGTCTCAGGTCCACCACAATAAACACACATAATAGCATAGCTTTGGGTTGCAGCACTCCACAAACTCCAATGACAAATTGCAGGCTTTGGTGTTGGACAGAAATGTAAGAATTATCAATGGAGCACTGACAGTTCTTGTGCAGGGAGGGCCACTGAGCCCAGGGCAGGCTGAAGCACTGGAGCAGAAGTTTATTATAAGCAGATCCCTTGTATAAAGTTCATTCCAAGCCCTGAAAATTCCACCGTGCATCCTCTCCACGATATTACTACATTCATTGCAGCTTTTTTTGCACAGAAACATTTAATCTTGTGTAAAAATAAAATTTAAAAAATCATTAACAGCAATATAAAAAGTATATTTTGAAGTATATTAGTTGATTTAATAAGCACCACATGAAGAAAATCAATGACTTTATATGCCCTTCACATGATCACAGCAGTGCCTCTAGCAATGTTTATCTTCTAAATTCCTGCCCGTCTTCTAATCTAACGCCTTTATTTACTGCAATTTCAAAATGTTATTTTAAGTTCAAGAGTTGCTAACAATCTTTCATCATGAGATACACTGCTTGAATTTTATCTGCTACAGGGAATAGTGAATGAAAATGGTTTTCAGAGCATCTTTTCACAGCCCTATTAGTATTAGGACCTGTTGTTTTCACACAGCAAATTCCTTAAAACCATATTCATGTTCAGGCACAACAATATTCACAAGAGTGCTATTAACATCCCTTGGACTTTTGTTTAAAAAATATTAATCTGCAACTTTTATTTTAATCATAAATTGTGTATACTGGCATGTGCTAATAGAAGATGCTAGAAATAGCAGAGTATCATTTTACAGAAAGCAGGGAAAATGGATTAGATCCAAAGACGTCTCTATCTCATTTAGTGGCTGAAATGACTTAACTCCAGGAAAAACAAAACTGAAATACACAATATATTCCCTGAAGAAACTAAAATGAGCTTTACAATTAGCAGTGAAATAAATTCACTATGAAACAAACACCTTTGGAGCAAATAGCACTGAGGTAAGAAGCAAAATGTTAGGAGACTTGCTAATCTACCTTCCCTTGGCCAGGAACCTCAGAGCCCTGTGATGGCAGGCAGTGTCTGGTACCTTTTCCTGGCCTCAATCCCAAACCCACATGACTCCACACTCGGACAACTGCCCCAGAAACAAACTGTTCCTTCAGTTACAGACATTACCAGATTATCTCCATTAAAGTTTATGATACAGGGCATTTCAAAACTAACACATTTACAAGCGCTGTATCTCTCAATTCTCTATCAAGCTAAATTTTAATATGAACTACTGACACCTCCTTCCCAACAGACTGCCTTGCTGTTGAGATTATGGATATGGATAGCAACCAGCTTCTTTCAATTAAGTTCTCAAGACACAATATGCAGTAAGGGCACATTCCAGATAATCACTTCAGATCTGTGTTATCTGGCTGTAAATTCTGCCATTATCTCAAATCCCAGTCCCAAAGATGCAGAGGTATTTCTGCTCCAACCCACATGCTTTGCAGCACAAGTGCTGTAACATACTGGCCCCACTGAAGGTATCATGGTCCTACTTAATTCAGTGGCAAGTTTCCCATGTCAGTGTATGAGAACTGTCCAGCTGATGATTACCAGTGGGATAAAAAATATGTCTTTGTCTCTAGCATGTGACAGAAGTGCTTTGCCAATGGAAAGGTCTGTCCAAGGTCAGCAGTTCTGTTACCAAAAGGTTCTGCTACATGTGAGCCAGTAAGAAAATACTGCTGAAAACTACTTTGAGAAGTCATTCTGACATAGCTCAGGGCTGTACAGCCTATAGCCCTCTCTACACTTTATAGAGTTGGTAATACACAGCTTTTTCTCTTAACTGTAAAAAAATACTAGAGTAAATATACAGACTGATGAATACATCATTAATAGTTATGAATAGCTATTATACAGCACTCCAAAACTGGACTGCTTTCTTTCCCAACAAACACACACTAGAAAACCAGCATGAGATGTTTCCTGGGGAATTTCAGATACACCTCATGGCTCTATTAGAGTTAGTCCATTTTGGCTCACTAAGACATACAGTTAATGCTGCAGCCCATTCTCTACTGCGAAAATATTTTCCTTTATCACATTGACACTCTTCCTACAGTAAACATCTACAAGAAATGGAAAGCCAAAAGGAGCTGGAATACTTGGCCAGGGAGAGAAGAAAATACTCTATTTGTGCTGTGTGAAGTTCAGTTAATTCCAAACTGGGATTTTATGAAACGTTAATTGCAAAGTTCCATGAACAACCAAACATCCCATCTTCTTTAACCAGCATATTCTGACTACCCAGATAACATTCCAGAAACACTTTAAAGCTTTATATACTCACTGTCATGCTTTCTCTTTTTAACAGAAGTTTATTGTTTTCCAGTGGCAAGAACTGAAAAATTTTATTCTGGAATCACTCCAGCTTGTGTGCAAAACCCACAAATGCAGTCCTCAAAATGAGCAAACCTCAGTAAGCTGAATCATTCAGCAGAAACATTAGAACTGTGCTTTTTACGAGGGTCACAGGCTTTAGAAAAATGAGCAATAAACTACTACAAATAGTTCACAAAGCAGTATGGAGAAGTTTTCAAACATTTGGATGACTTTTCACCGAGTTTGAAACTCATATTCTTGCCTGCTTTTTCCAGCACCTCCTGATTTTAAAGAAATAACTCCTTGTGAACACTTTACAGATTGCTCACTTGCTTAGTACTTTTGATGAATGCATGGAGCTTGGTAAACCTGCTTAATGAAACCACATGCAACTCTCCTAAACAGAGAAAAACAGGGTACTTGATACCCAGGAACATCTGCTGTCATCACCTGAAAAAAAAAGAAATCTTAATGACCTTGAGTTGACTTTCAATTCTGCGTTGATGAAACTGAAATGTACAAAGTGAAAGGAAAACCAAAAGCTACCAACTTATGCTCCTTGGGAAAATAAAAAAGGAATGGTGTTTACAAGCATCTCTCATGGCTACAGCTGGATTATGATCGAACAGAGTATTGAAAATTCAGTTTTGCAAAGCACTCAACTACCTCCTTACAGGAATGGCTGCTGGGTTATTCTTATTGTTGCTGCTGCTGCGGCATAAAGATAATTTTATATTTTTATTGTTATTTCTAGAGTTCGGGACTTCTGCTTATTATCATAAATACAGAGAAAACAGTAAATGCCAGATCTGAGTTTTCAAGTTTCCCAGCTCCACCAGGGTTACGTACATTATAAAAATGTCTAAATTCTGAATGCTATTTTATCAGTGAGAAATTTGTGACCACCAATATGCCAAAAAACCAACTTCATAATTACCATTTCACTTGTCCAATAAATTGTTTGGTAATAATCCTTTCTCGTAGTTTCAGCTTTCTGATCTGTTTGAACATGTTCATTTCTGCCCTGGTGTAACTCACCTGCCTCAATAAACCAAGTTTATTGTGTAACTATGTAAGCAGAGTGGCTGGAGTCCTTCTAGGCTGGAATTACATCCTCAAGAATTCCTAACATGGGAGGGAGCTGGCAAATTTAGCAGACTAAATCCATACCAGCACTTTTAAATAAAACATATGAAATGTATAAAAACAAAAAAGAAAGAAAAAAATGACAGCATAAACCAAGAGCTCAGGGGATAAGGAGTTAAGGAGTAGCATGGGAAAGAAAAACTCTGTCACTTTCCCATACATGCCAACAACCTGGCTATTTTTAATCAAAAATGTTACTTTCTTTCCGTCCTGCCCATTACAAAAATGTTCAAGTGGCTCAGGACATTTTAATATAGTTAAGGAAGTTTTTCTGCCAGCTGTTTTCAAATGCTGGCACATAAATCTAGCAGAAAAACTGCATTCAACTCCAGGATTTTATATATTAGTAATGTGACTACTTTCACTGTAGTGCCATGTCAGCTGTGTTCTCACTCATTTTCTACCAAATGTACAAGTAGTCATGGAAATTCTTTAGATAGAATTATTGGTTTACTTCATCATCAATTAAGTTAGTGTTGATGGATGCTATACAAACTGTTCTCATGAAAAAATGAATGCTGGTGTTTACTGGTACACAACGTATTAAAACCCCATTTGGATCAAACCAGGACAAATAAGAACTGAGAAGACCACCCAGACAACAGGTTCAGAACATTTGGCTTTCTTGGACTGTGGATAGCTTATTCTATTTTTTCAATTTTGAAGTAAATTTTCAGTCAAATTATGGAACTCGCTTTCCAGTTCAGACTGTTCCCCATAATAAACTCCCATTTATAGGCAACATTTCTGTAGAATTCATTCCAGCTCCAGCAGGAATTAAGGGGAAGAAAGTAGAAAAGAGAGTAGAAGCAATTCCATAACGAGCACCTTCTTTTCTTGTACCTGAGCAGCAGCTGAGATGCTTTACACACCAGAAGGGAGATAAAGCAGCTGTCCAACAGGAGGACTGGCATTTGGAACTTCTAGTACAGCTAGCCAGTTCTAGCAATAACCAAGTTAGCACAGAAGTTCTCAAGTGGCTCCAATTTTACCATCTGCAATGGTAATTTTTAAGAGAGATCTAAGGATGGCAAAGAGAAAACTGAGGGGTGAAGGCAGTTACTTATAAATCATAAGTAACTCTTCTCTCTCCAGTCCACTCATCAGAATTGCTTACAAAACATGCAAAGATGGAGACAAACGAAGGGCTTTGTAACCTGGGTACACAACAGGTTACAGTGGGAAATGCCACAATTCATAAATGCACACAAGACTAATGTAGATCTGGTATAAACTCCACATAATCTCTAATTTGCAACCCATTATACATATCTAGAAGTATACATTAAGATGTTATGTTACTATAAATATTCCAGGATCCTCCATGGTTTTGAATTAAGGACCTGCTTTAGAATAAAAAACTGTACAAAGACCTTGGATGCTGTGAATACCTCCTCAATGTCAAATTATCTCAATAAAATATTTATATATTTTCACTTTGAAAGAACTGAAACTTTCTGGCAATCAGAAGATGCTCTTTTCTCCTCAAGCAGCCTTTTATATAAACAAGCATTCACTTGGCTGGACTCTTGACTGATCAGAGAAGGTCAATGATGTGGGAAATGGAAACATCACAGCGGAACGACTAATAGGAGACACTAAAGCCAAGTCAGACAGACAGGAAATAGATTGTAACAGGTCTACAATTGTTTGTCATGCAAGATCAATCTAGAATTAGAAACAGCCAGTTAGCTCTCATCAAAACACCTGTTTAATGATTTATTTTCTTTCCTCTCTTCTTCTTGACATTGATTTCACACTGCTCAGAAGGCCTTTCCTGGCACAAACTCCACCCAGTTGCACTAGCACACAAAGCATTCTTCATTCACTGAGATGCAACTTACCCAAATAGTTGTTGCTCTTTGACATCTCAGTAATGTTGATTTTAGTAGCTCCTTCAGGAATTTCCACTATCTTGTGGTAGCCAAGATTTGTTAGCGTGTGTTTGAAAACTCCAGACACAACCTTGCAAGCAGTGTTGTCCCCTCCACATATTCCACACTTGTCAATCACCTTGTCAGAACCCAGATAGTCGTCACAGCCAATGCTCTGCAAAATAAAGTAAGATTTCTTTTTCCAAGATCTTACAACTGCAGACTTCGGACATAACAACTAAGAATAGTATGACGTCAGAAAATAATCAATTCTGAAATGATTTTGTGAATCAGCATTTTAGCAATGTCTTCTGCATGGAAAAAAGCAATAAAAGCCAAAGGGTTCTCAGCCTCAGGTTTTCAAGGTAGCCAACAGGTTTTACATCCTTGGCAAAATCCAAGAACACACCACAAGCAGCAATGCATTGATCATACTGACTGCATACTCCTCAGCTGAAAGAAAAGCTGAACAACATAGTCCCCACAGCTGCTGCACAGAAAAGTGGGGGAGAGCTATGATTTTGTTATAATTCAAAATAGGCTTTCTACAGAAGCAGAGCTACTTCCTCTCTAGTCCTGTCTTAATCTCCTCTAGAAGTGAGCACTCAGATTATTCTCACCAAAAGAGGTATGTGAGAATCTTTACACTGCATCTAGACACAGAAGAAACCCACCTGTTCATCTAGTAGAAAACCTTCAACCCACTCAGTAATACATACCTGGACAGGATAGTTTAAAACAAAATCATTTCCTACAATCACAGAATGGTTTGAGTTGGAAGGGGACCTTGAAGATGATCCAGTTCCAGCCCCTCTGACATGGGCAGGGACACCTTCCACTAGACCAGGTTGTTCCAAGCCCCATTAAACTGATCATGATTTGCACAATGCATAAAACAGCTTCCCTAAGAAGAGATGCCAAAGGAATCCTGGATGACCAGGGATATAACTGTGCTTTTGCAAAAACAACATGGCTGGCTGTTTCTTCTAACAGTTCAAAAAACAACTTATAAATCAGCTTCTGTTTTGTGACAACATAGAAAACACTTCAGCAGCAAGCCAAGGAAGAGATTTTATGTCCTGGAATTTTGATATTGGTTATGGCCTAAGTATAGCCTGGAGATAAGTAGGAATTTGTGACTGGCCTACAGCTAAGCAGCATACAGACAAACCACATGGGATTTACTTCTGGAGTACACGCTTGAATTTGACTTGGCTAGTGAGGAAGCTGCAGATCCTTAGGAGACAGCTTTAAGATAAACAGCAGATATTTCATATACCTCACAGCAATACCTTTAAGTTACTAAGGAGCAGAAAATCAGCTGCATGTAATCAGAAGCTCTGTATTCCTCAGAATAAAATTTGGTTTTGTTTGTGGAAAGTGTAGAAATGCCCAACTCAGGGCTTGTTGTTACAGGCATCATTGTATTTATGTGTTGGAGACGAGACATTCCCCAAACCCTCTAAAACAGGGCATAGCTGCTCTACCCAGTGCCAGGATGTCCAAAAAAGAAACCCCTGGAACCCCCACACCCCCAAAAATTACACAGGCTGCTTCCTGACACTGCATTAACATTTTATCCAGCCACTTTCACACAAGGACATGGGGGTTACAATATAAGGAGCTTGTCAGAATACCAGACATCTGGGGTTTCACTCCTATGGTATTCCACTGATAGCCTACTCAGGAGAAAGATCTGACAGTGATCAAGAAAGGAATTCCAGCAAGAACTACAAATATCATGAAGGACTTCACAGTAAGACAAGTATTGGCTTTATTTACAGCCATTAAGCCAGCAGCAGTGTGTTCTAGATATTGGAAAATCCACCAAAATCTCCCAGTCCTCAAAGAAAACGTAACTAATTTCTGTCACAGATTTTGAAACTAAATTTTATTATTCTACTTTACCATTGTGTCCTATAAAGAGATACAAGAATAATGATATCCACAAGGTGGCACTTAGAATCCTTGTGAAATCAAAATGTAGGTCTTTGCAAAACAATAAAAAAAATTGAATTTCTTACACCTAAACACAAAGCTGATATTGCACTTCTTTTCAAATTAGCCTTTACCACATGAGCAACAACTCCTGCTACTTTGCTACCAGTAATACATGCTTAAAAATTTATCAGTCAACCCAAGGATTTCTTTTGCTTTGGAATGCAATAAAATGTTCTACTAAAATGAAAAAGAAATCTCCAACTGTTTTTTCTTGTGTCATATCTTCTTGACTGGTGACCAGGTGGACTTCATTTATCAATGATAAATAAATATTTTAATCCAAATCCTCGTGTCTTTTCTCCAAAGAAATACTCACTGACTTCAAAGTTGACATCAACTGGAAATTTGCCAAGTCACAGAAGTCGGACTCTTTATAGATTTGACAGGGCAGAATTATATCAATTCCATGGTTTTCACAATGCAAAATTTACTAACAAATTTAAAAGACTTTTGGATTTAAGTGTGTCAAACAGAAGTATGTTGTTGTGTTTTTTTCATTCACATGAATTTTTGTGCAAAATTAAATCACTCCCACTGAGTCTGGGAAAATAAGAAAGATCAAGTTAGGAAGCACCTGAGAAAACTTTATGTACACAAATCTTTGGGACCAGACAAGGTCATGGTGATCGGTGGTGATGGCTAAAAACCACCTGTCACATCCATCTTCATTAAGGGCAAGGAGGAACTGAGGCTCAGCTGCAGGTTGGTCACCCTAACAGCCCTCAGAAAGACTGCACAGCCAATCATGGAAGTCATTTCCAAATGTAGGAAGGAAAACAAAACAAAACAAAACAAAACAAAACAAAACAAAACAAAAAACCAAAAAAAAAAAACCAAAAAGAAGACCGGGATCAACCATCATGGACATACCAAGGTCAAATTGTGCCTGAACTTGTGATTCACTGACAAGTTCAGCAGACGAGTGGAGAGGAAGGGATGTTCTGTGCCTTGACTTTAACAAGCCCTTCAGAGTCTCCCTCAGAATCTACCAGCCACACTGGGGAAACTCAGACTGGGAAAGTTGACAATAGGTAGGTGACAACTCACAGACATGCTGCTCATGTAATCCTTTCCCTCCAGGCAGGAGGTACAGCAGATTAGGAACAAGGAAGCACATACTGCTGTGGCATCTGAAAGCTCTGGCTCATTCATCTTTCAGAACTACAGTTTGCATCAGTGGACTTCGATTCCTTTCCCAGANTGCTGCTCACGTAATCCTTTCCCTCCAGGCAGGAGGTACAGCAGATTAGGAACAAGGAAGCACATACTGCTGTAGCATCTGAAAGTTCTGGCTCATCATCTTTCAGAACTACAGTTTGAATCACTAGACTTCGATTCCTTTCCCAGTCAGTTTCTGGTATTTTCACCCCAACTTTTGTTTCTTGCCTTTGATAAATCTCTCTCCTCTCCACTAGGAAGGACACTAGTTTTTCTGAGTTTTTTCCTCCAAAGTCTAAGCAAGTCTGCCTAGAGATGGGCTGGATGGCTCTCCCCTCAATGTGTGAAGAAGCTGAGCATAATAACACTACTTTTCTCTGGCCACTGTTAAAACCTTTGACTTTCACATATGATCTTATATATTTAACTGCTACAATTAGATAAACATAATTCCTTTCATTTCTCTCTGTCTGTGAAGTGTATTAAATGAAACACTAACGAAGATGTTATGACTACTAGAGAGTAACAGCCAGCACATGCTATTTTAATAGAACAGCAGGGAAATGCCAGCACACAGCCTGTGTTTGAAGCATTTTACTGCAGGCACCAGTGCAATGTTTGGTGGTGCATGTTCTTCAGTGGAAATGAACTGAGCAGGCTGTTCAGCAGTGAGGAGCCATGGCTGTACTTGAGTGAGAGGTACCTTCAGAAAACCTCCCAAGGCAGAGCACAAAGCCAGCAGAGCTTGCTTGTCTCACTTCAATGTCTCACACGTCTTCAAGGTCGCAGCCTAACCCTCATTTGCTTTAGGAATCAAAGGAGCAATGTTGAGAATTTACATCCAACCACAGGATAACAAACAACATTCTAATGGCTCTCACTTGATTTGTGGTTAGCTATAACCATAATTTTTACCCAAACATTTGATCCTGCTTTGGCTTTCAAATATTTCCTGCTGTCCACAGACCTAATGCTCACAAAGCTTTGATGCTATTTACAGCCCTTCACGATTAGATTGTGGTCACATCCAGATGTGGTCCACTTAATTAATCACAGATTTTCTTACCTGCACAATAGCTGGTTTCATTACCTATCTGTGCTTTATGCTGAGCTTCATTTGGTCAGAAGAATTTCAGACAGTAAGAAGCAAGCTATTAATTTTTGACAATGTTAAGAATTCAAATCACATTTATAGTATGTAGATATACACAAGTTCAGTGAAAAAAACTATTCACACAAAGACATATAAAGACTCTTTGACTAAGATATTCAATATTTTCTTAATGGCTAGAAAATTACTTGAGAGGAAAAAAGGTTTTGTTCTTGTTATAATGGAAAAATTAAGCCATCCAGGAAAAGTAATCATGTGAAAAGATGGTCTTAGAAATATCAACTAATAACAGCTAAAGAAAAAGGATTAAAAAAATCTGAAGAATGCATCTCACACTGATACCTCTGACAGATAGGAAAACAACTTCTCTCCTGTTGTTGTAAGAAAAGACACTCTAAATGCAACTTGTAGCTCTCCCATACACAAACCCACTGTTAGGTCTATGTAACCTACCTAAACCCCAAGTAATGCTGCAGCAATAAAGACCTGAAATACAAAGAGGCCATTGCTGGCTGTCACCTATCAAGAGAGCTATTCAGCTTTAAGACCCCACTCTACAAAGAGCTCATTAAAGGAGTTTACTGAAGCTCATTAAAGGAGTTTTGAAGTGGCTGTGTTAGCAGCATTGAAGAGTGAAGAAGATGAAGAAGCCCAATCCTAATATGTACATTCCACTGGCAAACACCCTGAGGAGGTGAGTGCAGGGCTTGTGGGTGTGTCCCCATTTGATCCCGTAGGGTTCAGCCAGCAGCTCCCATTTCTGCCTGGGGTAGGAGGAATCTGTCTTACCCACTCGCAGGAGCCTCTGGCACTGAATCCAGCCACAGGCACATGACCCTACACAGAAGCAGAGTAGTTTCACCGTGGCTGGACCCTAGGTCAGGCTGCTCCCATACATACCTGCTGCTAGACCACTCACAAACCCATCCAGGGTCCTGGGGCTTCAGTTCTGAGGCTTTGTACTTTCAAACTAATCAGATCGCTCACATTCACTAAGAATGGAAATATTGCGATAGGAAAAAACCACCAGAGGTACCTCAAATCAAAGTTTGATTATTTTTTTTTGTTATTTCAACATTAAATTTGCAACTAGAAGCTCCATACCCTGAAAGTTCTAATGCTCAAGAGGTACAACAGGTTCAAATAATATATGCACCTCTAAAATGCACTAATTGTTTTTTCACTTCAGAAAATTTAAAACTACGAGGACAGTAAAGCTGCTCTAGTCCTAAAGCAGACTAAATCTAATTTGAAATAAATATTTCTAAATTGCATATTAACAAAGCACTCACATCTGCTTGAATATACTGATCTGCTGCAAATATGCTGGATTACTTGATATCCCAGATTCAGCAAGAGTAAGCAAACTCTATGCTTCTATTTATACAACTTAACTGGAAAAGCAGAAAACCATTTCAATATCTAAGGTCAAATACAAATTCCACACAATATAGTTCTTTAAGAAGGGCATCTTCTTTCCTAAAATTCATACAAAAAGGGCATATTTATGATGTCGATTACAAGGCTAAAGCCTTCAAAAATGTAGACAGGGCTTGGATATACAGATGTACTGAATTCAGTAATAGTGCAGTCTGAAAATTCACGAAATGATTCTCCAAATCTAGCCTAAATTGTTGGCAATGACAAGAAACAGTGAAACAAAATAATACACTCCATGTAGCTGATGGTAACTCTCTGCCTTTTTAAAACACATCTTATCTAAGTGGCTAAAGCTAATGCATGTCAGCACCACTTTGATCACATCAGTATCAGTGTTGGCAAGTAGTATCATGCCCATTTCAGGATTCAATGAAAGGTCTCCACAATTCTCTCCAAAAGAGTGGTACTTCACAGAACAAGTGTAAAACCCCATATAACCTCACCAAAGTTAGAGCTGTTTCCTCAGTGCCACACACTGACTCCCTGGTGACCCCAAAATGCTGCCTTTTTATTTTCTGAGCTTTTACAATACCGACCATTGTTATTTTTCTGGTTCATGACTGTCATAAAGAACATAAACAAACAGTAATAACATTTGAAGCCAACCTGAGGAGGAGAGTGAAGAACACAAACCGTTTCAGTTACGAGTGGTGCTCAGAACAGCCTCCTGAACACTTACAGGCAAACACCCACAGCAACCAGTCACTGCTTCTATGGCAACTATTTCATTGTTTCAAGGGAACTTTGGCACAGTGACCTTTTGCTGCTGTTTTTGTCCTGTCCTCTAGGAACAGGAGATGGAATAGATGCCCAGTGCATTTTTCTATTTGAATGATGCAAAAATACAATCAGTTTCTTCTGAAAAATCAGAATGGTCTTTCTCTAGACAATGCCACTGAACGTGCCAAGTTCCTGCCTCAGTTACCTGTGTATGGGGCTTGCACAGGGGTTAGATTTAGCAGCTTGTATTACAAAAGAGGTATTTTTGAAACCTAAGGGGTTTTTAAAGCTGCTACTTAAAGTAGACATGAAAAGGTAAGAAATACTAGAATTCATAGCGATTTGACCTTTCTATCACTAAAGATCTAAAATAAATTCCCTTAGTAAATTTTCAACATTTTTCTATATTTTAGCAGTTTCTTACTACTCGCCAGATCAAGACACATGGTCAGGTAAAAGCAATGTATTTAGTATCTCGACATATTTCAATGCTGCAGCCCTTTAAATATTTTTAATTCTGTTAATCAGAGAGAAGACGTCACTGCAAACCAGCAGTGACGAAGTCCCTGAGTAATGGAAAACTGTGTGCATTTCTCTGTTTTGATTGGCTTACAAAGAAGGAAAAAAATAGGGCTTAATGCCCTCCTCAGAAGGGTATGTTCAACTTCACCATTGTGTCAATAATGACTTCATCCTTAATTTACACTAGAAATTCCTGGCTCTTAGTATTTTCTAGCTCATGTGAAGATATTCAGGTTAGCAAAAAAAACCCCCAAGTATGAAGAGCTTCAGAAGAATCTCAAGGTAGTGAATGATTAGGCCTTTGAATGATTAAATTCTTTCACCAAAACTCTCCCACTATAATACAAGAACACAGGAACATGAAGTCCTTGCAAGTCACATCAAAGGTCTGTTATCCAAAAGCAGCAATAATGGGTGCATAAAAGTGATTCTAAAGCTAGGAAAAATGTACGCTGTGTTGTCAGGATATGTTTCCAGACTGCATTTTTACTTTGAGGCACAAAGACTTCTTCAGTCAAATATAATGTCTTTCTATCATTAAGTAGTCCTTTATTGAATATGCTTAGCTTCCTTCCTGAAATTTAGGAGGCCTACTTCCTATGTAGTTCCACTACATGCCACATCATCTTCATTGGAGAATAGCACTGGGTAATTTCTGCCAGTGACTCGGAGATCTCGTACTGAGACAGACAATGACAATCATTTCCCTTTCACATTTTCCATGAACTCTCAGGTGTATGGACTTCACTCATTCATTCTCACCCAAGTTATTGTTTTTCCAGACTGTAATATTCAGCCTATGGAATCCTGCTCATGTTATTCCATTCCCTTGTCATCTTCACTGGCTTAACTGCACCTCCTGTGCTTCTGAACAGTCTCACCTGAGCTGGGGAGGCCATGTATTTGAGATGCCACATGTATGTTCATCCAGCTATACACACACTCAGAAACACACACACAACTTGCTCTGGTTTGCACTGCTTTCTTCTTTCCTAACTTCTTTTCTTTGAGGTATTACTTTCATTTCAACAGACTCATACTCTTCCTTTCCTAATCTCATTCTCTGACTATCTTACTTTAGTGCCTATGCAGGAGGGCGTTACATCTAATAGTTTTAATAAAGCTAATTGTTTTTAAGATATTTTTTTTTAGGGAAGCACATTTTTCAAAAGTTCAGTCCTGGTTTAAACATCATTACAGGCTCTGTGCAGACAGAGCCACAACCACATTCATGGTGTTTTCTCAGGATGGAACTCATTAAAGGTTTGGTTAATTTTGGCAGGCTGGGCAAAAGTCTGATATGCTTGCAAAGAAATGCAATTGCACCTCTTTCACAGCTGACCCAATCACTGCTGAGTTCAGCTCGCTGCTAGACCTCATATTCTTACTATATTGTTTGCTCTAAATGTTTAGAGAAGGCAACTCCTTCTGCTACTACCTTTCTCCAAATCACTTAAGAACTCTTGATCTCACTGTTTCCCTGTCTCACTGGAACAAGTTCTCAACATCTTTTTTCTTCTTTTTTTTAGACATCTTGCCAGGATAAAATAAGATATGAAAACTGTAAGCAGTTTTACAAGGTGAATTTTTTCTCTAGAGCATCATCCATTTTGGAATGCGCTGTAAAAGTTACGGCCACAACACTTGGATTTTTTTCTGGGTTTTGAGATAACCCATCTAACTTTTCCCAGAGCACTGAAGTTCAAAGAGTTGCAGTTAGATGCAGTAAGTTCTTCAAACAGTTTTTGTGCTGTAGCAAAGACAATCCCAAATGCAACCTCCAATCTGATTTCCTTTGGTTTTCCTTTAGTTGTCAGGGAAAGGGTGAGAATCAAGCTAGATAAATCAAGGGCACCTGAGAATTGCTGAGAATCTCCTTACTGTAGACTCAACAGCTGTTCCAATACACAAATCTGAGTTTAAATTTTGCTACGTCAAATGTCACCCAAATTTCAAACACGAAGATGCCCCCTTGAAAAGCAGGAAAACAGCTAAAAGGACTGCAATACAGTGTTTCCTAGATGACTAGAAAATGGATATATATGCAACAAAGATGAGATTTCAGAGTTTTACTATTTTGTGTGTTGCCCAAAGTCAGCACACAGTCACCATGCCTTTGTTATGCCCTTCGTATCCTCGTTACTACTTGAACAAAAATCCTGCCACTAGGATTTAAACAAGTTCAAATGGAGGATGGTTCCTGTAAACACTTTACATCCTGGGATTCGCCCTACGAGTGCCTACAACTGCACCACAGCCATGTCTGCTGCTGGGGCTGCATCCAGCCTGCACCAGGCATTCACACAAGGAACTCATCCATTTATTTGGTCATTGCAGTGTCTGCACATGTTTCTATCAGAGAATACATAAGAAAGAAGCGTCCAAGTCTGAGGCAGGTTATCTTCCCAGAGAGGGACATATGTTACACAGGAGGGGACAGAGGGGAGTGGCTGTGTTTGGAAAGTGATGAGATGTGCTCTGAGCCACATCTGTCCTCTGCCAGCTTTCAGCCCTTACATTCCGCAGCTCCAAAGGTGAGAGTTCATGGTTCTCTGTCTTTTAGGCATTTCTGCCTCCGGGACTGATATATTGGAGTGGGAAAAGGAACAATTTTTGAATAGTCATCTAAACATGGATCAGATATTCAGATTTTTTCAGCAAAGACGAATTAGAGGAAAGATTATTTTTAAAAACGTTTCTGTTAGTACTTGAAAAAGAATTTTGACAACAACATTTTCTTAAATTTCAAACATAAAGGTTGAAAAATAGAGATACTACAGTTGTCATTCTGTCTCTCACTGATTACATAAGAAGGGACTGTGCAGCAAGTTTGATGACTAAATGAGTGAATGAGAAAAGATAATGGAAATGCAGGAGATAATTTTGTCTGCTTGAATCTTGGGGGTTTTATTCTGAAGTGCGTTTTCTCACAATACCAAAAAGAGAAGAGTTTTTTGTAGTGTGTAGATACTCCCTCACCTCCCCAAACTTAGAAAGCAAGAGGTCTCAGAGAAGAATAATTTTATATAAATGTGGACAAAGGAAACTGGAAATTACTAACTGGTTTCAGGCATTACTAGCATTACAACTCTTGTGACCTGGTCTAACATACAGAAAATCCAACTCTTAGAAGCAATTTTGTAGAAAAAAGAAATGTGTGCCAATTTCTGCAGAATCCAATTCCCAGTTAAGTATTACTGCATCCCAACACTGCTCCCCAGAACACACAAACCTTTCTAAGCCACACAGAATTCTCAGCTTTGTTCTGCAACAGATTTACAAGTTTCACCTGCTTGCTATGTGTAAATAAATCTCCCTATGGGTATACCATAGTTACCAAATACTTGCATCTTCCATAATTTCAAAGTTAAAACCAAGAAATATTTCATTTTTTCTGAAAAATAAGGGACAATATATAAAAGTATCCCAGTGCAATACTCCTGTAAATTTCTGACTGTTCCATGCTGCTTAATAATACAGAAGTCAAGAACAGAGACTATGTGAGGGACCCTTGAGAGGGGAGAAGTTAGATTCACTGTCTTTCTAATAATTCCCTATGTGAAAAGAACTCTAGCCCTTGCCAACAGACTAGTCCCAACTGGCTTTATGCTAGGGTTGTGTTTATTCAAGTGTTCTCCTTTATGAAGGAAAAACTTGGCTTTATTTCAAGGTAAAGAAAAAAACCTCCAAGCAGCAAAATATTTTAAGGACAGATGTCTGATCTTGAAACAGCAGCTAACATAGCCAGAATATATCTGTGCAACAAATACTGACTCATTAGCCCTCTTTTTCAACTGCGTGTATTTCTTTTTATCCATGATGTTGCTCACAAAAAAGGTAGCACACAATACAGTGTTCTCTATTATAATCTCCTGGGACAACTTTAATTAATTCCTTTAATTCTAATAAATCTGAAATTCAGTAACAAGTGTTTGGGGTTCTTTTCCCCTCCAGGGATTTAATTATGTCTGTTACACTTGGAACTGTGCTACCAAGAGCTGTGAGGTGCATGGCTACAACAGCAGCAGCACCCAGGAATGCCATACCTCGGGAATCTCCTCTGAACCCAAGGACCACCCTGACCCTGTGCTTCCTCCTGCACTGCTCACTGACACTTGGCTCATGTCCTTACTTCCTCTCCACCCTGGTGCACCCACCTTCCAGACTACTTCAACTGATACAGTTTCATGCCCCAAAGAAAGAAAGAAATACAAGCAGAGCTGGTAACTATAGTAATGGCTAATATTTTCAAATGCTTTCCAATAGTATCCCTGTTGCTTTTAGGTGGTTATAGTTCTGCCAAAACTTAACAACCCACACTGAAAATTTCCTTGCCAGGGACTTGAAACAAGCTGAACATTTATTTTTAAAGAAAATAAAGAGAAAAAATAATTTTGTTTTTTTTTTCCAAAACCTAGGATTAAATAAAATTGTGTGTTTTGCAAATATTTTTAAAAGAACTTATAACTGGTTTACTCAGAAATGCTTGTTCTTTTCTAAGATTAGGGACTCAAAACTGGCAAGGAGACTGAGATGGTATCAAGGATGTGATCCTTTCTCTTCTTATGAAAAAATGCCCATGTCTAGTCAAGATTTAAAGCCCTGAGTATCACCATGGCACCTGGTCAGTGCAACACACAAATTAGGGACTGGGCAGAACACCACTGAAAAAAACCTGGTCACACTGTGCAAGCTCCAGAGTTTCAAGTAAGTTCCAGCCTCAGCCTACAAATTGGAACTATCATGATGGAAGTGCAGGGAAACAGTCACAGAAGCAGCTCAGAAATGGTGTGTTCTGCTGCACACGACTGAGGAACGTACGGTCAGTGTGTGATAAGGACACAGACACACTGGAGCACAGCACACAGGAGATGTTTTCCCAGCACAGAGGAGACAAAAGAGGAGAGGATGAGTCGTTTACAGCCAGAACCTGCAGAAACTGCACCCAACAATCCCGAGTCTTAACACTTCAGCTGTTCTGCAAACAATGGCTTTTTACCTAATGACTGCTGGCCTTCACAAGAGTCAAGGTGATTTCCTGATTAAACCTCTTGGAGGAGCAGGAGTTTGTAGCTTTCCCTCTTTAAAAACAAAGAAAGCTTTTATGACTGTTCCAAATACCTGAAAATGGCAATATTCGGTATTATCTCTCAGTAAGCTCCCAAACTCTCTTTATCCCTCCCTCCCAAACTCAGTATGAATTTCCAAGGTCAGCCAGAGGTGCAGAGATGTACCCCAACACTGCACCCATAGAAAGGAGGTGGGATGGTACCACCAGCAGGTAAGAAACATTCTTTCTTTGTAAGAATATGCTACATATCTTATTGAAAGGTCTGGCTTGCCACTTACTTGGTTAGGCATTCCTTAAATGCTCTTTTGGCCAAGGCGTGGCGAAGGGGAACAGGCAGTACCAAGTCCAGGCTCCAGAATCTGAGCTCCAAACAAGGCAGAGTGCAGGCAGGCAGTGCTCTCATTCCTGACTGCTCCTGCTCATTTGTACAACAGGTTCTCATGCTCATCCCTGGGCTGCTCCTGAGGCTGCACGGCCACGCTCGTGTTCCACAAGGGCACCAGGCCAAGCCCTGACAGAGGAGGTTTAGAGACACCCACTGTGGCCTGACCTCAGTCCTCCCTGAAGAAACACTCCAGCTCTTTAAATACCAGAAAGTCATAAACAGCCCATGGGAGGAAGTGGGATCACCACAGTTTCACCTTCAGGCTGCCTACATATATCCAACATCTCTGTCCTCTCTGTGGTTTAATTAAGTCACAACCTGCAAAGTCATCCTAATACTCCAGAGCAAGAGACTGAATCCAATATTCTCCCTATCCTGAGCTAAAAATTACACCCTCACAAGACAACATAAAGTAAAAATTAACGGGTTTTGGCCTTGAGCAAAAAGAGCATTTATGGAATGCCTAACCATGTAACCCCTCTCTCCTTTGATGGAGGAATTATCAAGCACTGATATCCTGCAGCAACAAGAACTGAGCTGTTCTTTCAAGAAACTCATATCAACAATGGGAGGTGATTTCCTTTCTTGATTTCTACACTAAAAACTGGAAGCTATTCTATTTATCATGCTAACAGCAAAGCACATGCACCTCTTTGCTAGAACTTCTGTTCTTAGAATGTACAATCCATCTGTCAGTAAATTAGCTCGGTGTCAGAGATGAGATTACATTATATTCTCACTCATTCACTCACGGTATGGCACCAACTACACACAATTTCAGTTTCAGTTGTATTTTGGACATTTCAAAATCTCTCACTCCAAAGTACCACCAAACTCACTGATGTAATTTAATCATTACACATTATTTGTGCCAGGACATGACAATTTGGATTAATAAGTCTGCCCATGGTTGATCCCCAGCAAAATCACAAAAACAGCTTTTCTAGGGCTCTTACTCTTTAGGCTTATTCTCTCTACTCCAAGTCCCTGATAAAGTGCATTACAGGAAGCCAAAGTAACATGAGATTTTTATTCAAGGCAGATCCACATTAAGGCTCTTGCTGGAAATAAATACAAATTTTCCTCTGGCTGTAAACTGAGGTCTTCTTCCATTTAATTCTGCCTTTTTAAAATTTATTACTCCACCAGTGAGTGCTTTTCAAATAGAAAACTGTTCATTTCTTTCACTTAGTTCTATTGTACCTGCCGTGGCTTGCAGGCAAAAACATTACTTTGCTAGCTGCTGTGAAGGATTTGAGTCCCATTCCTTTTTCAATCCTGCATGCTTTCCTCCAATCTTTTCTCTCTACTTTATCACTCAAGTATCTGTTTATTCACAGCAGGGGGTAGGGAGAGAGAAATGATGAATAGCGTTGTGCTCAGCCTCCTAAATACTTTATCTGGGCACTGAACTCAACAGTAATTCTGCTACTTCATTTATTGGAATAAACCCACATATTTTTCAATCAGGCAAACTCTTTGGAAAAATGCAGCACTTTTCCAGAATATAATTCAGCAACAGCTAATGAGCTGTGTGTCCCACCTTCCTCCATTTCCCAGTGCTTCTGGAGTGGGATTTACTGAACTGGTCCTACACAACCAGCAGGCACTCTGACTAATATTTGCTTTGGTATTGCAATTTCAACTCTCCAATGCAAACACAAGTGCCCATCACAGTATGAACAGTGCAAATTCTTTGACAACCGGCCAGACATCCTGGACAACTGTCCTCCTGCCCAAGACTGTTCTGCTTGCTCTGTCTTCTAGAAGCCCCTAGCCCAAAACCTCTGAAATCATTTTTATGCTATTCAACAAAACAGAATTAAAATCTATTTTGAGCACATTTACTCAGCCAGGTTTTTATGGTACATACAGTTGATACAGTTTCTGTATCTGCATCAGATTCTAACTTGCATACAACTTCTTTCTGAATTTGAAATAGTATTCAATTCTTCCAAAATGCTATTTAATTGTGATTCTCCTAAAAAGCTACTTGAGTGTGCATCACCATAAAATCACTGGCCAACTATAGTGACACAGTACTATCAGGTATGAAGAACTGTAAGTTATGACTACAGTTGAGACTTTACTCTGAATAAGGCCCTGAATGAGGTCTTCAGGGCTGAGCCCTAACTTAAGAGTGCCACAAATCAGCAGTAAAAAGAGAAATGTCATAGAAGTGTGTACAGTTGCAACAGAAACCATACAACAGCTCAGAAAAATACACTGACATCTACATTTAAGGGCTTACAAATGCAATTAGCTTGCCCAAATAGATGTCACAAGGTATCTAATACTGGTATTTCTTACATAAGAAACTTATTAACTTAATAATCACTCATTGTAAAAATGAGACTAACTACAGCATACACCCATATGGATTTATACAACTGAGAAAAACCCCACATCTGAATGATTTCCTCATTCCAACCCTGCAATATGTCCAGGCTCACTTCACACACACACACATAAGCAAAATAAACTCTCTCTTTTCCCTAGCACAAAGTAGTACAAAACAAGTAACTGCAAAAGCAGGCAAGTACAGTGTCAATAAAAGTTCTGGCAAACTTCGATTGTTCCAATTAGAGAGACAGCCAAAAGCTATATGGAAAGAGCCAGCAAAATACCAATGGCAAGCAAGGAAAGAGCCAGCCAAGCCAATGCACTGTTTGGTTTCCCATCCAAGGAAGGAGAGAAGGAAGAGAGGTGAATTTCCACCTGGAACAAATTCATAAAATAGTCCAGAGCACAGAATTCTGGCAGCTGTATTTGCTGTTATACTGAATCAATATCCTGATCAAATTTGGCAACAATCAGACAGCATCTGTTTTCTGCATTCACCCCTATGTAAATATCCAAGAAGCACTGCTCCAGCCGAGGCGATGGAGGAGCTTGTATGCACAGAGGAGGACAATTCTTCAGCCTCAGAGGAACCAGAACAGCAAGGGTTTCCCAGCAGCTCTCTGCAAGAGGAAGTGGAGGGAACCAAACTCTCTCTCAGCATGTGAGCATCATGCACAGTGTGCATGCAGAACCACAACTAACCATGTGCAGTTCCAGCAGTTCTATTACACAGCAAACTGATCACAGTGCACAAACAGCTGTGACTGAAAAAGGCAATGATACATGAATCACATGTTATTTCAAAATGTGTGCAATAATGCTACAAAGTATTAAGAAACCCACAACAAACTTGAGATTAAATACAATACAAGCAACAAAAGAATAAAAAAGGGGAAAATGTAATTAAGCAAACCATACCATTACACAAAGAAAGTAAAGAGATACCCTTGAAATCAACTGAAAGTCAACCAGAAAACTCCAATTCCTTCATGAGTCCTAAGACTGCCTTAGGATTGCCTAGTCAGCTGGGTGTTTATAAGGTAAGTACTAAAATGCAAGTAATGCTTTCAAAAACAGTACAGAGTACATTTCCACACAATCCGTATCTTTCCTTCTCCAAGATTCACCTGAACAAAACAGTCCACCAGAACAGTTTCTAAGCAGTTTTTTTAACACAACTTTGGAACTGGATAATGTCCTCCCTAATCTTTAAAATAATAAGGGAACACTATCAAAATGTATAATAAGCCCTTGTGCCAAAATAACTGAAGGGCTATACAAACTGCTGTCAGCAAAGTGTCATCAATTTGCTGAAAACCAATGCTCTAATCAGCTATGTTATTATCCAGTGTGTGTCTATAGCCATGTTTTACAGGAAACCTACTGCATAAGAATAAATCTATTTCCATATGAACATTCCAGATTGAATTTATATTGCTTACATCTACATTTAACATCCACATCATTAGCAAATTAAATACAATACATGAAAAAATTGCCTGAAAGTTGAGTACAAATGAAACGCCAGAGCTGAAACAAAAGACTGATAGGACAATGTTGTTTTAATATAATTTACTGTAAGTGGAAACTACTTAAAAAGCATAAAGGAAAGAAAATTATATTACATAATACTACCAAACTGTATTTTTAGTGACGACAGATTGGCTGTGAAATTATAGCAGATTGCAAAGACATCAGTGCTGGCTGAGGAAAAACAGTTTAAAGGTAAAGCAATCAACTGAAACATTAGCAATCAGATTAACAGAGGATAGATACAATGAGAGAATTTAACAGGCAAGCAGATTGCACAGACTAGTCTTCATTCTGATGCCAATGGATGGTCGATGAGTCATTCTATTCCTATGAAAAATTTTGAACCATTTTTCATTAGTTAGATTACAGTTATGTCTAGAGAATACACTGTAAAAAATATGCTACAAAAGTATTGAAATATTCCAAAAGACAGTAAGACACAGACTGTCATCATAGTATTTGCAGATGTAAAACCATAACACTGACTGACATCTTCAATACTCACATCTTCAAAATTACACAGAAGTCTGTGTACAGAATTGTACCAGAAATATTCAGATTGTTACGGATGAAAATATGTATGAGCTCCAGAACAAACAGTTCGGAAAAAAAAAAAAAAGTCCTGTGTTGCTAACAAAGGACACTGTTCATTACAATCCAACTGAGAAACATGATGTTGATGCCCAGAGCAGAAAGCCCAGTGGTTCACAGCTCCGCAGGGAAGACTCTGCACCCTGCTAAGTGGGGTGTTCCTGGCTGTTACTGCAGGGCACGTTCACCCCTCCTGCTCCTGGTGCTGCAACAGCCACAGCAACCACTGCCATGAAGTTACTCTGAACAACAAAAGGGGCCAGTGCCCAGTAACTCTTCTTTGCATTTATGGAGCAAGTCTCTGAGCCGAAAAATCACTCCTATAAGGTTACACAAGATCTGTAAGGTTACACAAGATAAGGTTACACAAGATCTGCCACAAACCCCAAGTCCTCCTCACAAAGCAAGAGCCAAGCCAGGAGACAGAGCAAGGACTGGAGAGGGCACTCACTCCTTGCCCTCCACACTGCACAGAAGTGATCCCAGCCAAAGTACTTTGACAGATATGTCTGGGTGTTTCAGAGCAGACATGGGTATGTCAGTGCCAGTGGTAAAATCAATGTGACTTGACATTTAACCACCAAAACCACTTACAAAAGCCACTGTATAGTTTTATCATTTTAATGTCCGGAGATAAACAGGAAAAGGTCCACAGTAAGCCATATTTTCTTGTTAATTTTACCCCTACAAAATCTCTGATTTGCTGGATAAATTTGGAATGTTTCCTTCTAGAATTCTAAAACTTTTCCTTATCTTTAATGAAGTTGAAAATCCATTATTATTCACAAGTTAGCCATCAGTTCTAAATCAAACCATCAATAGAAAACTGTCTTCCTGGCATTGTTAAAAGCTGTTAATTGGAAAGAGACCATATTATTATGACATAATTATAAGAATATTATTATTATTGTTGTTATTACTAGAAGTGTAATTTGTGATTTTTAGAAAAAATCACTAAATATATGGAAGACACATGGCAACTTGAAGTACAAACTATTTCTTAATGCCAGATTGAGAAAAGGGTTTGTGTGTGAGAACAATCTCTAAGTGTAAGCAAATGCAAATAATTGAACCATTTACGTCAGGAATTAAATTAATTGCAATTTGGAAGAATTAAATTAAGAATTAAAATGCATTTACATCCTTAAGTAAAGTATTCTGGCATTAAATCAATCACTACCTCAGTTTTGCCGAAGTATGACAATACAAAGCATCTCACCTACTCTCATTCTATTTGCTGCTCATTTTAAAATGCGCTATCTCACATTTCTGAGTTTTGTCAGGACTATGGAAGAGTCCTAATTTTAAGGCTGTGGATTAACAGATAATTTTTCAAGACCTGTCCTCTCAATCTGCAGAATTGACTGCACGTCTTATTTGTTTTGTCTGGCAAGCACTGCTGAGTATTAATCTTTGCTTCCTGAACAGTAAGGCCCATTGACTGAGAGATGTGGTTGGCCTGATATCCTCATTCTTTATGGAAATCTAATTTAGCTTTTAGCATAGATTTCACTCTTTTGCTTCTCTTTATAACACAGGTTAAAAACAATGGGTGTCATGTAAAAATGACAACAATACAATCACTACTAGTGGAGCAAATTACAAGAAACTTTCAGTTAAAATGTCTTTACATTGTTTTGTCATTTCACACTGATAAAGCACAGCAGTGCTTCTAGTAATGACACTTACAATGTGAGGTACTCCTTCATTGGCAAGTTCTGCCTGACAGCTTTAAAATTCCCAGACCTCTGCAGGATTGGTCCAGATGAGCTTCTGCCAGTGTCTCTCCTGCTCAAGAAGTGAAGGTGAGTGAGCTGTGTGATAGTGGGGACCATTGTACCTGTCAGACCAGAAAGACGGCATGCTAGGATAAAGGATTCTGTGATCCAACACTGGTGCTGAATAAATTGCCTGAAGTGCAAACTAACATGAAGCAGAGCCAGAAGTTTCCATTCCTTGGTGCTCTGTACAGGAAGCAGAGCCAAGAGTTTCCACCACTGTGTGCTCTGCAGAGTAAGACCAAATAGATATTCGAGCCCCCAGCTAACAGGACAGGAGGAAAAGTAATTCTCTGCTCCTTCACTACACTGAGCAGGATCAATGACCAAGAAATTCAAAGAGCTTATGCAAGGAGCATAGACTTGCAAAATGTAGGCAGAAGAAACTTTATAAAGACCACAGAATGAAGCCTACTACATACTCATCATATTGCATTTAAAATATTTTCTTTCTGAAGAATTTAGCCCAGAATGCAACTACCTTTTCATATGAAGCTGTAAAAAAGTTACTGTATGATATTTCTTACTATATATTTGTTAAAAATTTCTAGGTGTAGATTAGAATTCAAAGAACTCATGATTTAAGTCAGTCTGTGCCCTTGTGGTGGTTAGTTTCCAAAAACAATTATTTCTATTATTCTGGATAGGATGCATACTATATCACTATAAAAGAAAGTTGTATCCCAGAGGGTTTTAGAAACCTGACACTAGAACTAAAAAAAGAGCCTAAATATTCTACTTTCTACCCTAGAGTAAAATTTTGCTCTAAAAATTTGCAACACCACAAAATTTTCAAAGCCTGCCTAATCTTAAGAGTTTGGGTGATGTTCACTGTATAAAAGGAACAATGAAATTTGTAGGGCTGAATAAACTATTCATGGTTTAGGATCCAGCCCTTCCATCACCTCTCTACAGTCCTGTAAGGCTCCAGACCTCCCTGGCAGACTTCCCTTCCTCCCAGCCCGGGCCACAGATCCACCACAGGATTTCTATCCAGAGGCAGGATTTCAGGATGCCAGGGTTCACAACATGAGGTTTCATCAAGGTTTCCCTGTTCCATTTCCACATTCCTTCACTTGCTCCAGTGCTATGCAGAACACCATAGATTAGAGCTACTGTGGTACCTAATCTAACCGCCAACAAAGGGAGCAGATAAAGTGATCCTAGAAAAGCAAACACTCCTGAGTAATTCCCATCAACCACCACCTTGGCCCACAGAAACATTTCAACAGGCCATGTTTATGACATGCTCAGCCTCTATGAGCAGGAAAGCACAAAACCTAGACTCACAGGAAAAATTCCTCACATCCTGTTCAGTGTGGAATTCCTCAATTCCACCATACAATAACTAGGGAGGTCCTACTGCTACATTTTTGCTATCTAGGTAGTCCAGGCTTGCTTCTTCAGTGTCTTTCATTTTGATTGGACACAAGCACAAGGGAAAAGTGGGTGTAACACACTAATATTCTTATTTGTCCATATTTAGTACTTATTCTGCAGTGTTGTGTACAAATTAGACACTCATCTGGGCATATGCTACCTGGGCAGCAAACGCTGTGATGAAGAAAACTGTTCTAACTGCATTTTACTGGAGAAGAATTTAAAACACATTGTAAGCAGTTAATAATTTTAAGATGGACTTTGTATATTTACTGTATTGTATAAATAAACAGAATTTTCCTGGACTTGGTTCAAGGTTTTTGTATTTGTGATATTTGTTTTAAATTTAAAGCAAGAAAAAACAAGTACACTGCTATATTTCACAGAACATCTATTCTGTTACCACATGACAAAAACACCAACCATACTAATAATTAATTCACTGAAGAGTATCTCCTTAAACTCAGCAATGCAGTACAAAGAATTCCAAATGTGATTTTTAACATCCCCAATCCAAGACACTGGCAGAGTTTAGAAGTCAGTCTTTCTCAAAAGGAATGCTTTTAACTTCAGCACTAACAGGGCTGGAATGATTGTAGAAAAAAGTGTATTTCCTTTTTCCTTCAAACACCCACTGCCTTCTACGCAATTCAGCCCAAGGTTATAGAAAACTTTATGTTCTATGTTTGGTGATCCAACCCTTCAGTCTTTACTTAGGCAAAACTCCCACTGAAGTCAGTGAAGTCAGTGGGAGTTCTGCCTGGGTAAGAACCACTGGGTTTGGCTCAGAACATCCATGGCTCTGTAAGCTGAGGAGAATGTGAGTGAAAGTCATGGCTGCATGTAAGCAGCTCATGTTTCCAGTCATGAAGATCATAAATTACTTTACAACACAAAAATTTAGAATGGCTTGGGTTGGAAGGGACCTTGAAGATGATCCAGTTCCAGCCCCCTGCCATGAGCAGGGAGACCTTCCACTACCCCATTCAATTTGGCCTTGAACACTTGCAGGAACAGGGCATCCACAGCTTCTCTGGGCAACCTGTGAGAGTGTTCAACTACCCTCACTGGGAAGAATTTCTCTCATATCTAAACTTATCTTAATCTAAACTTACCTTAATATACCAGTGAGGATCCTAGTAATTTCATATTATATTAGGCTGTAGAACACATATGACAAAAGGAAGAGAGAAGGGCTTGTATGACCATTGATAGAGTTCAGTGACCAGGATGACACTAACTCTGTGCGCAGTTACTGCTTTTCAGTACAACTTCTAACACAGCAATCATGAGAAACAACCTGGGACCTAAAATAAAAGCTTCTCTACAAAAAGGAGGGCAATGATTACTTGAACATGCTCTGCTTAGACCTGTGTATCTCATGAGTGGGAAACTCTGCTTAAAACCTTATCAATAGCTGTCCTATTGTAACTCATGAGCATCTATTCTTCAGTATGTCCCATAGCTCCTCTAGAAAATTTAAGTTCAGAGAAATGCTTCATAGAAAACAAAACACTTTGCTATTTCATAGACAGAGTATCACTGCTGTGACATGTCCATTCTGGATCTTCAAGGCATCTCAGCATGCTTGCACTTGCCTGCATAACTATATTTTCCCTCACACATAGGTACATGCACTCTGTGTGAATTTGGTCTGTGTTCTCAGATTTGGATAGCCCTAAACACTGTCAGTGTTGTGAGAAAACAGATGTGGGGGTAAAGAGTGAAAACTAGTCCACACAGAAGGGAAACAATTAAAAGCTTTACAATGAAGCATTATTTGATTAAACCCATGTAAGCCACTCTTTAACATTCCATGGAACTGCATTTTAAGTATCATGCCTAATTTTCAATTCTTCGGCATGTTTTCCTTCCCCCTCCTTTTTAGCTTCTTTTAAGTTTAGATTCAAATTTATAAGTAGGTTTCCAACCTATATAAATGCAACTTTTGATATATTAACTGAATACTTTACTCAACTTGAGCCTAAGACTTTGATAAGACTACATGACATACCACTGTTATAATAATCTAACACCTTAAGTTCTTTCATCAGTTTTCTCTGTTCTGCACCTGTAAGAAACCAAAAAACCTATTCTCAACAGTGTATCAACAACACAGTTTATCTTCCAAAAGATTCATGTAAGGTTTATCTGAAAGATGCCAATAAACACATCTGAGACAGAAGCCACATGTGATAATTTGTTATGCCACCCTTTTACTTACCTAGAAACGTGGGCAAAGACAAGAAAAAATGGAATTTGTCAAGTCAGTGGTCCTGCAAATGGATTAGCAGGCACAGTTACCATACACAAAAGCAGTGAGGATGGAATTTATCTTGGAGATAACACTGAGGTATCACCTTGAGCCACTTCATACAGTGTTAGTTTAAACCTCTGTGGCACTTTTCTCCTTTTCTATTTGGCAAGAGTGCTGAACTATTCTGCAGCAGATATTCCCATCAATTGCATCTCCCACTGTTTTAAGACCAGTAGAGGAACTAAACTCTCCTCGTTGTTGATACAGATCAGTGCATTTCAGAAGGGACAGAGGATAACAACAGGAAACAAGTCAGAGGACAAATAAATATTGCTACTTAAGCCTTCTACATAACTGAAAAACACTAACTGTTCAAATAAAAAATACATGCTGTTCTACCAGGCTACCATGATAGATCTTAGAAAGACACAGACAGTTTTATGGTCTTATAAGTGTTCTTTGCTGAAAGGGAAACTTGGAAGCAATAAAGCATTTTCTTACAACTGAGGCCTGACCACAACTGCTGCCAATTCAACAGTAAACTGACTTCAAGTATGTGGAGTCAGATGGTTTCAGCTTCACCACTACAGGGAAACCAACTCTTGTAGCCTGGCACAACCACTATCTGGAAATGTGCCATGATTTTGCATTGAGTTAAGCTCCAGACAGACTGTAAGGGCTGAACTTTAAACCATTTGTATTTTTAACGTACACAAATAAATTTATGGCTGCATAAAAACTGTCATGCTTCAGGGATTAACCTCTAATAACCTCTCCTGCTATGTTAACAAAGACATTTAAAATCTGCCTCTCCAAGTTACACAGGATTCAGGTTAATGAAGGCAATTCAAAAAGAAATTTTAGGGCCTCATTATATCTAATAAGGGATTAGTGACACCAGCAATTTTTAAGACCATTTGTGGACACTTTGATGCTGCCCTGTGGCTTGGGACTCCCTCATTTTACTTCAGGATTCCCAGATGAACCTAAGTTTGGCAAGGTGAATAGAACATCACAGAAGTGAATGGCAGAGAGGACTTGAAAATGGGAACAACTTTCAGAGTGCCCTGACATACAGTTTCTTTGTAGGCATTCTACCAGTTTTGTGAATCCCTATTGAATAGATGAGAAAGGGTCTATTCTCATGAGGCAGAGTTTACAAGAAAGAATATCTATAGCTGAGCAGTACTTTGTTATCCTGACACAGCTAAAAACCCAACCAAAAATAAGTTTCCTATTTCTTAAGTTAAGCAAAGAAAAGACAACAAACATATTGGCAGAACAGGAACTAGTCAATGGGAAGTAAGACCTGACCAGTTTTAAACACCCTGCAAACATCACACCCTACAAACATCATCATAGGCACCATAGGTTTTGAGAACAGGAGATTGTGTAGGAGAAAGGGATCCTATTAGAACTCCATCAGGCAACACCTGCGAGAGGTAAGATGGTAAAAGCCCATCTTAGCTCTGTTAGAACATCCATACAGAAACTATCTGCTCTCAATGTCATGTCAGAAAAGCTTTAATGGAGATATCTCATTAACCAGACAATAAAGGATCCCTATGTTACAGCACAATACATCACAATGCTACAAGGGTCAGCCTGTGCTGTCACAACTGAAGCAGCTGCAGAAATTAATGTATGGACAGAGGCAACTAAAGCTGGCAAAACAATTCTGACATTCCAAATCAGAAAAAACATCCCAAAAATCTGAAGGTTGCCTTTTCTCTTAGTTACTATTGTAAGCTTCATGATCTTACGTATTTTCTACGAAATTGTCAAATATTCAGACTATTCAACTTTTTCAAGTTTATTTCCAAACAAAAAGTGTATTCCTAAATTTAACTACTTTTCTCTGAACCTTTAAGGACAGTAGGAACTATAAAAGGAAGGAAAATGAAAATTGTCATAAGAAAGCTCATAAGAAAAGGTGACCTGAAACAGGAACTTGGACATCCTTACCTGCAAGGACAATTTTAATCTTATATTCCAATATGAGTATTAAAGCTTCTAAATCTTTTTCTGTCTAGACAGAACAGTAAAAATACCAGGAAGAAAATTCAGTTACATTTTTTTGAGCTTCAAGGACATGAAGTTTAGTTTTATTCTTGACGAGAAATGATAACGTTTCCACAATTTCCATTTTATCTGAAGAGGTTCAATAAATCCATAGTAGAAACCAATCTAAAGGACAGATACAAAAATCGGAAAAAATACCAAAATCCAAGAAAACTCCAGCCACCCAACTGTTAAAGCAATCCAGACGTGCATCTGATCATGTTGTCCAAGTGCTGATGTGACCTCACAAACTGTGGTGTGTAGTTTGGGCTTTATGCAGCCTCCAGGGACACACACCAAGGCTGCAGTCCACTACCAATGGTGTCTGCTTAACTGAGCAGCAATATTACATCACATTTTCTATCCAGAAGGTGCCATAAAATACAGCTCAAACTGCAGTCCATGTTCACTTGTCTCACAGAAACAGTGAATACGAAGAGCACATCAAGGACACTTTGTCAATAACAAGTCACAGAAAAATGAGTGAGAAACTCTTTTCTCTGTCTGATTCAGGAAGCATTTTTAAAATGGTATGTTCTGATGAAAGGAAAGAGACCACAAAGAGACACAATGATTGCATTTCTATGTATGTGTGAATACATTGGTAAGCATCACTGTGAAGCAGCCAAGCAATGGTGTCTCAGAGGTAATTTTATGACAATTACCTGTAATTATCAGGTAATTATCGTACAATTATTTCAGATTGGATAAAAAATTAACTTGCTCTTCCTATCTCTAAGTTTGATAATTCAGTGAGTGAATAATGTATTAAAAGTGTTAAGTGATCTCTGAAAGAAAGGCTTAATATTCTCATAGATTCAAAGCAAATAATGGCAAATGTCATTAAAAATTTTTATCATTAAAATGTAATTTAATAAATAAATGCATAAAAATCAGAAACTTATTAAGCCACAGGACTTTTATAAACGAAAGAGGGACAGCATGTCTCCTGAATTTTAGCTCTATTCTAAAATTTAAAAGGGCTTGCACAGAGTTTAGTAAACTATTTTTAGAAATGTCCCATACCAGATGTTTTTTTCATTCCTTATGTTGCAGGATACCACATTTATTTCCAGATCCTCCCAACCAGTGCATTTACAACTCAGCCACTGTACAGATATTTGTACAATGCACATAGAAAATTCGCATCTAATCAAGGCAGCAGGATTTGGCTAATAACATCTTTCCTAAATCCTCAGTCATTGAGATCAAAACCCTAATAAAGCTTTAAATCAGTGACAATTTGGCTTTCAGAATATTTATCTGAGCCAAGACTTCACCTTGACATTTCCAGTGCTGATCCTCCACTTGCTTCCCTGCAATTTCTCCCTAATGAAGTCTCCAGTAGTTTCCACAAGGCTGATTGTTTTTCAGGTAATTTCCTTACTTTCCTTGGCCAAATCCTCTTAAAGCAAACAATGTTTTAACAGCAGTCACTTCTTTCTAAAATTTTGCCAAACTGTTTATGACAAAGTAGAAATTTCCTTCTGACTTGAAGCAGAAGTATGAGCATTTTCTAGCATCATTAGTTTGTTATCCAAGAACTAGCTTGTCCTTACAGGAAGATGGGAAGTTGTGTGAATTTTAACTTGCTCACTAGTATCCCCAGCCTTCCCTTCAACAGAGGGACGAACCCGAAACTTGAAACTTGAGTGAGAACGCTGCTGTAGTACTATTAACATTGAAATCTGTGCTTGCAAGTTCTGTAGTGTTTATTCTTCACTAAAATACAGCTTCACCAGGCCCTTAATGCTTATTTAGCAGCTAGAAACAGCTGCAGATGTTAACTTTTGATCTCATCTGCTCTCAATCAATTCTTAAAATGAACGACTGCATATACAGCTGGAGCTACACCAACTGCCATTCTTTCCAAGAACTAATGGACTTCTGTGCACCAATACTGACTTCTAACAACATGGAAAAATGTATTAGATTTTTTCAAGTAACTCCCACTTTTTCAGTGCACTGAATGTCTTATAAACAGATATTTACAGATTCTTCTTTCCTGAAATTGCCTTTGGGAAATTCATAAAAGAACTAGATGGCTCATTTGTAAAAGTAGAATATACTGCAGTGAGAATGACAAAATTGAAAGATGCCAAATGACTCAATGTATCCACTACTAAAGCAAAAATGATAGACAGGAAAAGGCCACACTTAAGAAGTAACATTTATTAACACCTTTTAAACAGTGTGGCAGGTAATTTGCTAGGAGTGAGAACAAAGAAGGAACTAGAACTGTACTTGAGAGGTTCCTTTAAAGCCTCTCAGTACTGACACAGCTATGTAAAGGGAAGTTAGTACCTCTTAAACTTTCTAACTTCTTCTGAACAAGTTATTATGACTGTGTACCTTAAACTGAACCCTAAGCACGGCTTTACTTAATTATTAACCATAAACCCATTTCTATGATTACAAATAAAGCATCATGGCATTAGTTGTCACTCCCAATATTTCTCTCATCTGAAAATCACAAGTGATGGTCATTCAGAGAGAAGAAGCAGGACACAAGGCAGCCTCTGCTGACATGGTCTAAGTAGAGATAACAACAAGCACCCCAACAAAAGTAACCCATCACAAACATTGGTATATGCTCCACCAGGGATCCTCGGAATAACACTGAAAAGTTAACCTTGAGGTATTGAAGAATCACCTGAATACTCAAAATTTTCAAAAGCAAGAGATGCAGTAACAGAGCAAATGACACTGTAACCACCTCATGTCACGAGCAGAGTACCTGTGAGCAATCCCCAATGGCACAGGCACCATGCAGCCATCACCTCTGTGTCACCAGGGCACTATGTACCTATCCCCTCCTCTCTTCTGTTCCTCCACAGCACCAAGAGAATCTGTGCCTGAGGTTCTCACTATCCAAATATAACAAAATTGTCTTCAGTTTAACACATTGGCTCCAACAAGATAATTCTGCCATTTCATCAGGAATTTTCCATTTAATGAGGAAATAAGTGAAGTTATTTATATAGTTATTCTGTGTCCTTGTGCTTTTCTAGAGGATATTTGCTCATAGTTAACATCAAAACAGTTGGTGCCCCTGGCTAGAATACTTCACTATCACCTGCTCGTTCGAGCACTAAATAAATCTCAGTTTTCAAGTACTTACAAGCAAAAGTCCAGCACGTGTTTCAGACATTCTGTTCATGTACAGATGTTAATACATCCTCCACACAGCAAATGTTATCAAATGTGGCTTTGTTGTCTCTGCAGCAGTTACTTAAAGCTCATTTGAAATGTATAGTGAAATAACTGCATTAATAGAAAGAAGAGTTTTTTCCTCAGAGGGGGTGATTTCTTATGGTAAATCTATTAACTGCTTGGGATCAAACTGCAGCATTTCCACATGCTTTTACCATTGCTCCTGTAATTTCAATTTCCAAGGCGCAAGGAGGCAATTTTATATTAAATACCAAGCTTCCTACTACGTTATCATCTACCTGTGATGATATTAGTCACCACCTTTTCCAAAACCAGTTTTAAACAACTTTTTAATTTTGATTAAAATTCTGAATAACAAAAGGATTTGTCTTGAAGTCTAAAATGTTTGAGGATTTATTCTCACCATCATGACAAGTTGGGAAGAAATCTCATGAAATATGGAAATGAACATTATGCTTCAGTCAAAAAGCAGTTACGGTTGGAGGATTAATTTATTGACTCCTAATTCACCTCATTCTCCTGCGACTGCCAAATAGGTAGGAGTGGAAATTTGTCAAAAACTTCTGTCTCTCGATAAAACCTTCCTCACAACCCACATGCTGGGAAAACAATACCTGTAACCCATGAAGAAACAGATCGACAGCTTCAGGCAATGACATACACAGGCAAACCTTTAATTTAATACTCTCTCATGCTTCACTTTCATGTGTCTCATTTAGCAGGGCTCTTTAAAGAGAAGCAGTGTAGCTGCTGTCAGTGATATAAGTGCTGGGTTGGTGCCCTTGGGTCCTTACACACCAGTGAATGATGATTGAGCCCTGCTGCTGTCCTTTTGGCTGCCACAAACAGCAAGTGATACTGAAGAAAAAATGGAGAAAGCTACAGATCAAGTAAGGACAGGGGTATGTGTCACATACCAGTCCCCTTCTGCCCACTGTCTTTTCATCATGCATTGAAAATTTGCTTTATGTTCCTGGTGGCTGCATAATTGCTCCCAACGCTGGACTGGCTCTGAGCAACAGCTCAGTGAGAACTGCCAGTAACTCACCTACAGCAGTGTGCCTCCAGGAAAGCTGGTAGCCAAATTCCATTTTAACTTCTAACAGCAAAGCATTTGTTTAGTTACTCAGCAAAGTCTTTTTTGTGTGCCAGGTCTCCCTTCCAGAAAGACCAGGGAATTCTAATAATCAGCTTGTTTCCCTAAAACTGGTACATCATCCAGGGGCAGAACCTAACAGTGCTGTAAGGAAATGCAAGATAATCTCACAGGCTGGGGGGAGTGGGAAGTATTTTAAGAAGTGATATCACTTAAAGGCAACCACCAGGAGTTTACAAGAATTTCCATTCTTTTAATTAAAGATTTTATGAGTCTTGGAACACATTCCTGTGCCCTATTATACATCAGAGCACTTAAAAATTCAGCGCCTTATAAAATTGCCATAAAGAGATAGGAAAACCAAAGGAGACTTTAGAAGAAAAACCTATTTCTACAATGACTATTATGATTTACAAAACAATTAGAGCGACTTGTTTTACTTACTAGATCTTTATTTCCTCCTTTTCTGTTGTTTGTGACTACCTTTGAATATATCCTAATATAAACTACCTGCCTTCTAAATTCATTGCTCCATTTATATGCTCACCATGTTTGGAACAAATATTAAAATCCTCAGAAAAGGAGCTAAACTCACTGTGCCAGAAGAAAAAGCATTTACATTACAGTGATAAAAATACATTCATTAGAATCCAATTTTAAGAGAATTATTACTTCTAAAAGCAAAGGTGAAAAAAATATTAAGCAAATCAAAAGAATGGATACTGATAATGAAATATGATTAGGAAAGTACTTTGAAAACTATTCATTTCTATGGAGAATAGTATTTCCAGGTGTAAAATTCATGGTAAATTCATTTAAACATATGTCTACCTAATAAGTAATCCAACAAGTTTCTGGAACAGCTTTCAAGTAAGAGGTCTATGAACCATGTCTCAGAAACAAATTAGCTCATCCATCACACGTAACCATTTCTTTGGTAATGACTTAATGAATTTAGCTTAACTATGCTAGGACTGAGCATGATGCTGTAATTACTGTGGGAATAACTGTAGCCCTCAATCCATCTTTTAGATGTTTATGGCAGGGAACAAGAAGCTCAGCACAGCCTGAACCAGAGCCCAAAGCCAAAAGACTTTGGATCTAGAGAACTACAAGGGAAGTATCCTTACAGACTTTGGTCAGTGCACACCACTCTGCTGGGATTGCAGTCCTGTCCTTCCAAGAACAGGCATGGATACACCATAGAGGAAGAGCTAAAGCCTACAGAAATCCTGAGAATAAAACTGGAAGAGCATTTATTCCCTCAATCACATAGGGTAAAAGAACACAGTTTGAGTCATTTTGCTAGAATGCTATTAACTCCAAGCTGAACATTCTACTACACTAAGTTTACACCAGAGTTTTCAAAGCAAACCAGGGTCATACTACTAATAATGCAGTTGAGACAGGCAATAAAGCTGGGGAGAGTGAGGCAAGAATGTCAGAGGTGAAATAAATGTGTACTGTGGCACTTACACCAATACATAGACCATATTCTCATAATCTGGCCAAGGCTGTGGATATTTACTTGCCAGGATTATTTTTCAACTATCGTATGTCTCACTTTCAGATGTTTTACTGGTGATGTCAGCAGTTACTGCCAAATGTAAATTACCATCTCTTTTTTCTAATCAGGTAATTTTAAAGTAAATCCAAATAACTTTCTTTTATGTGTGCTAAATAAATAAATGGTTCAATCGGTCCTTAGTTACCAGTCCACAAATATTCTCAAACATTCTCATGCTTCATAAACAGAAGGGTTAAGGGTGATGTTTTATGGGAAAGTAACAGTCAAGGTGATGTATCAGTTTCTCAGGAGAATCAATGGAAACCTTATTAACCTTGGCTTGCAGATGGAAGCACTCAGGTACAGAGATGAGGAATTATTTTTGTCCGTGTGTCAGTGGGAGAAATGATGTTTTTTTTGAGCCACATCATGAGCTCCCTGCCCATGACTGAAGGTGCAGCATCAGCTAAACTCGATCCTGGTGACTGAGCAGACACAGCTTAACTAGTTCATCTCCTGGCCTACAGAGCTTCTTTGAGACAGTGCTCAGATATAAAACCATTCACGTGCTAGAAAGGCTGACTTTTCAAGCATATGGAAAAGTTCTTCTTACTGATAATGTTCTGAGCCTCCAAATTGTATTTTACCTATGTGGCCCAGGAATTTATAAGTAACATCCATATAAAGCACAACCTCACAGGACTATCATAAGGATAAAAAAATTGAAGATGACAAAATCCACAGATACAACAGTAATTATGGCCAGTCAAGTATGGCTGGTAAGGTACAGCTGAATGCAATAAATGAAGACCACCAACAGTCATACAGCATAAACATTGCCATGTTTGTTCTCCATGCTGCCCTTTCACAGAAATGGCCAAAATCACATCAGCTGCTGCAGATGTCACCTGCTGGGTGGCTGTCTCCCTGCCTCTTCACAAGTGCACACACCAACGTCCACACATGCAGCAGCTCTGACCATGGAACACTGGAAGATTCCACTGAGTAAGGTCAGAAATTTGACTCCAGTAAGTCTCAGGAAAGGGAGCTCCTCCTTGACAAGAGAACAGTCAGTCAAGAGACAGTGTCAAAAGGGCCACAACCTCAAGGTGTTTGGGGTGTTCTGTGGGGTTTTCTTTGTATTCTTCACTCTTGCTTGAGCAAGATGGACAAGGGAGAGCTGCACTCATATTGTACCACATGGAAATTGGTAACAACATTGGGATGAACGCTGAGTTGCTCCTTGCAATGGGTGGCATTTGTGCAGTAGGGGTTGTGACACCTGACCCTGTTCAGTGAATGATCTTTTAAAATGCTGACAAGCTCACATTGCCTCTCTGGTTCCTGTGGACAAGCTACACACTGCAGAGAGGCAAAGCAGTGTGGAGGTGGAAATGAACAGGAGCTCATGGCAATAAGGTCCCTCTGCACTCCTGTCTGTTTATTCCTGGTCTTGCAGCTTGGGACACTGTGTACAGCAACTGCTCCACTTGTTGGCCCATAAGCCACAGATGAGAACCAGCAGTGTCTGCAGCACACCAAGAATCTCACTCAGAGTTGCTCAGGCTCCCTTTACTCATTTTAGAGGGTGGAGCGTGACTTTTTCACCCTCTTTATGCCCAAATTCCAAAGGGAAGCATTTCACATCTGTGAAATTTATTTATAATAAAAATATATTAAAACAACTCTCGAGGACACTGTTAAGTGTTTTCAACACTTCATGTTGAACTACTTTATGAAGAAAGCTGAACAGCATCTAGAATTCAATACTCTTAAGCTAAACAGTATCTACATATTTAAACAAAACTTTTGCTTCTATAAACAGCTTGATACATGTGGCAAAACATGTTCCCTGAACAACTACTACAGAACTGAAAAGAATTAGGTATCTCAAAACTGTTCCTGTTCACTTAAACATGCTGAAAGTTCTGTGTTAAGTCATATCTCATGTATTTTGATGATTAGTCAGATTATGATTACTTATCACATTAAAATACAAATCAAATCAACACAGAAGTTACATATGAGGTTTCCTTCCCATTGTCCATACATTTTGTCAGCTAGACTGAATTTTTTTAAACACTAGTAGAAAACAATTCAAACCAAACTCAGAATGGTATAATTTGGTTTTGCTTTATTGCTGAGAAGGCCAGGCTGGTAACTTTGAACGTTTGCACAGCTTCACTGACACCTGTACTGAGGGAGATAGAGCTGACAGTACTGACTTATGGTCAGCTTGTATGGGATTAAAGAACCTACTAAAATGGGAAAATTCACTTGAATCAACTAAAATCCCACGGCATGTGAAATTCCCAAATGCAAATATCTGACAAGTACACTGAGAAAACAGAGTTTAAAAGGCTACCTGCTTGTGAGTGAAGAATAATGATAGACTTAGGAACCCCTGAAGATACCGGGATGGGCTACTCCTCAGGAAAACTCCCCAGTGCTCAAAGATTTCTCAAGGCCAATTATCTAGTCAAACCAATGATTTTCATGCTAGAGTTGATTCAAAACCACCAGATTAAAGAAGTGAGAAGGAGGAAACCTTGATTAAGCATGTTTTGCTAGGAGTTCAGTGTGTTCACTTTCTCAGAAACACACACACACAGGCTTTGGGCTTGGCCATACCAAGGTGGTGCAAGTTGCAAATCTATGCAACCTTGTTTCCTTCCTAGATGGAAAAGTGATGCAATGCAGTTTCACTGACTTCATGCCAAGTCATGCCTTAAATCAACAACAAATGCAAAGCAGAACACAATCACACACACATTAGAACAAGTGTTAGGGGTTCCTTGAGAATTATACAGGGAAAAAACATAGTACTTGAATTTTTGTTATTTGCTGTTTCTTTAACAGTTAAAGTTCTGCAGCATTAAATACAGACAAAACAAGCTGGCAAGAAAATCAACTTCCCGTTGACTTCATAATCTATCAAAAACTGACACTTTTATGAGCAGAACTTTTAAAAATACATACCTATAAATCAATTAACATATTCAGAAGTATACAAAGCAGTTCAAAGAAGCACAAAACGACAGTTCAGGTTCCTTTAAAAAATGGCTTCTCACTTATTTTCTCTGTCTTCAATTCGCTGTCAACCACACGAAAAATCTTTACTGAGTAATTTCCTAGAGAAATAATATTTATGAGCCAAGGTTCTGCAGCTGGAGCAGGGACATGCACAAGATTATCGGGTGGTCCCTTACAATACAGGACAAAGAAATATTATATTAATAACAGTAGACACAGTATATATTTTTATTATGAAATTTCCAAAATTAGGCACATGAACATAATAAAGGAGAAAAATTCTCACTACCTATGCTAAGATCTACAACCGAAAATTCATTGATGAAGTAACAAGCCAATTTTTTATATTCTGTCTGCTGTATTAGCTGAAAAACTAAGAAAAACAGTCCAGTTTAAAGTACTTGGCATATGGATCACAGTGTTAAAACATTCCACATTGCACTTTTACAGCAGAAATTAATTTCCAGGTAAGAACACAGCATTGCTTTTATTTTACTTGCTAACGAGGATAATTGGCAGGCAACACTGCTGCTGCTCTAGATTTGTTCTTTATATGGATCTCTGAAGACCACATGTGCATGCAGTGGTGACAGAAATATTTTCCATATGAGCCACCACAGATTTTAAGGTCTCTCAGTCTGAACAAGGTGAGTGCATCTATCATTTTCTGTGCTCCATAACAATCAACCAGGAAGTTAAAAACTTTTGTGACAACTAGAGGGCAATGATCAGCTTCCAGTTGCTCTGATGATCAAACCATTTAAATTTGTTAAGACTCTGCTGAAAACTTCTCCCTGTTTTAACTAGATCAAAGGCAGCACAAGATTTCATTAAGAGACATTTTCTTGAATCAAAGCTGTTACAGATTCTCCTATTAAAACACCTTGAAAGAAAAATAAAGTTTATTTCTAGACATGTGAGCCACAGAGAGTGTCAAGCACACACTGTTGGACAAGGTGTTTTTTCCAGTTCACTTCCACCTTTACCAGGGAAAGAAATTGATCTGGACTTCATTAGGCTACTACTGAGTTATGACAGCACTAATAAAAGACAAAGCTTTAAAGCAGAATCATTGTTTTCAGAAGATTGACTTAAGGAAGGCATATTTATGGAACAAAATTACCCAATGATTCGTTTAAAATGACCACATTTCAGGTAGAGCAAGGGAGAATGAGTATCAAATGTGTTTTCTGCAAGTAATTTCATTAGATGAAATATTTTATATCTAATAGTACCACGCCTGCTGAGTTATTTCCTAAATGGCAAAAGAGTAGCAGAAAATTTCTGCTTTGGTATGAAATAAGTACTTGATGACAAACTGCTCTGATGAGGACAAAAATCTGGAAAATGGCTCTTCATAAATCAAGCAGCAACTTTTTAAAGCATATAAAGAGCTCTTCTATTCCACTGTTCAAGATTTAGGAAATAGGAATATTAGGAACGCATGAAGTCCCTTTTTAATTATATGATATACAGTTTTTAAAAAATCAAGTTCCTTATGCCCTGCCCCAGACTAAACATTACATATATTTGCACAAAAAAGAATGTTACTAAAGTAATGAAGCCTGGAGTTTTTACATGCTCACATCCCCAAAATGTATCCTGTGCAAAAACTTTTTCACTAGCGCACATTTTTTGCAGAAAATATGAACAAAACACTACCATCTACTGCTGCAGAGTGTCATATTTCTCTTTATGTTAGTAAAGAAAAATTCACAAATTAGTCATCTCTTACAGAAAGCATATTTTATATCAAATCCAGAGAAGTTAAGTTTCAAACTATTCTCTTTTAGTACCTTTTGGCTTCTGCAAAGACAAAAAGAACCCAAGCCAAACAGACCCAAAGCAAAAAAGCAAACAAAAATCCCCTGAACAAAACAAACCCCCAAAACTAAAGCAAAGAAAAAGCTTTTTACATAACACAAACAACACAATTCTAAAATGTCTAATAGCATAAAAATCATTCACAGTCCATCTTAACAGATATGAAGCAAATGCAACTGTGACAAGACGATTTTTGACAAGACATTGTGTTTTGCTTACCTCACCCCCAGGTCTTGCTAACACTGCTGTTTGAAAGCAGAGCAACGTTAGTATCAGGTAGCTGACAAACATTATTACCCAAAGTTAGAGCTACCCTGGAGGAGCAAACCCTCTGCCAAGTACTAACAGCTAGCAGATGCACTTGTGTCTCAGGATCACAGCCCTGAGCTCTTGTAGGTACGGTGTGTCTCCCTCTCCCCCTTTCTCTCGCACTCACAGTCCGACCAGGAGCTTTGCTCTCAGCCACTGCTCTGAAGACAACTGGTAAGTTGATCTCTTCATGTAATGACTTCTCCCTGCTGGGGGAGGGGGCTCGGCCAGCACTGAGCTGGGGGGCTGCAGTCAGTATGAAGCGAAGAAGGGGAGGGACAGAAATGGTCACTGCCAAGTTATGCATCTGCTGTGATTCATGGAACAAGCTAAACGGTAACCTTTAATGCACGAGGAGCTTTGGCAAAGCGTTATTGACTTAGGCAGGCATGATTGGAGAAACAGGCTAAAGCTGCTGCAAGAGATGCCTGTTGATGGTTAGACGGCATGTGCTACTTAAAGGTACAGCACCTCCTTTTATTAACAAGTTTATAATACAGAAATCATCAATTAAAATCTAACCAGGAAGCAACCTCTGGTTTTAGAGACAGCCCTACACGAGCACGGTCCTGCAACCCGAACGGCCTGATCGTGATCGCTCCGAACCTGCTGCCCCTCATCCCTGGCCCCGGGCCAACAGCCCAGGGGAACCCAGGTGCCCACTCGCTTTCTGAAATGTCACAACTGCTTCCTGAAATGGATCTCCTTCCTTTAGGACAATCCTGGAGTAGGATGTGGATGTAGTCTCTCTTCCATTTGTACACTATAGCTGAAGAAAAGAAATTTTGACTTGTAACAATCCAACCCATCAAATAACCTGCTTTGACTAAGCAAGCCTTTCTTAAAGTTCCAGCTCCTGAAGTCAAAAAACCACACTATATTCTCATCTTTCATGTAAATACATAGTTCTTATCCATATGGTTCCAGGGGAAATCTCAAAAATATGACCCAAGAATAACCTGGTCTCGTATGTCAGACAGTAAACCACACGAACTCACAATACAGGTATACTTGAAAATATATCAATATTTTAGGAGGCAGGAAGTAAAAATGTTGGTGAAACTGAGAACACTATTACTAAGTATTATATTTCTTTTTGTAATTTGGTGAACTTTGTATACACAGCTGAGTATGTCAGACTCCTCAGGCTATTTTTAAACTAACTTTACCAACCATTCTTTTCCTCTCCTATGAGAGGTGAAAGATAGTCTTCCCCAGAACTGCAATTAAATACAAACTCCCAAAGCAGTGTAGAAAATTAGCATTCACACTGCTGCTAAAAGTCCAGATTCTGTTCAGTTTGTATTTGGGTATCTGGTTCTCTAGCAAGGCAAAATCTGACCTCTACTAATTAGACATCATTGTCACAGCACATCTTTCCTCTCAGTTCTTTCCTTTTACAGGCTCCCACTATTGCCCATAAAGATCCCACCTTCTCCAGCCTGACCTGTCTCACAAGGTTGTGTTTGTTCAGCACCTACAGAAAAGCGTGCCCACTTTCACCTCTCAAATCAGCAGAGCAGCTTTCATGGGCCAACCTCTCCTTCCCCTTTGATGCACAGCCTTGCAGCATTGTTGTCCTGGCAGCACCACTGAGCACCGTGTTCTGTGAAGGCACACGAGGGAGGAGGCCCTGCAACACAGGCCAGGCAGGACTGGCGGTCTCAATGGCACAAGAATCCCCTTCAGATGACTCCCCTTGAGGGAGCAGTACAAGCTTAAGAATATTTAAGAAGCCAGAATGAGAGTTTCAGTATGGACCTCAAGGGTGGTTCTTCCAAATGATCTGAATCATCACAGGCAGTCAGCTGGGGACTCTTAAGAATGGGGACTGACAGCCAGATCTGCAGCTACTGGAAACCTGATACTGTAACCTTCATGGTACTTTGTTACAAAAATCATCCAGAACTCTCCATTACTATGTTTTTCTCGGAAATACAGCACCTCCCTTCAAGACCTACAGTAAAGAAGTATTTTTTCCCCTTTTACAGCAAGCTGAGGGTTTGCAGATTATACTGGGGTGCTGACAGCCAAATGCAGAGCTGCCATTACAGGTACTTTGTACACTGGTTGCCTATGGGAAGGTCTTCAGACTAAAAATGTAAAGCCAAATAAACTTACGGAAATTTTCCATCAAAACCCTGTCAGGAAGCCAATCTGTCCTTCCACATTTTTTTGAAATATCTAGATGTACCACAAAAGGAAAAACGATAGTGAGCAAACTGCCAACTAAACCAGAGTTCAAAACACTTCCAACAGAAGAGCTGCAACTATGATACTCTGAAAATAGATTCAGTGCTTGAAAAAGTTTTAAAAGAACACACCATTTCAGACTGCAGTGTGTAACAAAAGCTCCAATGATGAAAGCTCCTTCACGCAGATTGACTCCTGCTTCCATAAAATTAAACTCCGTCATGTTTTGCTGTTCTTCACAAAGTGAACTAGTCTTTCTGAGTAAATATATAGCACAGGCACAATATTGCCAATCTTTTCTTTAATGGCAGGCAGAAAAGTAAATTTAAGAAAATGAAGAGTACCTGTGATTTTAGTCTCCTCTCTGCTGATCATTCCACAGAGCAGTTTATTTTCTGCAAATAATGGACAACCTTACTGAAGTCTAACTGACTATTATTAGGATGAGTTTCTGAGCACAGAAAATTGCACTACACTCCCATTTAATAAGTCATATAACTGATTCTTTCCATATGCATTTCATTTTTCCTCTATGAAAAATATCAGCAGAATTCCCTGAATTTCAGAAGCTGGTGCTCTGTCCTCCCTGTTAAGACAAGAGATCTGTTCATACCTGCTCCTGTGCCTTCAAGCTTTATCCCACTGAACTGGATGGAACTGTGCTGGTTCACATGTGCCTTTCTCTGCAGCACAGAGCAACATGAAACTTAAGGCTATGCCCAACTTGCACTGCTGCAAACAAGATCAGAACTTCTCTGCAAAGCTCAACAATCACTACACTGGAGATTACAAAAGTACTGGGGCAATAGAAAAAATCTGTTTATGACTCATGAGCTATTTCAGATATGAAGTTGTGCAGTAGCAGACAGAGAAACCAAAATACCTTGCAAGAGCAAAATGGAAGAAATAAGATGTCTGTCATTTCAGCATAAAAACACCTTTGCTTTTACTGAGAAACCTAGCAAAAATAATAGCATAACTATACTATTTTAGGTATATAATTGAGACAGAAGATCCAGAATTATAGTTTAAAAGAAGAAAAACAAAAACCAAAACCAGAAAAAGCCATCAGAATGTTTGGGGAAAAAACTCCTATCTCTTACTCTCAGAAGTAAAAATACACAAAACAAAAAAAGGACCTTTAGATAGTACAATTCTTATTAAGAAAGTATTCATCTGTGAAAAATTAGCTGTCAGTCTCAAAGGGTTTGTAAATATCAATTAGCTGATGAAGTCTGCTTACTACCTTCCTCCTGAGGCAACTGCACACCTGAATTCCAAATGAGGACAAGTTTGTTAAACTTATCAGAAGTATCACAGCTACTGCTTTCTGCTGAAGGTATATTAACTTAGAAAGTTGACCAAATTCCTAATATAAAAGTACTAATAGACAAAACACAAGTCAAAACAAGCTTTTAAAGACTTCCTTTCTATTTCCTGCAGCCTTGGTGTTTGTAGAGCTTAACTCTCAAACTCTTAAAGCAAGATAACATGAAGGATGACTACATATTTCAGGCTGAATTACTTTAGAACAAGACAATGACAATTTTGCTTACAAGTGAAAATATTTACTCTAATTCATGTTTTGTTACTACAGGTGCAACATCAATGCTACCGAATCTGCTTAGCTGAAACACCCAAACCAAAGAACTATTTAAAAGTAAAATGAACGTCAAAACAAATTTGTTGCTACAGCATAGCCAACAGTCCTTTAACTGTTTCTTAAAACAAGTATTTAAAATAACATTCATTTGCTTTGGACAGACACTATCTTCCAGAAATCACTAACAGGAAAAGCAGTAGGCACTGCATATTCTACTACTATTTAAGAGAAGGTGTTATGTTTTTATTTCAGTGTTGCATGTAAAAATTTAACAGAGGAGGAAAAAGGCTGAATGTACAAGAAACTCAGCACAAATTACGAGATCAAGTGGAAAATCTAGAGTGCTTTGGTTCTATTTTAATTGGTCATTTTTTCCAATTGGTGATTTACAGGTTACTTTAAAAAAAAAAAAGAAGGGAGAAAATTTTTATGTTGATGAAGTCATGTGTAAAGATGGCTGCCATATTTGTAGCTGTCAGATAGGCATTTCCAATCATTACCTCATTTCATTTTTTCCAGGAAGCATTCCTTTCTGAATTAATTATTCAGATGTATTAAGGTTAAAATAAATGACCATGTCCTCTAGCCTGAACTACTGAAAGACACTGGCCATAACATTTTACTCCAAATTTCTTCTATGAGGTAATTTTCTTTTAATTTTATTTTTAAAATAATGTTTGTGTTAAATTAAACACTTGAAATAAAGCAGTCTCTTGCCACATTATGTGTGCCTGAGTAGACAGGTAATTTAGACTGCAGAAAGAATGCATTTTCCTTGGAAAAAAAAAAAAAACAGTGTCCTTGAGAAGGATGGATGCAGAAAAATGCCTTTCCCTACCCTACCTTCCTGGATTCAGGAACTACTGCAGCTGAAGCACTGAGGGATTTTTTTCCCCCCGTGAAGGTGTACACACCCACTGCCCTGGTGCCTGCATTTCACTGGCAGACAGGCTGATGAAAGAGGGCAAGAGATTTTCTCCTATCCTCTGCTTTCTCCAGCAGAAGCAGTTCTTGCTGTTGCAGTCCTTTTGGAAGAGCTGTGATCACATTCAATATGGATTTCAGCAGATGAAGTCACCATAGGTACGAGAAGGACCCAGGAGTACTTGGACTTTTATAGATGCCATTGAACAAAACCAAACCCACACAGCTTGGGGAGGAAGGCAAAGGGTGAGCTGTGACTGCAGCCTTCAGTTCATGGAGCCCTGGGAAGGGAAGCCCTGGGAAGGGAAGCCCAGATGTGGAGCACCTTGGAGGAAACAAGTCCCAGAGCCTCCACGTATTCCACTGCACCCCAGCACTCTTTCTTGGTTGAAGTTTTAACTCCATTTAGTATATGAAATACTAACACTTCCCCAAGTAACACACAGCTTTTGGTTGTACCCTTTTGCTCAATTTTTTGTTAGGAAAGCAGCTAACTTCACAGAATTTCTTGTACAAAGAAGCATTTAAGGGGACAGCTATGTCCCTAAAACTGAAATATTGTTTGGCTACCACAACACTCCATACATAATGAAGCTAGAGATTTCTCCATCTATGTGTCTAACAATTTTTTGATCCCACTGTACAGTTACGGAAAAGACAAAGGGTTGCTGTGCAAAAATGCTCTTTAAAGAGTTTGTAATCAATTATTCCATACCGTCACTTTGTGTCCTGACTAATACTTTTATTGGGTAACTACTTTCCAACTTTCAACTTCTGTTTCTGCTTATTTCCCTTCCTAATCTGCACAATCCTCATTTTTCCACTTGTTTGCCATCTAAAGTCACTCCAAGTTTGACTTCTCTGTTTCTCATCTTTTTCTTTCTCTTTTGTGAGTTCACAGAGATCAGTTTAGAAAGTAGACACCATTAAAAAGGTGTTATGACATCCTGTGAAAACAGCATTACAAAGCAAGTTTCAAACATGGGTCTATACGTGGGTGAGCCCAGCACAGGTTACGGCAGTGGGAGTTGTCAGTTCCTTCCATAAAGCTCCGTTTCTGACCATCCCATTTTCTCCTTGGTACCTTGGTACTGGCAGTGCACGATGCTTTTAACTACACTCACACCCTGAAAAGGAAATCTGAACGTTTCCTTCCTCTTCCCCCTACTCTTGACTTCTTAAAGCTAAAACTTTTGATTACAAAGCCAGACTTTACTAAGAAGGTCCAACTTCAAAGAGCTGAATATTAACCTCCAATTGATTTATCATCTTGAATCTTTTCTTTGCTACTAAATCTATAATCCCTCTCTCCCTTCTGACATTACAGTGTGCTAGAGGGAGGAAAGGACCTTTGGTTATCACCTGCCCAGGGCTGGGCTAGAATGTGTATTTTTCATGGCCATATTCCAATTGTCTGTATTTTGATGATAGAATTCTGGTTTATATCCCAAGTTCTCAGAGCACCTCTTTGCCTCCCCAGACAGCAGTTGCATAGTGCAAGGAGAATAAGATGACATTTATGAGGCATTCCTTCCTCTGACCAACACTACGTTTTGACGACAGAGCAAGTGGACATCATTCTTTGAACTTCCATTTTTGACTACCATTCATCTTGTGACAAAACTATTTATTTCTGCATTTTTTAATCAATGTCTTTGTTTTCCTAATAAGTCATTAAGATTTTTAGCACCATACTCCGGTTCTCCTTACACTTAAATTTTGATATTATTTTCTTAAGTATTTTCATAACATATTATTCAACATAATTCGTGCTGTCTTCTTCTTCTTCCTATACATAAGAGTGGTGAAACCAAAAGGAAAAGAGTTCTTCGATGGATCCTATTTAATCTCCTTTTCTGTATGCATGAAAAAAGAGACACATATTTCTAGAAAACTACCTCTCATCACCCAAGTTTCACACAAGGCATTTGGATCTGTGTTTCCTGTTGAAGTCTGGCAAATGAGCAGCCACTAAAAACAGGACCCAAAGGAAAAGCAGACCTTACCCTTTAGAATATTTGAACCCATTCCTTCACAACTGTCATGAAACTGGAATAAACCTACACTTGGTACCAGTGTTACATTAGGAAACTTGACCTAAAATAAGAAATGAGACTAAGTCTGTTGGTCCATTAAAAAATAAATTTCCATGAAAAATTCTAAATAATCAGTAATTACATCAAATTAATTATAAATTATAGAAATAACGCATCTATTTCCTGAGAAAAGTAAGCTCCTTCCTAGGTAAAACACTCTAAATATGAGTTTGAATCAGAATATTTTCAAATCTTTCATGAGGGATAGTGGTTGATACTTCTAATTCTACATGTAGAAAGTAATTTAAAGATACAACAAGATCTGGCTCGTGTAAGTATACTTGCTTTAATTATAAAACCAAATAAACAGAGAAGTACCAAAAAAAAAAAAAAATAGAACCAAATGGCATAACACGATATGCCACAACCTACTCTATGAATCCTCCTATAAGAACAGAATTCTAAAGAAGAGTCTCTTCAGGTCCAAAACTAAAAACTTTGGAAAGTAGATTTTAGTGGTAACACCCATTTTCCCAAGTGTCCAGCTGGCAAATGACAGCTCCCTTAAACATGGCATCATAAAATGATGGGAACAAGCTGTCTCCAAGAGAAAACTACCCAGGTAGGATTGTGAATGTAATAGTAATTTTCAGTTTTGCTTGGAAACATTCCTGCAATTCTTTGAGAGGAAGAAGCCCTGGTAGAACATGTTTTCCTGCATATACATTCCCTGACCTGTTATTTTCCACATTGGTAAAAATCTCAAAGCACCAATGATATTCTTTGAGACTGAGGAGACAGAACTTCGAGTATCACTGTGAGCCCTTCCCTAGCACATGCTAGGTCAATATACAGATAGGAACTGTGTAAAAAACATTATGCTAAAATCTACTTTTGCAAGAAATGAGCATCACCTCCTGCCAACTAAACATGAAGAGAAAGCTCTGCAAAAGCTGGCCAACTTTTTTCATGCTCACTACTTTACTAAAGCAATACAACAGTATCAGCCACCTTCAAAAACGGTCAGGGAGCAGTGACAGCAGTGACAGCTGCTCCCTAGAGGGATGGGGAGTCAGGTGTCAAGCTCCAACAAGGGCAGCAAGGCAGGTGCTTTCACTGGCCAGGACTCCACCCCACTGCCACTGCAAGTCAGAGAAGGGCACATCCAGGGAGGGCACATCCAGGGTGGGCACATGCAGGCTCAAACAAGTCTGTAGTGCCAAGCAGGCCCAGGGCCAAGCCAAGCAGCCAGTCCATGGAGCAGGGTGCAGAGCACAGGCTCCTGGCACACGTGGCTGAGGCTGAGCCACACCGAGGCTGACTCCAAGGCAGCTAAGCCAGGACTGAAGGCCCAGGGCTCAGTTTAAATGTGGCTACTGAGGGAGCCTGGGTAAGCACGGGGCTCTGACCAGCCATTAAGGCTGATTAGAATCACCAGAGCCCTGAACATCTGTGCCTAGGCCAAAATTCACTTTTCTAACCATGTGTATAAAGGGCCAGCAGTAACAGAAATCAACCAAGCAAAAGGAAGAAGGTAAGTGATTGTATCTGGCAGCAGATAAACAGTCTTGAAATAGAGGTAACCTCAGAAGGATTCAGTATTGCACATATCACACAAACTAATTAGGGGACAGGACTAGAGCAGCATTCCATGGAACAAAAGATAGCAGGAGTCATACACCTGGAGAACCAGAGCCAAGGACAATCCCCCAGCACAGGCACCTCTGTTCTCTGATGTCACAGATGTACTGAATCAAAGATTAAGATCCAAAGGATGAATAGAAAAAAATCTTGGAAGTCTTGTATCATGATCCAATTTTATTTTCTATAGTTTATAGGAATACCAAGCTTCCACCTTCTTGTGACAGGAAAAAAAAAAGGAAAATAGCTGTTTTGTTGCCAAAGGAAACGTATATGTTTGACTGAGAACTTGGGACTTAATTGTAATGCTGGTCAAAATGCACTGGATTAAACATTCATCCAGAATCCAAATACAGGAATAAAGAAGAGGACAGTTTCCAAAGTAATTTCATCACACATCCCAAGTTACCTGAAGTGAACAGAGAGAACTAATCTCATAGTACTGTAGCCTATGCTTTGGGCAGCAAGCACATCTCAACTCTTCCCATCTAGTTACAAAACTCCTGAGTCAAAGATGCAAAAACCTCTCCATATTCTGTTGGATTCCATCATCCCACCTCACCATCTCTACCAACAGGACTGTCTGATCTCTGCATACTGCCTGCCTCTAATGCACTGCAAATTAAAAGAATTAACACCAGCCAAGGTCAAAATCTACCCCGTTAGTAGACTAAAGGTTCATTTTTCATCACTGGGGGTCCACACCAGGTCAAAACCACACAGCATCAGCAGATCAGTTACACTGCTGGTGCAAATTAGGTACAAATTAGAAGCATAGCTCCAGTGCTAGAACAAGGCTTCTCTTTCTCTGCAGATGTATAATGTATAAAAATGAACAAACTCTTTCTAAATAAATAGAAACTGTGCATCTTTGCTGCCTTGATAAAAACAAAATTCTGGGAGATCTGATTGTTTATACAAGAGATTTTTTGGATACTTTATCTTATAAATGTGCTTGCTTTCAAAGTAATCCCATTGAACACATACTGCCCATTAGAACCACGTGAACCTTCATGGTGTCTCCACCCCGTATGTGGAGTCTGCCAGCTCTCCGGACAGTGGTCCCACATGCTTAAAAGATTGGGAAGCAGACTTCATTCCATTTTTCTAAGTGTCTTTCAAGTACACAACCATTTCTGAAGAGAAAATGACCAATTCTGCATGGCTGATTTCTGCTACACAGAAAATTGGAACCATATAGCTACAGACTATGTTAAATCTTGAGCTACATGGCATGTACATGAATTCTGAAAATCCATACGCAGCTCTAACTACATGAGGAGCATCTTAAAATAATTATGCATTCTTGTGTCGCAAATATTTCATTTACTACTGGATTAGTAGCAACTCACAAAACTGATAAATACTTGACTAAACAGCTAATGAGGCTCTGAGTACCCAGAGTACATCCAGGATAATTTAACTTGAAACTTCCCTTCCTGGATCCTACAACTGAAACAAGTTCAGTACTGTCGAATTTTCTCATGGGACAAACAACTTGTCTAAATTCAGGCACATTTCTCTACTATATAAGGAGGAGAGTCAAGCCCAAAATGCATGAAATTGTTTGGTACTCTGAAAACTTTTCTTAAAGTCACTTAGCATGCCATTTTATCTGTAAGCAGTTAGATATAATCCTGAACCTTTGGTATATTAAAACCAGCATATATATATTAAAGCCTTCAATTTTAACTTTACAGTATAAAATCTCTACACAATGGCACAAAATCTGGAAATACTGTTTGCTGGTAACAAGGTAAATAAATCTAAAAATAAATCTAGTAGGAACACTAAGAAAAAATTACTTCTTAAAAGCTCACCTAGAACAAAGGAAGTGAGGAAACATTCTCTATGTGTATTCTGAAAGACTCAAATGGTGCTGATTATTTTATCCCCATACTCAGACTGTCTACGTGGGTTAAAGCTAGCAATAATACCAGTTCTAATCTTAAAGGCCCGTGGAGAGACATAAAACCAGACTGTTTGAGAAATCTGGTTGTAAAAGCACATCTGTGCAGCCAACACCATCACATGGCTGGAAAACAATCAGAATTCCAACAAGAATCAAGTGAATAAAACCCACAGAAAATTCCTTCATTGTGGATGGAAGATTTCCTTTGGAAGATTTCCTGCACAGTTCCAAATCTCTTCAATACGGTAATTTCATATTTGTGTGGAGCATGTCTCAAAGAATTTTCCAACAAAGCTTCAGGGAAGACTTCCTCACAGTGAGCTATTTCTCACTGAATATATCACTTATTTTTAGGTACAGCTCCATTGCAGTGAGTACTCACCAGGTACTTATTTGCCTGTAGTACCAGTGTTAGAACCCTGCCAGCCCATTGGTAGCATACCTGGTTTATATTTGATTTGCTTTTTTTCACATGTATTTTGCAAACCACTTGCCACTGCTGGTTTAGATACATTGTCAAGGGATTCATGCAAGCATCCAAAACAGTGACAAAATTAAGAATTTAAAATAAAATTAAAAATACTTTTATATAATCTTTACTTTTTTGTCCACTTGTAGTTGTTTGGGTTTTGCCATGATGTTGGACAGCTGCATGGAGAATGAAGGCACACACAGAAACACAAATTCCCCAAAGAAGCAAACAAATGCAGCAATCATTTCCACACAGGCAGTTTTGTCTATTTAAGTTTGCATATTTGTCATTACTTGTTTTAAAAGCAAGTTTACAATTAAGTATGGTCATTTTATCCCCTTCCAAGAGAACACCAAATAAACTGTGATGATAAGGTTTTCAGCATCTGTTCTTAACCACAAATTTCCAAATAACATTTTGAACTGCTGGGTCTATGACATTTTTTTTCTCTCAAGCTTGCGAAGTAAGTAGCTGTTTTATAGTGCCTTAGTTAATTTATACTTAATCAGAAAAGGTGGGGCTGATTAGAAACTGTTTGCTTCTCTTTCAATCTCAGTAAATATTTCTTTCATTTTTTTAATACAACACAGAATTTTTTCTTTTTTTTATTTTTACTGAAAAGAACGGATATTCTTCTCTCTTATGAAAGATTTCATAGATAAAAATTTGCAGTGCAAAGTTCTGCGCAATATGCTAGACCAGAAGTCTGATCTATACAAAATAGGTAATGTTACAAATTCCTAAACACATTATGTGCAAGTGGATCAAAACAATACTTTAGTATACAGGCCAAAATGTGGTGGAAATGGCATTAAACAAAGTCAATCTGCCATGGAACCCTAATGACTACTCATCCAAAGCCAAAATACACAAAGAATTAAATCAAGCACAACTCTTTGAATGAAAATATTTATTATGAACTATTACCACAGAATACTAGGCATTTCTCTTAAAAAAGCTTTTAAAATCTCATTCTCAGGACATGCATTATGTCATAACTTATCAAGATTTTTTGTAACCTAGAGACTCTAAAGAAAGTGCTTAGTAAAGACTGGATTTCAAGTTGGTAACCTTTCTTTCTAGAAAAAAACTTGACATTTTCCTTTTCTCTTAAAAACTTTTACTGTGAAGGATTCAAAGTCAGATATTATACTTAGTTTTAGGAAATATTCTCATATCCATACCTAGATGAACAATATATTTAAGAAAAGCAAAGTTTTCTAGAAAGCCCTATGCAAGATCACCTATTCTATGTGTTATTAGGCAGAGTATAATCAGCTTCTGAGGGTATTTTAGAGATTACCAATTAGGCCCTTCAGTAGGTCTGTCCTACCACCCCAACACTTTCAATCACTGCCTTTCAATCTGTGTAGGAGCCACAGACTATTCCTTTCATTGTGGAGAAAAATACAGGACACATCCATAATTCCTCATCTAGGCTTCATGCTATTCCCTGCCAAGGCGGTTTGGCAAGCAGGGAAGATATTTCAAAGGAAAACATATAGGGCCTCACTCTGCCATATTAATGCTCCTTCACATTCCTCTTGCAATATTATCCTGCCCATAAGGCTTATTTAAATACAAGAACATCTTTGGCAAGCAGGGCTTTCAAAACAGAGAGCTGAATGGAGAATCCAACAGCAGTACTTAGTTTTCACCTTCACACAATAGCCATATTACAAAAACAACTTGTACTTACATGGGAACATGAAGTGATGGATAGGTTTAGATTTGAAAGCAAATATAGCTTTCCCAGCAGATTTTAAACTGACAAAGTCTGCTGCTGTCACCTGGTCATTCTGAATAAAAATTAGAAGAAAAAAGAAAAAAACCCCTACAGAAATATACAAGCCAATATTCCACAACAGCACCGTAAAGGGTAACTCTAGACTAAAAAAAAATATTTTTTAATTGGACACAATAGCAGGAACTGTCCATTATATGGCTGAAAAAAACCAACACACAGACACCCCTGCCTTAACAAATGTCTTCTCCAAGCAACTTCATGTTATGAGTAGTATAACACATTGTTTTAATTGGAAGAATAGATAGGGTTTTAATTCAAAAGACATCCCCATTATGCTTAATTTAACATTACTCTTCCAAAGTGAAAACCAACAGGACACTGATCAGTTACAGGATGGTGCATCTTACACTTGAAGGGACAAAGAAAATTGTCAGAAGTGTGACTCTGAAAAGAGTGCTGAAAGCAAAATACCTTCTCGCATTTAGCAACTAAGAATTGGAAATCAAACCCATCAATGTAATTTCTGAAGCACAAGGAGAAAAGACAGCTAACAGTTGCTCTGCAATAAAGACTAGTTTATCAGCTGTGATCAGCTGACCACAGAGAAGTTTTGAGAAATTATTTTAAGGTAGCTCTGTTTTAACTTGGGTCATAGTAAAACTATGGAGAACATTTTTGTAAGATCAAAACTGCATGTATTGCATGCTGCACCCTTCTTGGTCGTAATTTGTACAGCATGTGTATAACTGACAGATTTGCAACAAGTTTCTGAGCTGGAAGTTCTTTTTGAATTACTTTCAAGTTCAGAAAAGTGGACTGGAATGATGTGTAAGAAATGGAAACTCTTAATTTTATATGAAATTAAGTTCTAATGAATTTGCTCTAGAGGAGAATTCCACTATTACTACTCACATCAAGCACACTATGTTTACTCTGAACACATACTTGCTTCATCTATGGGGACACTGGAATACAGAAATTCCCAGGAATATATTGAGCATGTGAACCCACCTATCCCACACAATTAAATCCAATACAACAGCAGCAGTATAAACAGCAGTATAAGCAGTATGTACTTCTGAAATAGACTGATTATACTTTTTCCAATCTTCTGTAACACACCTTTGCAGACATGAGCTTAAGATTATTTCATTGGTTCCCTATTATTTCATATAATAGGCTATGAAGCCTTAAAAATGTACCTGGTTCTGTCTCCATTTGGAAAAGAAACCACAGCAAAATCAAAATCTTTAAAATCATATTTCAGTACATCTTTGTAGATAATTTTTCCTTTTACAACTAAAATTCCATTCAAGTTTGAGTTTAAACAGATACTCAGAAATATTTTTGAGAAAATAAAAATTCTACACTTCTGTCTGTGATGAATTCTACTTCCTTTTGATAATTGATGTCAAGGTCCTCTGTCCAACTTACACACTCATCTGCTCTTTGAATCTACAGTGTTTTATAGGCACACACTACACACAGAGCTCTCTTCTTTAACTGATTAAAATGTGCTCATTTCACCCATCAGCCACGGGAATGCTGAAGAAAAAATGAAATCATGATGATAAAAATCTTCTTCAAGCTTCAGAAGGAAAGCACACTCAGGGATGCTCCTTTTAACATGTAAGCAGTAACAGATACAGCTACCAAAGCATCAGAGGAATTGATATTCTGTCAGCAGAGGGGCCAAACTGTGACCATCACCTGCACAGAGCTTCAGACTGGCTTTCATTTGCTTGGTGCTATTTCCAATTCTGACTCTTTTTTTCCCTCTCTTAGAGAACTGCAATGTCCAGCACCTCTAGGGTCTGTATCTTGTTCAACTCCAGCCTGCTGACACACTGACGAGCAGCATCTGCCAATTCAAAGAAGCTCTGACCAGACTGACTTGATGCAATCTGGCAACCTTAATCATCTTAAGCTGTCCTCTGGAATACCTGTTCTGCATCTCCAAGTGCCTTTTCCACACAAGTAAAAATGGTTGGTGTAACTTTGTAGAAATCCATTGGTTTGTAACACTGGGCATAATGTTCTACATCTGGATAGCCTGGACAAATACACAAAACCCCCTTTTATTCTCCCAGGTTAACATTTCCAGGAAGAAAGGAGGGCATGATTTAGGGAAAGAGCTGAGGCCTGAACATATGGTTGCTGTAACCAGTGCACCATAAGCTGAGAGAAGGAGAGGGTAGCTCATCCAAGTTCTATTGAGGAATACATCTAAGACACACCCATAGACACTGTATATACAAACCAAAGTATCACACACATAACAGGCTTAAAGAAAAAAGCAGAAATAGAAATCCTTGTGCTAATTTTCTAGCTAGCAGCAAGTGTGACGTCTCCCTTTGCAAAGGGAGTTGGAGGCCAGTGGCAATAAGAGAACAAATTAGCTGTATTGGCCTGGAAAGTTTATGATTAGCTTGGGAGGTCTGAAGCCTGCTGATCACTACAAAAATAACATTTCACTTTGATGCATGTCTATCGACTCTCACTATATTAAAATGTTTTCATTTCTAAATGTGGGTTTCAGCTGCTGTGTCTGGCCACCATGTGACATGAAAGTGAGGATCTTTATGTAACACATTTTTTTTCTAATCAGTATTTCATGTAAGAGAAGTTAGCAAACAGTGGATATTCTGTGTGCTTGTGTGCCTGCAGTGATTTAAAGAGTTCGAACCAAGACAAAATACTCATTCCTGAATACACATACTGGAACAAAATGCACAGGTTCACCATTAGAAACAAAATATCTTATGGCAAATTTAATGGACAATTCTGATATTTTACAAATTAAGCCATAGAACTGCATAAATCAAGATCAAAACTCCAAAGTAAAAGCATATGAACTTCCAGGACACTGACCATATATACTCTAGCAAATATATTAGAAAGAATTCATTTGTGTGCTGGCAGAAGTACAGCACGGTAAGCACTTGTGCAATAAAAATGTGGGACATGACAATCAGACAGTATGAAACTATTCCTCATAGGAGCTTTAATACTTGTTAGAAACTGCTGTATTATAGAAGTTCAACCTTTCTTTGCAGCTACCTTTAGTATTTTTTCATCCACAGGCAAACAACTCTTTACAAACGTGCCTCCTCAACCTCTGACTTGGGGATTTGGGATTGGTTTCCCTAAATGAGGCTTGTCTTAAATTAGCTTTACAGTAAGAAAGCACTGCAGTTGTACAGAGAAGCAATTCTGTTAAGCTTCATGTTCTGTTGCTATACAGCATGTAAAGCTCCCTCTGTCCTCTCTTCATTGTGCCATGTGAGAAGGGCTAATGGGGATCCTGTGTTTATGGCAATGGTCAGGGACTCTGAAAATTTAGGTTCTTACACCTAAGCACAAGTGAAATGAGCTGTTTGTGTTCCTAGATGGACAGCCATATACAAATATAATTCAAAATCAACTCTGGATTTTAACACCAGCATTGAATGACAACCAAATTTCACAATTCTGGAGATATTAGTGAATTTAGAGAATTACAGAACTCTAACATAGACAGAAAACTACTAGGCTGTGATAGTTTGATTGGAAGATGCAGTTCCAATCATCACTTCCAAAGTTAGAGTGGGTTTACGTTCAACATTCCTTCTGGTCGATCCCTAAATGAAGAGAAAAATGAGAAGCAGAAGTTTTAAAGCACCCAGATCCCACACACACAGTGACAACTTCCCTCTTTCACAGTCTCTGTGCAGTTGCTGCCAAGGAAGCAACAGAAAAGCCTCCACAGGTCTTTACTGTTCATGTGTCTGTTTTCTTATTAGAGAGCCATGCAAATGTCCCCGTGACTTTTGTACAATATTCTTTCATGAAGGCTGCTTATTTCTGCAAGACTTTCTTCTAGCTCAATAGTTATTTGCAGGTAATTGCAATAATGGTAATTTTGCAAAGATTTTCAGAACAATACAAAAAAATTATATACCACTTCTCTAGAAAATTATTAGCAGTTTCTTTACTAAAACAGTTTTGGTGATCCCCAGTTCTCTTCTTATGCAGGCACATTTTGAATCCTACACAGAAGTTAATACAGTTTCCAAACACTTGAAGCTAACAATTTATATGTGCAGAATAATGTATATTGTTGAGAGCATGTACCAAGAAAACTGAAGAGCTTGATTTAAAATTCACATTACATAGCTTGAGATAAGCTTCTGCATGAACTATCTGTCAAGGACAGCTACCATGTGATGTTAGGGTGATCACATAGCTGGTGACACCAGGGAAATTTAGTATACATATGCAAGTAAGCTGGAAATCATTTTAGACTGCTGTCACTACACAAATAAACCAAAATGAAAGTTAAACAGAATGTTCTTTGTAATAGTTGAAAAAAGGGCACATTTCAGACAGATGTCACTGAATGTCTATTGAATATGCTTCTACTAATACAGTATGAAAAATTATGCCAACAACTTCAATGGATAATTAAGTTGATGTGAATTCATTAATAACTTTTTGTTTTCCTTGGTAGTCTGATATTTGTGTTAATTTCCTGTCTTCTGTTCTACATTCTTTTATTCAACAAACAGAACAAAATCTGGCACAAACATCAAACTCTGATCAACTAAAGAGGCAAAACTAGGCAACCTTTCAACTGAAATCCACAGGATTACACAATATCACACAACACTTGGGCAGTTGCTGATTTAGTGGAAGGAGCACAACACTGCACATTTAAGGTACTTCACTTCATGCAAGATTAAATTCAGTTGCCTTATCAAGCAGCAAAGAGCTCAGCCATGAAGAGACTTAGAACACTGTAGACAGTTTATCATCTGTTTAAGAAATATACACTGATGACATTCATGTTGCCAGGCTGACAGAGCAACTGGCTAACTCAGACATATGACTTTTGTTTGTTCTAACCCACACTGACTGCTCTACCACATACAAACATTTTTATTAGCATTTTCCTCACCATGTTTTCAAAACTTGGACTTTTCACCACATTGTTTCTAAGCTGTGGGCTAATGCTTATAAAATATAGCCTTATACCAATCAGATTTCTGCTTTTGGCTTTACAGTTTTAACAGCTAACTGTAGTTTCATTCAGTTTCCAGCACAAGTCAGGATTAGCATGAAAAATATACAGGGCAGGAGAGCAACTTACAACAGCAATTAATGTCATAAATTCAGGTTGACATCTGATGTCATTACTGCTTATTTAAGTACAATAAGCCTGCAACAAATGTTAGATATTTTAAAATATTTTTAATTGAACTCTTAAACCTTGGGAAAGTTACTGTTTGTCTGAGCTGGTCATAAGCTAGTAAAAATTTTGCATTTTAATTAGGTGTGATCTAATCACCTTTCACTGCTCCATCTAAGAAACAAACATTTTAGATTTCCCAAATGCAGGCTAGCTTAAGATATTTCAGAGATTATTCCCAATGTTGCTTTTGTATATGACATGTAGCTGTCTATAGAGTAGTAACTTTTTAACCAGTATTACTACATAAAAATATGATCAAGCAGGTATCCACTACCCATCCCCTGACACAAGAGACCCTAAACAGGAAACAGTGAATAAAGGGCTTCTTAGAACTGTGCAAAGACAAGAAGGCAGCACAGTTGCATTGTGAGTTTGCAAATATGAACATTCCAGCCAAACCCAAGTGTGCACAGAAAAGGGCCATTAAAAATGGCAAAACAAAGGATTATATTCTTATTGCACTATGCTCTTATTGCCTGTGCAGATTTTTTTCTAGCTGTGTGGTCCCTTGGCTAAAATGAAAAACATTCCTGGAGGACTTTTGACATTGCAGTGATGAGGAGTAAGGAGAAAGAAGAGGCTTGAGAACACCTACTGCAGCAGGGGTAACACTTGTTAGTAACAAAAGCTCAGACACCATAATGGAACAGAAGAAGCTGCTAATGAAAAGATGAGAGACAAGTGGGAGGAGAAGGACTCTGACTAATACTCATGATTAACCGAGGTGGGATACTGGAGGACAAGTGCCATGATGAAAAAAGTGCATAAACTAAATGGGTTCGAGGTAGACTCTCACTGCTTTAGTGTGAACTCACAGGTAAGTGCCTCTGCTCAGCATCCTGTGAAATAGGAACCTAACTTCCATTTACTTGCATTGTATCCAAGCTTGTATCCAAGCAAAGACATTAGGAGTAATACTTTTGAAGTGATTATCTCAGGATATATTGAGAGGGATTATATAAAATTATTCAGGTCATGATTTAAAATGCTTGCCAAATGGACAAAACAAGAAGTTAAAATGGAAAGTTAAAGAATGTGTTTAAGAACCATTGTTCATAAAACAATAAAAGTACATACTTGCAAAAGTCTACTGAACACCTTAAATTAGTTATTAAACAAATAAGAAAGTCAAATACAAAAACTGTGCACCAGGCTGTAAAGCCTTGGCCAAGTAGAAACAAACAAAGCCAGGTTCTCTCTACTGACAATTTTAAAAGAGGTTTTCTCTCTCTGTAAATGACACAATTACTGTAACCATGACATTCCATTAACATTATAATCATGAATGGCTTTCATCTGTAGTTTATCAAGTAATTAAAAATGATATGGCTTTCCATTGTTTTCCTGAACTTTTAATCCTTTCCTGACAGAATCTGTGGGTGGCAACAACATTTTCCCTGTGCAATAAGACACACACTGCAGATGCAATGGCTACAGAAAAAGACATTCCTAAACATACATCAACTTTCCTATAAATGCCCTTCCTCTTGGGGGAGCAGAGGTGTGTCAGTGACAGTGATCAGAATCAGGACATGCACTTCTGACCCACAGAGCTCCTGAGAATGCTTCCTTCACAACCCTCAGGGGACTGCCACTGACATCAAAGATAAGGACAAATAGAGAACTAGAGCTCACCCTGTGAGATTTGAGTTTCTTCAATTCACTAAAGGATCTGCTCATGAAACAAGGCACTGCTGCAAAAGATTTCCAAAAGCAAAACTTCATCTTGAATTTCACATTCAACTTTTAATAATTAATATTCAATGCTTAGCAAATCCAAAGAAAAGTTGATGAAATCCATTTAGTGAAGAACTCACCTTGCCCTTGAGGAAATTTTCAAAAGCACCTGAAGTGCAAAAGAACCAGAGATCCTAGTGCAAGCCAGCACATCTGTTGTGTTCATCTTTCCCAGTGCTTTGAGAAAATCTGCCCCATAAAGCAACAAAAATACAAAAACATCTCTAAAAGCATTCTTTCTTCAAAAATGACTGCTCCCTGTATTCAGCATTAGGTTTCTGAGATTGCCACTCTTTGGAGAATAAGCACTTCTTTATTTTGAGAATAAATAAAAATTTTTAAATTACAAAAGTAAACTACTTTTCAAGCAAGCAATTCAGCTCAGTATTTCAAAACCCCAACAAAGTATTCATGAGTAAATACTTGGAACACTTTTTTAAACAAGGCACCAGTGACTTCAGGACCCCAAACTCCCAGGCTGCTGAAGGCCTTCACCAGCACACACATTGCTGTGCAAGGCAGAGACCCCGAGGGAGTGGTCAAGGGATCTGCTCCAAGTACAGAACACAATTTAGCTGTGACAAGCTAAACCAACAACCACTGAGTCAGGTCTGTGCTGGCAAATGGCTTCCACCATTGTTCCAAAGGGAACATCTCCAAAAATCTCAGATTTTTTTACCCATGTTATGCCCAGAGCTATTACAGCTGGTATAGCACTGAAAAACAAATGCTCAATAGGATAAAGAGAAAAGAGCTTCTGCAGGAAGTCTGCAACTGTTTTCAAAATGAACTCCTGATGACATTTCACATTTTGTATGCAATCAAATTCTTATTCCTTTTTGTCCCTCAAAAAGATCTTCAAAGGAAAAAAACCCCCAAACTGTCAAGAATCCTCGACATAAAAAAGCATGCACTAATGCTATAGGGTCAAAAGTTTGAAAAATATCTGAGTTTTTATTTTCCAACATACCCATCCCCAAGTAGGTTGCACAGCTTTCCCTAACAGTGTTCTTAGAACTGAGGAGAACACATGAGCCAGTTTCCTCCCCCTCCTCTGGGGCAAGGTTAGCCCCTGGAGGGTTTGAGCCAGCCCTGTAAAGGTGATGTAGGTCACTCCTGCTGAACTGCTCGACCTGAGCTCTGTGCAGCTGAACCAGCTCTGGGATACACAATCCTCCTGTGCCAGGAGTCAGGTTTCTCCACACAAGGTTCACTGGCAACGCTGCCAAGGAATTAACCAGAGACTCGAGTCACTGGGGGGTTCATATGATTCCAAAAAAGCCACTCTGAACACAGTAAACTGTAAACTACTAACTAAGCCTTCTAAAACCTTATTATAGAAATTAATTACTCCTGAGTAGAAGGCTGGCATGCTAAAATGTTTTCAGAACCATAATATTCTCTAGATGACAGCCCCAGGCACAGCTGCTGAAATAATTGTCCACCATGTGAAAACTGAGGTTTACTGGTAAAAACTTCCAGAAAAGATTTGCATAAATCCGTGCACCCACTCAACACAAACACCACGAAGCAACATCTGAAGATTCCTGCTAACAGTTTTCCACTGGCTACTGCTGCCTGACAGCCAAAGCTGGTACATTTTGCAATTTTTTCCATAGTTACTTCTAAAGAAATGCCTACATGACACTTTGCAGCAGATGCAACTCACTCTGTCCTCCTTCAAACTGACCAGACGCCAAATTTCCCTGCACAGAGCAAGGGTGAAAGGTGTAAAATTTAACAGTGGGACCACATGCCTTTCTGAGACAAAGTACCAGGCACACTCAGGATCAGCATCATGTGGCTACAAAGCTTCTGCATGGCAAGGAGCATAAGCCAAAAAACCTTGTATCTGCCTGCCAAAAAGCATGGCAAAAGATTACTTCAAAGCAAGCTAGAAGTAGATTATTTGGGCGCCTGAGGCTTTTGGCTGAAAATTTTTTGACTAGATGTCATATGCATACCTCAGTCTCAGGGGTGCAACTTTAGCTATTATCTTACAAGGGACTAAAACAAAAAAAAAGGAAAAAGAAAATAAAAACACAGGAAAGAAAGCTTCTGAATTTAAATCTCTCTGCAGAGACACCACATCACCTTCTGGATCAGGACATGGAAAAAACCTCAATACTCACTGCATCAAAATCACAGTGTAAGACTGTGCTTAGCGTAAGAAAAATAATTCAACAAATGTGCACGCATCACTAACTTCTGGCTTTCATACCATCCATTAAGTTCTGGAGGTTTTTAAAGCAGAAGGTTATTATGAAGTTTACCACTCTTACAGTACTGTCAGTTCTCCCTCTCCTTGTACCTCAAAATGTTTTTACAAAGTGTCATTGCAGCCAGGCATGTCATCCTGAGGATTCTACCACAGCAGCTACTACCAACAGGCAACAGACTTATCCAACAGTGTTTCTGAACCAAAGTTCATTTCAACAAACAGACTGATCACAGGCACCCTGATTTTTCATCAAAATCATTAGGAATAATGCAGCAGGAATCCTAAATACGCCCGTCCAAGAAGAAAGGCTGCATTTATAAAATCTGATTTACTGAAAAGCTTAGAAGTCAGAATATTAAGACAGGAGACATTTATAAAGACCATATAGCTACACTGACATCAAATTACTCAGGTATTGGGCCAAAACTATCAAGATAAATTATATTGTGCTAAAAATATTACCAGAAATACAACTCAAAATAGCAATTAAAAAAAAAAAAAAAAGCTCCAAGGAAACAGAGAGGCTTAAAATGAAAAGGAGTGGTTTACACATTCTAGTCTCAGACAAGTAAAAAAACCTCTACAGACGTAATTTTATCTGCTCTACTTGTTTTGCATCAGAAGTCCATGACACAAAGTACCTAGAAAAAAACAACTGGGTCTGTCAGAACACTGAAACCTGATGCTACTTTTGCAGGTACATTTGCAAAACTTGCTGTTTTAGATTAATCTCTGGCAGTATCCCATTGGGAGTATGTGAAGGGATTAAAAATCTGCTTATGTTCTTTTACTTACACCTCTAACACTCCAAAAATACATAGAAGCACAATCCAATAATTTGCAAAACGTGATTTATTCTTTGTTCCACACAGAACTCATGTATTTCACTATTAAATCACAAAAACTGTGCATTTGCCTAAACTTCTCAAGTCCTCAGGTCAAAACAAGAAAACACACATGAAAAAGTGAAACCTTGTGATTTCAACACACATCTTTGTTCTCATAAGCCTTAGCACAAACATATTTATTCCCTAAAGGAATATTTATTTCCTAAAGGAAAAATTCAGTCAGAAACAGCAGCAAAGAGCAATTAAACAGTATCAAAACATTCAGTCTGTTTCAGCTTGTTATTTGTTGATTACAACTTTATGTTATAGCAGGAATAAAAAACTTGACAGTTTGGCATCTGAAAAGCATTCAATTGCATAATACCTGATACTGTGTACAGCAGATGTTCTCAAACTAGAGCTCAGTGCCCTCATGAGACCAGTAAAGACCTTCTAGGGCTTTGCAAAGTTCCTTGATTTTGCTTGTAAACTTGTGCAGTTCCTTAAATGGGTTTGTTAGAGGGGGGAAAGGGTCTCCAGAAAAAACACGTCTTCAAAGATTAAAAAAAGATCATCTCGTTTCACAGGATGTGCACAAGTACAAACTGAAGATTTAAAATGCTCATATGAGTTAAGATCTGAACAGTATTTATTTTGATCATGCCATGGCAACAGAGAAAATTTGGGTATGGAAACACCCCTTACATCCTTGTTTGGGGAGTTATTTGAGCATTTTGGATAGAATGGGTTCCTTCCTCACCTGCCCACAGCCTCCCTGTGGCCCTGGTCAGTGTTCCTGTTTATTCCTAGAGAGCAGCAGACAGCAAGGAGCTGCAGGGATAAAGCAACTTGCCTTGTCCTGTCATGGCTTTTGGCCTTCCCCTCCCAAGCAGAGCCAGGTGCTTCCCTGCCATATGCCCAGCCAGAGCAATCATGTAACCGTCTCAACCTCAACAGCCAAAGGTGAGCTCCCACAGCTGGGAAGGCTGAGGCTGACTGGCATGCAAGGCCTTGGTCCAAAAGAGATCCCAGCATGGGTCTGACAGCAAATGAACAGGGCCTTGATGATGTCATCTCACTGTCACAGGATATGCGGATCACTACACTGCTCTGAGATCTCTCTCAAAGGCTCCAGTTCAGAAACAGATTTATTTGCTTTACAGTTTGTATGAATTCTCTTTTTGTTGGAAAACAGTCACAGCATTGCTTTGTTTACCTGAGTACAGATCTCTTCCTGGGAACCACTGAAAAGCCAGAGAAGATTTTACATTCGGAAGTAAGATCACTCAAGGAAATTGCTGGTTTGCAGTAATCCAGTAAAAATACAGAGGCAAAAGTCCCATGTGAGTAATTGCCAGATTTTGGAATGATGCTGTTCAAGGCCTGATGAACTACTGCCACCACAACTCTCTGTTTTAGCTTGGCTGCAATTATTTCCCACTGAAAAAAACAAAAAAATACAACACATGATGGACTTCCTGCTTCAGTACAACAGCAGTGGGCACTGCTGTTTGAGGATTTTGTGTCATTAACTATTTTTTCATCTACTGTAACTTTTTCCCCTATTAAATATGTATTCCTGATGTATCCATGTGAGATACATGACTTCAGCATTTTCATTGGTATATCTGTGCCTAGAAACGCTTTCTTGTGTTACAAGACTCAGTCAGTCAGTAAAGCTTCAATTCATCAAAGCACTTAAGCTTGCACCTAACTCCAAGTATGCACCTAATCCCATTGACTTTAATGGGACTGCTTACTTGCTTAGTTAGGCATGCATTTAAAAATCAAGCTCCATGTAAGCATAATTGTACTCTTTGGCCTGGTCCCAAGCCCTTAAAAAAGGAAAAAAGCAGAATGGAGAACAAATGTTCAGCAAAGCAGTAAGAAGGCACAGCAGCTTTCTAGGAAATATGTACAACATAACAAATAATTTAACTGTCTTTACAGAAAGTCCCAACAATCAGAGGTAGCTGGCAATCCAGTAGTTGAATTCTACCAAGATATTTTCAAATCTAAACTGAGTACTTTTAGGAATATTTATTCAATAAAGATGTGAGAAATCATAAGTAAAAGAAAAGCATGCAAGCATTTTGTCCAGGTGTGCTTATGCTGCTTCTCACCATTTATCCAGACAATTCTTCAATGCTGCTAAGCACTGACACCTCCCTCACTTGTTATTGGGTTGAACTTTATATTAAATAGCATTAAAACAATGTATGCAAAGTCTAAATTTGGAATATAATTTCAACAATGTCCACTAGTGTAATCAAGAATTCAGTCCTGCAGCTTAAACTTCTACAGCAAGTTAGACACAGAATACTTGATGGCTGGAACACAATGCAAATGGTGAAACTAAGGACTTTTGACTTCTCCTTTGCATCACAGATGTTCAAAAGAGAGTAGTGGCAAAGGCAGCTGTAAGTCTCTAGTATATGAAGTGGCAATGGTTTCTTTCATATTATTAAGATGATTTAAAAATACATGAGGAGTGAGATTTTTCCAAGGCTGATGAGTCCTCATGCTTCCTAACAATCAGGAGAGATAAAGATAATAAGGTTCTGACAAAAACAAACCCAAAAGCTTTCTATTTCATAAAACTAGAATAAATATTTCTCTCTCAGAATGGCACTTAGACATGACAGTTCAAATGACCAAACACCAGATAGATAAGATTTTTATGTGCTTTTATGAAATGGTTACCAGAAAGTTGAACATTAGAAGAACAACTAAACAGAACACATTTTCTGAGGGATCAAGTTTCAGTTATACTTATTTTGCTCAGCAAAGCTGCCTTGCAGGAGAAAACAAATAAGATGAATCCATTTTTTAACAATGACTCATAGTGCAAAATAAGCCTGAAGCTTTTCTTAAGTACTGTTTTCACTAATATAACTACAAAAAAACAAGACTTTAAACTCCTAATGCATTAGATTCATAGAAAATGAATCATAGTTTGCTATAATGGCTCCTGAAAAGTAAAGAAATATACACTGCTTTAAGTATCTGGTACAATTTAAAGGTTAAGCAACAACAACAACTGGAAGCACACATTTTAAAAAGCCCTACAGAAGAAGTCAAGCATTTTATAGTCCAGCAAGATGCAGTTAGTCAACACTGCTGTTTATGATCTCCTTTTGGACTGGTTTAATTGGTTCTATTCAGTATCTGGTCTCCATCAGCACAAACAGTAGCAGTAAAGCATCCATGTGATGTATATCACAGTGTACAAGTACTACTTGCAAAACAGTAACTTTAAAAAAATGTCTTGCTCTCCTAGAAAGTAGAAATTTAAGCTTTATAAATATACCAGAGGGGGGGAAACAAACCTACAAAAGCAATTCCAAGCTCCAGTCTACCTCAGTAGCTGTACAAATTCATTAGTGTCCATAACAGAGGTGAATGACCTTGGAGCAGTCTAAGAGTCCACTGCAAGCATTCCAGAGTTCAGAAGTCACGTCCATCACACTGGGACTTTGTGTTGGCAAAGAGACTTAACAAACTTCAGGCACGTAAGATAAACTGCATCTGCCACATACAGCCACCTCTAAACAAACAGATCTTGCAGTAATAAAATTTATTTGTTTTAATAAAACTCTATAGGCTGTAAAACAATATCCTCATGCAGGTAGGATTTCCACAGGTCAAAGACTTTTCAGTCATGCCCCATTTCTTAAAATGTCAGCAGAAACTGCAACAATCCCATTAAAATGAAGCCTTGCCATGGTAGGAGATATATACAATTATGAGTGTTTCTAGTCTTACAGAATACAGCTATTTTAGAATGCTTCCATGCAGGCCACCATACCAAATTAAGGGTCTAAGTGCTGGCTATTCAGACACTAATACAGTTTCAGTGCATATGTACTTCATCCACTCAGCACAACAACGAGATGACACTTCCTTATAATACTCAATGGTTGAGCAAGGCCACCTGAATCTATCTTCCTCCCTCTCAGCACACATTGAAATGAATATTTTAATATTAAGACCCCAGATTTAGGCTCCAATTTGCCTGTGTTCATATTTCATTTAAATAAGCTTTAGTGAATGCTTATTCCTTCATATCTCTTGATATTTCACATTCAGTCTTTCTACTATTTTACTACATAAAACATTTTTACGTGTACTGTTTATGAGAATTTTAAATCATGAAATAACTGCATAAATGTGAGGACTTCTATTCTTAAAAACATGGGAACGGTTAGCCAAATTCTTCCTCAGCTTTTGTCACATACACAACCATAACAAAATGAGATCTGGTCTATCAACACAAATCTTCTGCAATGGCTAAGGTAAATTCAGCCATACTGGTCTTTGCATTTAAGTACTGAAAATTATGGAAACCCAAAACCACATTTCTGCTTCACATAAAGCACAACCTCTATGTGTGTATGGTACATCTGGCTTGAATCACCTGAAGAAAAATATTCAGTAAGACAGAAATGTAGAACTTGCACCTCAAGATGATTCAAGTGTTGATCAAAATAGCTTAATGTAGTCTCTAAAATAAAGAAATATATCTAAGCAATGTGGAATCATCAAATGGTGCCAGAGGCAGGGGGAAGGTGGGGCACGCCCAAAACTCTGCATCAAATCACATCCTTTCTGAAATCATCTAATACACACTAGCTAGTAATGCTCTCAGAAAAAAATTCATGCATGTTTATTGCACTGAATTTAAAGGCATGAATAAAATGTATTCATTTTTACAGAATTACTGGTAGCTTCAAGAAACTCATTGTTTCCCCCTAAAATATTGTTCTCTTCAGCAGAGAGACATCCATCACTCTAAAAATTTGCCTGCTCCCAAAGAACCTGCCAAAATGGAAACAATTCACCATTAAATACACCCCAAAGGATAAAAAACCCCAAAGAACAACAACAACAACAAAAACCAAAACCAACCAATCAATCAAAACCAAAAAAAACACCACCCAATCAAAGCAGGATGTTTTTCCAGTATTATCAATGTGTTGCCTGGAGTATTCTTACTGAAGTGACAACCTCCTCAGCAACATCAGAAAAGGTGGCCCGAATCCTGATGGAGCAGACGGAGAAATCAGAGGTCCAAGCCATCTTTCTGTTGTTCTTCATAAGGTAACCATCTCAAGCTCCAGCACAATAGTTAATGGAACTAATTAATTTTAGCCTAAAATAGCTTTCAGCAGCAATGAAATTGCTATAAATGGATCAATTTGCTACAGAATTTGTTGAGATGCAGTCCTGGATTCTCTTCTAATGAGTATGTTTACTCAGTTTTCCTCTATCAGCCACCTCTCGTCCTCAAGGGAACAGTGTCACTGCCTCTTCATACTGTTTTGCATCATGAAAGCTCTTGGAAAAATTAGAAGGGCTATTCTAAAAGATTACATTTTTTCAAAAGGTTGATTTCTTTTACAAAACTTCATTTTTTAGTATGATATGAGCAAAATCAATATTCAAACTACAGCCAGTTACTGAAATGAAGAACAGCACTACAGTAATTGTGTAACCTTTCACCCACAGCAAATGGAAGGCAAACCTATTATCTTGAGTCTCTAGCTGCAGCAATTCCAGGCTGCATTATTTCCCACTTGACATGAAATAGCATCATAGTCACAGGTGGTTACTGTTTTCTGGGGAATTTGCACTAATGTAATCTCACATCCAGCCCCTAAGTACTTTCAAACCTTAACAAACAGCAGTTGATTTAAAGCCATGTTTTCTTCAAGGTATTTGCTATACTGCACATACTGCACATGTGTGTGAAACAAACATTTCCTTCTCATACCACCCAAGCTGTGTAAGACTCCAAAGTCCCCCAATATCTGCTCCACAGAATGCTATTTCTTACCTGTGTGACTGCAAATCCATGACAGACCTGTCTAGATTTGGTTCTGCTCTGAATATCATCAACACCAAGTAAGTTACAACGAAAGAACTCCAATTCTTCTTTTCATTTCACTTTCCACTCCACTAAAGTGGGTAAAACCGTGTGTGCTAAAGGGTACAAATCAGCCATACAGAAATGGTGGGAAACAGCCTTTTAGGAAAACAAGATTACATTCATTTATTGGAATCTTATGTCAAGACAATGTTGAAGAAGCATCTGCTTTGCAAGAACATGCATTTAACATCACAGCAGGAACTCAGTCCCCTTCAAAAGTGTTCTGCTAAGCAATTCTTCCACTTTGCATTTTGTAAGATACCACCAAGGCACACTTCAAACATCTACAGAAATCCATTACACTCACATGTAAAGGTTCACACCCCTCTAAAGAAAACAGCTTGGGATACAGGGAATACACACAGACAGGAAGGGACACAAAGTGCCTCTGTCACAGAAACGTTTGGGACTAGAGGACTGCTTTTAGTCACAACTAGTTAAGTTGTTCACTAGAATTCTGCAGATATTTTTCATATTTAACACAGGAACCAAACTGATCTGCACATTCCCATCTCTGTCACCACAGTTCCTTGTGTGTTCATGACCTTGATAAGAATAAGCCAGACTACATATAAATAGCATCACCAACAGTCCAATACCAGTAGCTAACAACTCTGACATTTCTGATTTCTGCAAGGTCAACAGCCTGGCACACAACAGTTACTACAATTATAGGCACAGCTCTAGCATGGAAAGGAAAAGGCAGTGTCTGTAAAAATGTTTTCTGTTTTATAGCAGAAAATGCATTTTTGTTTCAAATTTATCTTTCCATGTTATGAGATACATATATAGGTATGTTTCTGATTTCCACTTCACAGGATTCGTAAAAACTACACACAAGGCAAACTACTCTACAACACTCCCAGTGAACTCTTAGGACTGCCTGACTGTGGGCACAACAACTTTCAATGGCCACATTTTCAATTCACCCAATGCACTTAGATGCCACATTAACCTGCTTCAAACTAGAAGCCAACAGTGTCACGTGGCAGACATTATGCATACATTTAAGTGCACCATACTTGAAAATGGATCAAGTTTAATGCATGTGCCCTAGCAGGTTTTTACAGGGGGCTTTGAACAGATCAGGTGTCTGTGTTACAAAGAGGGAACAGGAAGTTATTCACAAGCATTTTGATGACTCCACTGAGCAAGGTATAAATGCTCTAGTTCCAAGACACCATATTGCCAGAACCCCAGAAAACTGGAATGCTTCCTCATCAGCAAGAACACGGTATAGTCCTGTGACTGCAGAGAAGCCTGTAGCCATAAAAAGGATTAAATATGTCAGTCTTATGTAATACCATCACATTTCTGTTTCACTCAAGTTTTGATGTTATTTCTGCAAATAGGAAAAATCTGTTGTTGCAATAATAAAATGTCTGAGATGCCAAAACAGGGCACAGGCTTGCAAACCAATAGACTTTTTGAGAAGTCTTTTTTTCACCTCACTTGATTTGTGAAGTACGAGCCATTAAGTGTGATCTTGTCAGTCTGTGATTTCCCTCAGCAAACATGGAAGCTGGAAATTCACATTACTTTAAATGAAAAACTAAATTATTGTACATTTGTGTGACTCCACTCTTTAGGACTTCAGAAGTCAGACACCCTGGCACTTGTGGGGAGAAAAAAGAAAGAGAACTGTAGAGGCAGTTTCAGTGTGAAGCCCTATGAAAATCTGGCTGATTTCAGGTTCTGTTAAAAATTCAATTTCAGCCGAGTTTAAACAACTCATTTTGATCTAGCTGTGCACCATTTTCCAATCTCTAATCTTATTAAATTTCACAGACTGAGGTGGTACCAGATGGCATCCAGGATACTTTTTTATTCTGAACTTTTGAAAAAGCTCAAAACCCTTATGTGAAAGCTTCAGCAATGTGAAATTTAAACTGAAGGAAACTCTGTATAGACTTCTGTGAAACTAAATTGTATCTTGTAAACATCTTGTAAACATGAGCTGCTGCATAAAAATTCAAACTCTGGTCTCAGCAAAGGGTTAAGACTCACAGATTCTTGCTCTCCCTGAGAATATTCTCCCACACCTTTGTTGGTTTGAAAGGCAAAGCACAACGTTGAGAGATGAAAACCAGTTGCCAGCAAGCCACCCAGGGGAGGGAAGTCACGAAACTACTGGGCACCACCTTGGTTAAAAAAATTGGTTCTTACCAGAGCTACAGAGTCTGAAAAAATGCTTCTGTGTGCAGTTTGCACACTCAGCACCCACTCAGTGCCCTTGCACAATGCTAGACTAACAACAACCAGAGGGTAAATGAGATATCCAAGGTCCCACAGGAACTCCACTGCAGAATAGCCCAGATACTCTGGCTGGAATGGGGATCTGCATCCATACCAGCTCTTAGAAACAGCCAAGCAGCCACTCTGCTCAGCCCAGGGACTCAGGCTCTCCATGACACAGTGACACAGTGGCAGCTGCCTAACTCAAAAGTTACAGTTTTTTCACGGTTTTGGTTTAACACAGTAAGTCAGTACTTCAAGCATATTTTAAAACAGAACAGCTCCTCAGCTATTTGCTCTGGGTGCATCTATATCTGTGTGTGCAAGTNAAAAAAAAAAAAAAATAGATACATAGACACAACTAGAGCCTCTATGGACCTTCTTGCCAAGGATTTATTTATTCATGTGACAAATTTGCCTATCCTGCTCTATCAAAATTGTAATCTTTGTTTTAACAGAAGTGCCTAAAAACATACTGGACCCTTTCCAGGCTCTAAAGTAATATTATAATGTAGTTAAATGAAAACAAAGCCTAAATACTTAATTTCCTGTAGATTTAAGATTGCTGATTCTGTTTCCTGACTAAATAATAGGTATTTTGGAATATTCTGTTGCAGTTATTAGCATTTTCAATTTGCTCCTAAAAGTCATCAAAATAAAATTAAGCATTAACTTACTCTTTGCCTCCTTAGTAAAAATCAGCTTAGGTCAGACAGCATTTTGCTGCACTGTCATCACTTTCTAAAAATTCCTCTGTTTTCCCTAAGACCCCTGGGTTACTGGCTTCTGATAGTTTATTATAATTAACAAGGAAAAAATCCTAGTGCCGAAATTCTGAAGTTCCTGAAACAACTGAATTGTGATTAAATTTTCATTTAACCAGTGATTTATCAGTAGTAACAATAAGTAAAATACCACCAATACTCACTGTCAAGAGGTATAAGAGTATGGCAAAAAAAAGAGATGAACAAACCTTTAGCAATAAATACACTTCCATACTGTATTTCTAAGAACTCTGACTTTTAGATGAGGCCTGAAACATCACTACTCAACACAGCACAACTGCTAACACTGCTAGCACAAGGAAGCACAACTGCAAACAAAGAAAAAAACCTGATCTCCAGATCACTGATATCACAGGAGGCAGCATGGATTGAAAGTGACAGAGAAAGTAACAAAACAAATCAAATTAAAATGAAATACTAATTCCATTTATTGTTTCAATTATTGTTTTAGCACTCACCTCATAAATCCTCACACATGAAAGCCTTTATTTTTCCTCACGAATGTTCATAAATAGCTCCCTTCTACTTCAAGACCCCACCTGCCATGAGAACACATCAATCTGCTAATAACCTGTCTCTAGCATACACGTCTTTTTTTTAATGTATAACTTTTTTACTGCACATTCCAATTCTACTGCAGGTTAAATTCTAGTAACAGACATCATGCAATCAAGCAGAGAGAAAGTACACAACCAAAGCAGAAGTACCATGAAATATGTGATATACGAGGTTGCTCCAGTACCATACAATTATTTTTTATTCCCCTTGCCCTTATGTTTATCATGATAAAATAATTTGTTACTGTTTACAGTGACAGTCTTCTAGGATAAACATTAGCAGACAACAGTAAATTCAAGAACAGTTTCTTCATTTTTGTTTGTGCATGACATTCCACACCCCCCCTGCAGTAAGTGAGTTCCCCTTTCCAGAATTTTCCTGGGACAATGGTACAAAACTGATGCTGCCCATTCAGAGCCTCTACTGCCATAGAACACATGGACAATAAGCCAAACTCCCTGTCTGAGGGGTTCTGCTGGCAATCTCTGCTTTCAGGCACCTAACCAAGGTGCCAGGACCTTTTCCAGCATTCTGCAGACAGGAATCTATCAGCCCTTTCTGGGAGTCCCAAGATAAGCACCACAATGAGATGCTGCAAATCAAATGGCTTGAACATTTCTAGGATGAGAAATATAATTCAGCCAATTAACAGCAAAAGGTATCATTTATACTTCAGGAATAATTGTGAACTTTTCAGCCCTCTTCTAAAGAGGAGAACAAGAATGAATACTTATGCAGCCAGTCCCCTTCTTAACAGCTTTCTCCTCACTGCTTGCTTGGCCAGGTGTTTAACAGATCCCCTAAATATGAGTTTCAGAACATTACTTCTGCTGCACTCCTCTTTGTTTCTTTACAATAAAATCTAAATTACTGTGTTTCCTTTTGCTATTTAACCTCAGAAGAGTGGTCTTGCATTAACTACATGACTCTCTTTTACAACTGCTTTCCCATACATCCATTGAAATCACATGGATTTCAACTGGTTGAAATTTCTTTGGTTTTTTTTTTCTTTGAACTGCTGTAACGTAACACAGAACAGGTTTGGTTCTACTGGTAACTTAAAAAATATTAACAGTATCTTAGAAATTTCTGCATAAGAGACATGACATCAAACCCTTCACCTCCATCATGATACAGAGTGCACAGCTCTTCACTGGTTTCCTCTTTTGTGAATGCAGGACAGCTCTGCAATCTGCCTTCCTATGGGCTACCATAGCTTGTTTGGTTACAGTGCATCCATGAATACTCCGGCAAGGGACTGAGAAAAAGGAATAGCTGAGACCACATTTATTTTCTATTTTTATCCAAACTCCTTTTTTCTTGTCTACACTAAATTTCCCCATCGCAGAAAGCCAGTATTCCAGGAAAAAAAGCAGTGATCATGAGTTCAGGTTTTTTATGAGCAACCACCTGAAGGGACTGGTGTGTTACTGAATGTTTCTTCATAAACACTCCCAGCCTCCTTTTGTACCAGTGTACCAGGACTTTACCTTTGTTCTTTAAAACTAAGCTGGAGTGCTCATTTGATTATTCCAACCTAGGGAATAATTAATTATTCATAAACAAACCCGACTTCACAATCAACAAGGCCCAACAACATATAGTATTTTATTTTCTACTCCATTGCTATCCCCAGCATTCTTGAAAACTTTTTTTCAGATTTACTTTGGATTTATTTTAAGTACATCATTTTCAAACTAGTTCAAAGAGAAGCATACCTCAACTATAATAAAATTCCCTAATGTGTCACTTAATCATAAGAGGTAACAGCATTTGCTTTCAGAACAACTTCTGCAGTGATACAATTAAGCTCAAAGCTGGGATGTATTTTCTACTGGCAGCCAACCTATGAAGACAAAGGCATACTGCAGATAAGGATTACATTATATCTTTTTATAAAGACGTCCAAACCTGGAAAATAATTGCTTTAAAAACTGCAGAAATAAGAACAAAATAAAGGTACACACAACTCCCTTACTTTGCTGTATCTGAAGCTGCTTCTGACAGGCAGGTTAGACATTACTGAGCACATCTGACAGAACAGTGTGGAGCACAGAGGGAATCAGAATCTGGATTAGCCATTCTATGCTGCACTTCAGCACCTACTTTTGCTTCAAACTGCAGCAAAACAAACATTTTCCATACATAACATGCTATGTATGTAGCACACTTAAAAGCAGTGAAAAACCTTTTAGAATGAAGATATTTCATAATACCATTTTGGTTGGTTTGGGTTTTGTTCAGTGTTTTTTCAAACGTTAAATGCCTTTGTAAGTGACATCTGATCCTGATGACATCTGTTTTACTGGGTCATTTATAGTGAAACTGAAGATGCAGAACTATAAATTCAGATAGCAGCTCCATGGGAGACTGAGGAGCTCCTTTGGACTGTGAGGTCTTTTCCAGAACAAGAGGCTGCTAGACAATAGGGAAAGAACAAATACACAGATCCAGTGCTTAGTCATTTTGTCTGAACTTGAATATTTGCTACTCACAACCAGCTACCACCAGAGTTCACATCAGTTCAAAGGCAGCAAAGTTTTCTTTTCACTGTTGCTACATGCAGTGCTTGCCCCTTCTGTGTATCAGAAATGAGTTAGGTCATGGTCAAAGATCATACGCAAAAAAAAATTAGTGTTGCTTTATAAATGGAAGAAGGAGAAAAGATTTTATAGAGAGTGAGGTCAAGAAATCTCACAGAGGTTCACTCTGTAAAACATTTAACAAAAACTACTTAGACAGAGGGAAGAAGTGGCAACAAGCAGTTATTTCTTAGCTCCCAGGAACCTGTTTCTTCCATTAACATGTTATTAATGCCTGGCAGGTGTTTCCCAATGCAGAGCTTGGCATTAGCAAGGCATTATGAAGAGAAACAATGAAGACTCCTATTTCCAACAGCCAAGAAATTACAATGGTATCTATGAAAAAGCAGAAAGAAGGAGAGAAAGTTGTAATCACAGGTTTTTTTACATTTATGGTATACTTTAGGGAGCAACCATTTTTCCTGGAAAGAAAAAGCCCTCAACAGTGGCCACATACACAATATGAGCCTTTTTGAATGCATCCCACCTGATCTTTAAAAAAGGTCTTGAGCTCAAACCACTGTGTCCTCAGCAGCTATTGATAAATCCAAACAAAACAGTAAGACAAAAGCAAGCCTTCAATATGAACAAACAAGAGATTTAATTTTCATTTGATTATACAATGCATTTCAGCATCTGAATGCCATGGGCTCCATGATCTGGTTTTCCACTTTCACAGAGCCATATCCTTTGTGCAGTCATATCCTGGGCACAGCCTTGGTGACAACTCTCCCACAGTATGAACAGAGTAAGCCATGCATTGTTCCAAGGAGAACTTTTAGGGTAAGATCAAGCACCTGGAAACAGTTCCTGAAATTGGTCCTTCTCAAATACAAGCAACACCAGACACCACTCATCACTCACCCAGGACCCAAGAGCAATGCTAACACCAAAGAACTGAGAGCCACCCCTGATGCACAGACCATCTTTCATTGGGCACAGTTTCTCAGGCTGCTTTCAAATTCTATCTCATGACAGAAAACTTTACAGACTTCCTGTTCAGGGAAGAATCCATCCCCCTCCAATACAACCAAGCAAGATGAACAAGCAACTATAAACATTGTCTGTAAATCAGTTGAAGGACAGATATAGTATCTATGTGCCATTGCTTCTGCTTTGTTAATCTAGAGATCAGGTTCCTTCTTATACTAACAGTGTTAAAAAAGAACACAGTAATGCCAAAGGAAAAAGGAGAAAAACTTCCCAGAAGCTAACACTGCACAGAGTACTCTCTAAGAAGAACCTGCAAGAGGACAAAGAAGGGAGGGAAGTCTGGCTCCAACGTTAAGAAGGAACACAGAGAAAAACTCTGAATCCACCCCAGGCCTTTTTTCAGTGTAAGCAATCAACACTGCACAGGTAAGCTGAGATTCCTACAGAAAACAGCTTCTATAACCTTACAAGAACAACCATAGGGCTACTCTATATTTCCAACATGTATCAGTTAAGAGAATAACCCTAACTTACTGAAAGTACACGCTTCTCATTGTCCTGATCTGTCACTCTGATCCCACAGCCATTCTAAGTTCCCTAACTTAAAACAATAATGGCATCTGTAGTTCTCTTACCTGGACACTAGCACACACCAGCACAGCCAAACAGCAGCTCCCTGCCTCACCCTGCTTTTCTGATGGAGATTTAGCATGGCTGGCTGTGCTTCCTATAGCTGACACAAGTTACCTCCCTAGAAAGTTTGCAAGGTTTTCAATATCTGATGCACTCTTCTTTTTTTTAGGCAAGTAAAATCTCTATTACCAATGATTTTGCTACTGAGATTACAGTGTGAGTTTTAAAACTGCTTAGATATTTTTCTATTAACTTCAGAAGTTAGCTGGAAGATGAAAACAAACTAGATTCCAAGAGAAAATGTGATATAAAAATCAGGAGACAGAAAACAGTTGTCTCGGGCACCTTTAAGAGGTATCTACAGTTCCATCCAAAGAGAATTTTGATTGAAATGCTAAATAATCCTTTTGTAAAGCGCGCCCCCGCGTGGTAACCAACATCTCTGCAAATCCGATTTTCTTCACAGCTCCCAAGAAACTTTTCTGTTTCCAAAACTACCTTGAGTCGGTGCTCACACCTGCCAAGGTACTGGGACCACTTCTCCTAGTGGGAGTGTCCCAGCCACGTGCAAAAACACATGCAACATTCTGCCCTAGAGGCACATTTTCTAATCTATGGGCAAGGTCAACATTATTAAGAACATTCTTTTCTCATAGCTTGTTTCTTAGTCTCCTCAGTATTCGCTCTGTGTTTTTCTTCTAAGCTTAAAAGTTACTAAGTAGGACCAACCCACTGTCTCCAGAAGAAATATAAGGATACACTCATTTCACACAAAAGAAGAAAAAAAGTCTTGAAGGAAGAAAACACAATTCTGACTAAATAGCAAATTGAAGGAAGTCCCATTGGCAGTCACTCTTTAATTTAACAGCACTGTCAAAATGTAGGGTTAGAAGAGGAGCAGCAAAGATATTTAAAAAAACATCTTCCTATCATATGTATTAGGAATAACCAGCTGTGGCAGTAAATAAAAACTATTAAAAAACAAAAGTGGAACTCAATAGGACTGTCAATGAAAACATTTGTTTGCTTAAAAAAAATCAGAAATAATACTGTTCAAGTGTGCAGGAAACCAAACTTACACAGAAATAATGCAACTGATTGTCAAGATCATTGTTGTACTTCTCTCTTCTGCGTAGGTAGAATATCACCTCATTCTTCCTACTTGCCTAGTTTTAAAGTATTTAATTAAGAAGTTTTAATTTTATTAGGATTCAGAGTCTAGTCTAGACCAGGAAATACATTAATTTCAATGACAAGTGAGCTTTTTTTGTAATAATTACATTATTACATGTGCCAGTTATGACAGTGTCACAGACAGACAATATGTTCTTACAATGAAATACCCTGATTTGTTGAGCTTTTTCACTTCAAGATTTTTAAAGGACTATTTCATCTCATATATTCTTCACCATATTACTGAATAATTTTTATTATAGCAGCATTTTCCATCTTTTTTTTCCTCTGAAGGATAAGGCAAGCTGAAAATACTAACCAAAAACATGGTCCTGGGAACAAAATAGATAATGGTTTGTAACACAAGGATTTACTGTTCTGGTAATGTAAAAAATGTCCAACAGAGGGTGATAGAGACCATACATTCATTAGACACAATTATCAGTTTTCTGAGTCAGATCAGAACTGCAATTAAAACAAGTTTCTGGCCCTTTCTGAATTAGTTTGAGATCAAGGAAAGCTTTAAAGCACAATCAACTTCACCCACATCTATCGTGTACAGAAGAAATTCAAAGCTATGGCTTTGCTTGCACTCAGAAACACAGAACAGAAACAAACATGGCACTGTCCAGATGTGCACGAGTAAGAGGGACATGCAGAGCACAAGGCTGTATTCATCAGTGATTCCCCTGGCAAACCAACTATTTAAACTGAACTTGACCTTTCACTATTGGAGTTCATGAGTCACCTCTGAGCCACTTCTGCATCTTTTGGCAACATATATAGGAATCAGCCAAGCATCAAATGCCCCTTGCTAGGAATTTATGTCTTTCACTAACCTTAAAGATTAATTTTTTTTTCTAAACACTGTAACTTTTTTTTTTTAATTGCTACCATCTTGCAAAAAGTGTCTTTATTCATTGCAAATGGACTCTGCACAGCAGACTGCAAGAAGTCAACACAGCAGCTCCTTCTGAACCCATGAAAAGTAACCACTCAAATGTTTTCTGAGAGAACATCAGGGCTGAGTAAAAGGAGAGCCAGTAAGACCTGAGGCAAACATGGCCCAATCAGAAAAGTTAGACTACAACCAGATATAAAGCAATCAAAAGAAACCATTCTGTTGCAGACTCTGAAAAATATCTCCACTTTAAAACTGAATCAAAGAAAGATACCGTATTTCTTTTTTATTTAAGCTGTCAATCTTCCTGTTCTGATTCTTTCAAAGAACCTCTTCTGTAGAAAGTAAAGCATGTGGAAAAAGCTCATTGGCAGTCACCTTAATTGTGGTTAAAACACCTCCTGAATCCATCCCTTCAACACTCCTTAGCTTGCTCTCAGTAAATACAAACGTCAGTTAAGAAATCACCCAACCCGCAGTTATGAAAGTTAATGTTGTTCACAAGTACTTTAACAAAAAGGAATTTAACAAGCAGTGAGTTTCAGCCATCTCTAGGCGTGCCTGGGCGGGCGGAGCAGCGCGGGCAGCCGTGCTTACCTTGCACTGCCCGGCCACACAGATGGCGGTGCCGTTGGGCTCGCAGGGGGTGCCGTCGATCACCGTCTCCGCCTGGCGCACGTAGAAGCGGTAGCCGATGGCCCGGCAGTTCAGCTCGCACTTCTGGCTGCCCTTCACTGTGGACACAACGCAAGGCCCCGTTACAAAGAGCACAGCAGTGGAAAAGGAAAAGCTCCTTAAATGAGAGGTAAGGTGTGAGGGGAAGAAACAAATATGTGAACAATGCACTGTAAGTGACCACATCGAATGAATGGTGATGAAGAAACCAACTCCAAGGCAAGCATTCCAACACACCTTGTGACAATGTAAACAGCACCTCAGCTGTTCACGACTGACACCTCCCTAAATGACCAAGAGTACATTTAGTTTCATAAAATCATTGCCCAGTTAGTCTTCTTAAAGCATAGTAACATGTTTTGGTATTTCACAACTCCTGAGAGTCAGAAAAATTGCACCATAACCAGAAGGATGTGCATCCAATCAGGCTCACTTGTAATCTCCAGTCTGTTTGGGTCTGTTAGGCACACAAACATCCAGCACTGAGAAATTTTAAACAAGATAGATGCACATTTTTTAAAACTCTATTGGTTTTTTTCCTCTTCATTTTTGCAAGTTACACTTTAGTGACTATTCCACTAAAAAAACTCAACTCTTCCATTCTATTCCACTAAATTTCATTTTCAAAAATATATAAAATGCATTATTATTCCAAACCCTGTGATTTCTGCTGACATGCAAGAACCAATAGGTAATCAGTTCGCTGAACTCTGGGTGAGAGGAACACAAGACAAGAAGCAAGACGTTATCTTCTCCTGTGAAAATCTGTTCCTTGAGCAGACACAGTCTAACACTCCCCACAGCTTATGCTATCAGGTTTGTTAACACATTTCTGTAGCTTTTCTGTTGCAAATCATCTGTCATGTCAGAGTAGCTCTCAGCTTATTACCCCATTTGCTAACTGACATAACAGTTTCTTCAGTTTCTTTCCAACCCAGAGCAGCACTGCTACACAGTGGCATTATCCAAACAGAAATCCTTTTTCTTATGACAATACTTTCTTTGCTGCCACGATAATGAACTAGAATTCCTCTCACTTCATAAAGCTTCAGCTCAGCCCCTCTACTGAAACTGAAACCTACTATTTAATCTAGGAGATGTCAAAGGAGATGCTGTGTGCCCTCGTTTAATGCTAAAACATTGCGTTCACGAGATTCTCTACTTGACTTCAGTGTATTTTTCAATCTTCAGCTAAGACATAACACAAAGCCAAAATAAATAAAAGCAATCACTTCAAATGTATATTAAACAAACTGTTTTCTGTACAAATACCAAATTTGCAGCTCAACTTCAGTTACCCCCTGTGCAGACACAGGATTAATGCAGACCAATTCTGTATCTTCGATTTTGCCTCACACAGATGAACTCATTTAACTGCCACCCATATACATCATGTATTGTGACTGGCAATCTTCTGATAAAATCCATGAAAACATTTACTAATTTTATGAGAGGTCAAAGATCTCTACCTAGTTTGGGTTTTTTGCAGAAGCCATGTTCAACTAGGTCATTCTCCCATTGGCTACTTTTTTTTTTAGATTCACTAGGTTATCATTCCAATGACTTCACTTAGTTATTAAAAAAAACACCAAAAAAACCAAGTAAAAACCCAAACTGAGGTATTTCCTGCAGTTCAATCTCCAAGTGTAGCAGTCAGGTCTAATGATAAACTGGGCTTTATTCTTAGCAGCTTCATCACTTCACACATAACTATATTCAGAATTCTCAAATAAATATAACCCAGTTTCAGTGATTCATTACAATTTAAGTCAACTTGTCCTTTTCTGTGTCTGAAAGTGTCCTATTTTTATAACAGGCAAAGTAGCAATCAAGCAGCACCTCTGGAGAGTACATTTTCTTATCTTTCCATTCTCTAAAATCAAGTCAAACAAGCCATTTAGGGTCTCTGAAATATCCTTATGTATTGGTTCCCTTAAGTTCAGTATCCCGCAGCCTCACATTCCCATAGTCTTCCCTCTACTGATTCTCCCCCATAGTTTTGATATTTTAAAATATTTTTTCTTTAAATTATCAGCTGGCCTTCTATATCCCAGTAAAAAAATTGTGCTACTTGGAGATGAAAAAATTACCTGCTGGAGCATGGTGTTTTTTCCTGGATCTCTCTCTTCCTTCACTTCTGTTGTGATAGGTCAGATTACTGCTTTGCCAATGCAGCACACTAACAACCCCAAGCAGTCTGAGATTACTTACTGTGTAAAAATATAATTCCCATTTCATTATTTCTGTGGTTCATTCTTTCTTATCAGGAACTGTTCTCGCTCACACAAAAAGAAGTATTAGAACAGTCACTATCTGACCACAAACAAATCAGGCTTTAACAACAAACATACCCTAAAAACCTTCTGGCCTTCAATATTCAGATTGTTTTCATGAGCACCTGTAAGGTACTGCCTTGATTAGGCATATACCAACCACACCACCTAAAGACATTCCCAAAGACAACACTGCCAAATGTGAAAGATCTGAAAAAAAAATTGTCTACAAAGAGCGAAATCTGTTAACTGAATTGCCCCTGCTGAAGGGCAGGCACTTCCCACAAGGTATGTGTTATGTGTTATTGTGTAAGATGCAGAAGTTACAGCAGAATAAACATATTTTAGAATTCCCATGTAGAACAAGACAGCACACAAATAAAAAACCTCCCTCACTTTGTGTTCTGCCACAGCTCTTGAGGTTTTACAGTTTAGGTGGTAGGTCAAGCTGCACTATTGGCTGGGCAACTGGACATAAAACCTCAATGAAACAAGGAGCTGGGAAGAGATTGATTCCACACAGGCCACATTTTTGAGTCCCATGTCAGCTGATCCCAGACTTCACAAAAGGATCTATCTGACCCCCAGAGATACAGTAAGGCCTCTAGGTGAAGGCCTTCCCAACTCTTCCCAATTAGCTGGCAGCAAGACACATTTCCACAAAAAACCCCTTGGCTCCTTTGAAGTGTGACGTAGTTTCTAGGACAGCTCATTATACAGTGTATTTGGTTTTTATTCACATGCTCACCTTAGCATAACCAAGTCTTTGTGCAAAGACTGACCTTATCCCACCTTATTAAATAGTGAACTTGGGTGAAATTTAACGTTACCACACAGGTTCTGCCAGACATATTTATTATTGATTGAAGTGAAGGAGGTGCCTTTAATGAACAATCCTGGTAACATGTCTAAATGTTTCATTTTCATTTTAGAGACTGAAAATGTATCTAAAAAAAAATCAGTACTTTCCTTAAAACATCCTTACCAAACTAGCCTTAAGTACCTCAGGGACATCCTGGTCTCCTCCAAACTGCAAGATTTGGGAGTTGGTTTTTTCCAAAATCCTCTGTTGAAACTTACCTTCCACCTTCCCCTATGAGGAATAAGAGTCAGGCATGCTAAAGCAGCACCACAGCACAGTTCTACCACCTTCCATGTCCCCAGCAAGAATACTAAGACCTCACATTATCTTACAAACTTCACCTGCTCTGCATCACGCAGCACACATCGCAGTGAAAACTTTCCACCATTCTCCTAAAATTGATTCTACTGGTCAAGCTTAAATAACAAATATCAACATATTTCATTGTAGATTTCATTGCAGATTTCAGTGCAGTAGAGGTTTGAGGAGAAAAATTCAACTGTCAAACATATCCACACGCCTTTTAAAGGGGGAAAGAGTAATTTATGTGTTATCACACTACAACCAGCGGCTGGAGCTCAAACTGTCTCCAGCAGCATTTCTGACTGGGGCCTCTCCTCAGGCTCTGCAGAGGGGACTGCAGCCGCATGTCCACTGGGAAGCACGAGTGAACAAGGGAGGAAGTGTCCTCTACCGGGATTCACAGGCAACAATCAAAGAACAATCCTCATCTTTTAATCCCACGACAGGGAAAGCACCGGTGTATTCGAGCCCACGGCCCGCTCCCGGCCCGGGACGGCGTCACCGCGATGAGGCGAGGCCGGCCCGACCCGGGCACCTCAGGGCGAGAGCAGCAACCGGGCATGGCCCAAACGCGGCGTGGCCTGAGGGAGAAAACTCCCGGGAGAGAGTAAAACAAGCGAAAACTCCCTGCAACTGAACACGTTCGTTCTTCTCTCGTTCCTGTCTCGGGTCCAGCCACACCCCGGAGCGCAGCCCTGCCCTGTCGGCTCCCAGCAGGTTCAGCCCTGAGGGAGCCGATGGCCGTGATGGACCCAGCGAGGGCCGGGCAGCCGAGCCCTCCCTCAGCCGCTGCCTGGCCCGCCGGGCGAATCAGCCCCTCTGTGCGCCCGCCCCTCTGCTAAATTTCACCCTCATCCCACGCCCTTTCGCTGAATGAAATATAAGAAATTAAAGTCCTCACAAAACATCCCTCCCAAATCTAAAAACCGTGCACGGCAGAACAAGGCAGAAAGTCACCCCTTCAGAAACATTCCTAGTTGCAGGACTTTGTGAATAGACTTGTTTGCATTTCATCGAGAAAGAACATTTTCAAATGTTAGTGCTGCGCTGATCTTAGTGCCACGTCCTAGTGCCATGCTGAGGAGCCCTGGAGCGGCACGGTGGGACACACAGTCCCCCAGTTCCAGCCGCCTTTCCTGGGCTGGACAGGGCTGGCACAGCCCTCAGCCGGTCGCCAGGGCCGGTCATCCTGTGCGGCCACCCGCGTTCCACCTTCCACGGACCAGAGCCCCTCGGCACTGCACAGCCCCCGTGTCCCACTCTCCACCCCGGCCGTCTGCCGACCCTCCACCTGCACACCACAGAGCGCCTGCGAGGGCATTTGAACTTCATGTCACCTCTCCCCCTCTTTCATCTTCCTCTTCCAACACGCTCTGCAATCCTCACCAAGCCCTGCCCAAGGGAAGGCTGCGGGGAGGCACACGGCCATGCGGATAAGGAGGCCAGGCTGTGACTGAGCTGCCCTGCAGCGAGCTTCAGGAGATACAGAGAGAGCACGGCAGGCAGCCTGCCAGTGCATGGAATTGCAATCTAATGATATTCTTCGGAAAAAATGTCAGAAGAAAGAGCATTCCAACCACAATACCTTTGATAAATAATGTATTCAGTTGTTCAAAGGGAAATTAAAAATAGCCGCAGACCAAAAAAACCCCAGGAAATAATACCCAAATCAAACAAGAATGGAACTATCAGCAAACTAAATGACACCGTACACTGACTGTCCTTAAAGAATGTACCAAGTTCTTCCTTTCTGTCTCAGCTCTGGAGACTTCAAGCTGCTTGGAGCACGTACTGCCTCTCACAGCACGCACACAGAATCTCCTGCCACAGATAATGCTGGCTGTAGGTGCAATCAGAATAAATGATACAACAAAGGAATTTCACATTCCTCATGCCATGAGGTAGGGACTGGAATGTACAAAACCTCCTTGATGATTCCTAAGTCCAAACCTTAATTTAATGTGAGATCCAGACTCCTTGTTGTTATCTACATAGCAGTGCTAGTTCTCCACAGAACATTACAGAATGCTTATACCATTTGTCAGTTTTTGTAAGTTTGCCTAAACATCTAAAAATAGTTAATAACAAGCTGTGCAATTTGAGAAACGTGCCTTGAGGGTGCCCACACAGAAGTGGCATGCACACTCTTGGCAGGCAAATATCACAATCATGTTAATGCTACATTATGAGATTAAGCAAATTTAAATTAGGCTTCATTCTGTGTGCAAACTGCCTTGTAAAGTCAACTTCAGTGCTTCTCCATAACAAGCCAAGATACACTCATCCATGATGTGTCAGAAGCAATTGTTCCAGGAACAAGTTGTCTCTGCATAGCTCAGTTATTTTCAGGGCCCAGCTTGCCATGGGCCGTAATTCAGTATTTACTCACGATAAAAGCAATGAATCTGCTTTACAGGAAGTGTAATGAAGCATAGCAGACACTGGAAAAACTTTTAAGGGATGTGCTTATGTAACATATCCTTTAGTTCAAGCTTATCAGTGATGAGATTGGGTGGGATTTCAGCAATAGACTTGCAGGTGACCAACATCACTCCCTGTGAGGGTGCTGAGGCCCTGGCACAGGTTGCCCAGAGAAGCCGTGGATGCCCCAGCCCTGGAAGTGTTAAAGGTCAGATTGGATGGGGCTCTGAGCACCCTGGTCTAGTGCAAGGTGACCCTGCCCACAGCAGGGGGGTTGGAATTGTACACTGGAACCTTTAAGCTGCCCCTGAAGGTTTTCTTTTCACACAGGAAATGCTTCAAGACACAAGCACGTACAGGGAAACAAAGGTCCAGTACACTGCAGCAGAACTCTGGTGCTTTCACACACTGCTGTGGCTGTAAGCTGGCACCTCCATCATAGACTCAGAGTCTACACCTGGCCAGAAACAGCTAAAATGTGACAATTCCACACTGATCCAGCAGTGATCCCCTGTGGAGCTTGGGGTGGATGGCAAGTGTTGGAGTACTAGTAAACACAAGGTAAACACAGGCAACCCAGTTTACACAGCTTCCTGTACAAAGAAGGAAAATGCATATGAAACATAACACATCACATCCTCTACAAAAACCTTCAAGAAGGCTCCAAGAAAGCAGAGCTCCTTTATTTAAGGTTTCCTTGTTAGGCTAATAAGACTATGTGGGCTTAGTTATCAGGACTGGAACATGAGCTCAGGCTTTGCACTTTAGGAGACTGTAAGGTCCATGAGAGAAAACTGATCCCAAATTAGGCTGGTTTCCCACTAAAGGACAGTTACAAGTTTTTGAGGTGGCCAGAGGAATAATGCTTTTTACAGCAGTTATCATATGCCAGATTTCTAAATAACAATATGCAAACATTTTCCAGGAAATAATTATCATGTAACTACATTTGGGCTCTCCAAAAGAAATAGTAATGTGATGTGGTCTGTTTTATTTGAGTCTCTTTTGATACTTTGTCCTTATTAGGCTTGGGAACATCTCTTGACAATAACCAGAAAGGGTCGTGTTTATTTTTTTTCTTTGTCCCTTTCAGTTTTGTTAACTTCTTATAAACTTTTATTAGTCTGGTTCAGATTTTTTTCTAAAAACATTTTCCATTCTTCATTCCAGTGATGGAGGAACACTGCCCTTTTTTTTCCTACTTCCACTTTTCATTTTCTCATATAATAAAGATGTTTATTACTTCACTTTGTCTCAACAATTTAATGTATATTTGAAATATTGTCTGCACTGGAGTTTTGATATTAAGTGAAAAAAAAATCAAACTTTTATAATGAACCTGCTTATACATTTTAACAAGCATGGAGCGCAAAAGGAAGATACCAATGCAGCAAAATCCTCACATTTACCTGAATATAGCAAATATTTTCTACTCTCACCAAAGAGAATATTTCTGAAAGGCCACAATGTTTCATAAACTTGTCCTTATAATTAAAGGCAATGAGAAATTTGCAAACATTGTCGTTTACTTCAATTTCCCTGGTATCTCCATTCCTTCCAAATCCCTCTGTCATTAAAAAACTCTTAATAATACCTTAAAGATTTGCTTTCATGCATTAAAAATAACTGGAAAGTTAATAATTATTCAATAAAATTAAAAGAAACCAACTAGAAACAAGTAATTCATTAAACCACATGCATATCTGTCTCTCTTGATCAGCTGGACATCTGAAAATCAGCTAAAGATTTAAGCTTGATGTGCTTCTATGAAATTTCAGTGCAACAAAGCACTCAGCTGAGTGGCTCACATGGGCACCTGAGCAGCAGGTACAGTTGGCTTCAGTACAGCTGCCACAAATTCTGTGTTTAACAGAGGCTTGAGGCCAGCACCCCTTGAAATGACATAACCAGGTAATGTAGTTTCTTCCACAGAGCTCAGTTTTTACTGTGTTACATCTGGAACTCCTTTCTGAATTTAAAGGGGAAAAAAGCCCCAACTCCTAAAAATGCCTTCTTTCACATCAGCCTTTCATGTGTTTGCAGTCACAACCCAGAGACGACCATCTGTCAGCCAGTGGCCACTGGATGTCTCCACTGGCCTATGCAAACAGATCCAAGTTCTCCATCAGTGAAAAGCTCTTTCCAAAGGCATTTATCTGATTTACACTTTCCAGAGTGCACAGCAGCCACACAGAGCTGCCCACTCAGCACAGGCAGGGAAGGGCAGCTCCACATGGTGCACTGCACTTCTGGTGAGGTTTCTCAGAGCAGCTCCCAGTGTTTAGATCAGAATTATGAAGATGTGGCTAGGTAAGAAGAAAACCAAATAGCAATTGCTTGAGCTCAAAACTTTTTGTTTCTGTTTATATCCAGCAATAGCTAAAACTATATCAATATGATATCATAAGATAAACTATTAGGATTTCATGAAAGATCACTTTTCCTGCAGTGATATACAGAATTTATTAAAAATAAAATTGAGGTATTTAGGAAACATTATTATAGACAAAACTACAGAGGAAAAACAATACAATTAGTCGAAACAATCTCATTTTCCAGTCAGATCTATATATTTATTTATACTGGCACTAATCAGAGAAGTAAACCTGCTACATGCAGTGCAATTTCTCATCTGGAAAAATACCGAAATGTGCTCCATCCCCTGAAGTGCTGACCACTTCCTGAGGGACACTGAGAGCTTTCATTCTCAACTGCTCTTAGCTTGGGATGCTCTGGAAAGAGCTTGATACTGCTTTCTGTCTGTCTTTAAAATTGGAAAGAACTGAGTATTTCTGTTTGTCTGTATTAAAATCTTACTGGCCTCTGCAATCTCAGCTTGCATCCAGATCTGTAATTTCAAATGTGATTTTATCTCCATCAGCACACTAGTAGGCCCCAAAATTTGGAATGTCATATAATGTTAGATTATATAAATCAGTATTTTGGCAACTTTAGTAAATACACCTTCAAGTCCTGCCTTCAGACTTTCCACAGCAAGCTTGGTCAGTTTTACTTGAATCAGTTCTACTGCTGGAGGACCTCATGTCACACTTCAGAATAACAAATGCCAAAGGTAGATGGGAAGAGATTCAAGTTTAGGCTTGTGATTCCCCCAGCAGCATTCCAGACAAAAGCTTTCAGTCACCTCTTAAGTTAAATATCTTAGAAGCCTCTCTCCTATTAAAACATGAACTCTGCATGTGAACACTAAAACTCCCACAGTAACGCCTATCATGAAAAAGACCATAATAACCAAATCTCTAGTATTTAATAAAACTCTGAACAAGGCTACATAGAAAACCTCAAGTAAATCGATGGCACACTCTTCTCCATGCATTCCTCACTGAAGTGCACCCTAAACTTTCTTTAATGTGAAGATAAAGAAGGACCAAGAGGCCAAAAGCGACAGCAGGGGAAGGAGGAACACAGTGATGCTGTTTCTCGATGTCAGCTCCCAGACAAGATGAGCCAGCTCTCACACAAGATGAGCCAGCTCTCACTTGGTGACATGATTGGCAAAAAATCTTTATTTCTTTCCTAAACAAAACTTGCTCTGAGCTGTACAGTTTGCATTAAAGTCTAAATGCTTTCTGAAGTTACACTTTTCTGAGTTACTTAGCTTGGAGGAAGAAACCTTACACTTTCTCTTTAAAAATGAAAATTGTTACATCATTATTTACAAGAAAAGATGACACAATGTTTTTAAAATCATTGCTTATAAAAATCAACTTACATTTTACTTTAATTACACAGTTCAGAGATAACAATAATAATGTTTTCAGTTATCTCTATCTGCATGTTTTGTAGTTTCTTTAAACAGACTGAATTTGCCAAAATTCCCCAGAGAAATAATTTTGGATCAACCCATAAAAATCCTTGTCATTCCCTTCCTCTTTTTCCTTGCTGTCTCCAGAGGAAGCAGTCACTTCAGAAATGTGCCCACCCCCCAAAATCCAGTTCCTGGACTCACTTCATATCCCTCTGATTGATCACCTCATCATTTACTGTTCTATGCTGCACGATCACAGCCTCTTTGATGAACAGGCTTAAAATCTACTACCTGTGCTTGTATCAACTAAACTAAGTTTTATACTTGTTATACACAGGATACACATGGATCAATGTGAAGAGCAAGAAAAGAGGTTAAACTCCTTTTCTGAAAGGTTTGTAACTGAAGATTCTTTGCTCTGGAACACCACCAAAAAATTACCACGTGCAGTGAGGAGCCACAGCAGAAAGAATGAAATAAGAAAGAAGCAGCAGCTAAAAGTCAGCCCCAAACTCACTGCCACTGTCCCTTAGGAAATACTTATCAGTAAGTTCTGACTGAGCCTGACACACTTACAGATTGCCTTAAGATTTTACAAAAATACTATTGTGGGGTGAGGAGTGTTTCTGAAATAATAAAAAAGACTTGTACTCATTTAAGTATTAATATAGCTATTATTTGGTCTAAAATGCTCTAACTGTATTTCCATGGCTTCTTGCCACAGTCTTTTAATAGGCAAATAAATTCTTAAGGATTACTTAAAATATTCTGTGCTTTTATTTACATACTTGAAGATATTTATTTCCTTCATTGTCATAAACATCAATTTAAAACATGAATGTTCATTAGAACAATGTTTTCAGTAGGATGCCAGTGACCTGGAGCTCAGTCAGTTAACTTGAAAGCTGAGTCCCTTCTGGTATCAGACCAAACCCTAAACATTCAGTGTTTCACATCACATTTCATTTTTAGGACTATTCTTATATAAAAAGCTATAACAATCATTGACAAGACTTCAGATTTTGTAGCGACTCTGCTTCTAATTTTTCTTCTGGGTTTTCAAACTTTGCATGCCTTGATTGTTAGATGTTAAGATTCCTGCACAAAACTGAAAGGTGCCAACTCAGTGATCTTTTCTCAGGGAAAATTTAACTGGAAGGCACTGGGGGGCAGCTATTGCTCCCTGATGCTGGCAGCTGGGCTCCACTGCAGCACTTTGAGCCTCCATGCTCGTAACAACTGGATTTCAGAACCACAAAGCTTAAGTTGTCTCATCTCCCATATGTCTCTCAGCCAAGGGGAATCAGGTGTCTGGTAAAAGACTATCTTCACATTGAGAGTTCTGCCCCTGAAACTAGCATCTGTCTCTTGTACTCACCTGTGGCATCACCCCACATCCCACTCCTCCCAGCACAGCGGTAGAAACCGGTATGGATGCGTCAAGATAAAAATCTTGTCAAATCCCTTTAACTTCCTTCTACAAACAGGCTCTGCATGCAGGAGAAGCAGTGGCTGTGATTTAGCTTGGCTTTTCGAAGGCGTCTGACACTTCTTCAATGAAAAATGACATCTGTAAGTTACTATAAGGGATGTGTAAAGTTGTTTTGAAAACTACTCAGTAATTCACTGGCTGGGTTTTGGTACCTACTGAGTAAGAATCTGCAAGAACTTTCCCAAATACAGCTCCAGCCTATGTATTCATGCGTGAGGTAGATGATGTGATAGCAAGAAGTTCACAGGTAACACCAAGCTGGGAAAGGCAACAATACCAGAGGGAAGGATTAGAGCTCAAAAAATATGCTGACAGCTTGGGGAAGGGTCTGAAAAGGCAGGATGAAATATAATAGGGATTGGTATGATATCCTACATTTGTGACAGAACAACCACCTGCACAAACACAGACTGAAAAACTAATGGACAAGCAGCAATTATACAAAGAATCTGGAGCAGTGACAGGGGGTGTCATTTAATGTGAGGCACTGAAGGTGTGAACTTAACAAAAGAAAAGCAAACACTGCACAGGTGAGTATAAAGCAGAAGGCAATGTGCAAATCACAGCAGAGACCAACATCCAGCACTATCCACTTCTGATGGGCCATGTGAAGATAATCCAGAGTAGAAAGCAAGTGCTTTAGTAAACACAGCTAAAGAGGGCAGATTCAAATAACAGTGGTGTTCTGAAAAAGCAGTCCCTAGGTAGAGATAAAATACAAAAGGGAGTAGAAGTCTTCCTATGTGTGCTGTGAACCAGGCAGGAGGTAATGGGCCAGAGCTGTAGCATGGAAATCCATATTATACTTCACAAAGACTTCCACTGGAAGGAATAGCTAAGCACCATTTGCTCATGGAGACTGCAGAATCTCCACCACAGGACAAACTGAACAAGCACAAACTGTGCTCTTCTCAAGGGTTCCATTTCCTAACCTCAGATCATGCAGAGCACACAAGATTTCCTATGTTTATTTATTGACTTATTCCTCCTTCCACAGTGCCTAATTATAATAGACACAGCAGTTGCTTTCCTTCAAAATATATTTGCTGTCATGCAGTAACGATTCAGATACTGTTGTTCCCCATCAAGGCAACTGTTACCATTCATACAAACAGTTTCTCCGTGAATAAACCTCTCTCTGCAGCTTTCCCCCAAAGAAATGTCAATGCTCAAGGGCAGTTCTGGATACACAGATGTTCAGAGTTCAAAATGAGAAATAAGGAAGATTTTCTTGCACCTGTCTGGACTCTGTCCCAGAGAATTGCACCAAGGAACATAAAGTCTTAATTGTAAAAACATTTCCAATAGGTTAGTTTTTGTCTCTGGCAAGCAGTAAATTGTGAAATTTCACAGTCTTGTAAATTCTACCTCTCATTCTGGACTGCAGAAAGCATAATAAAAGTACATCATTTTCTGTCCCCAAAGTTATACCTGGAAAATATCTACAGCCTGATCAATGTACAGCTGTGAGTCCAACACAGTAAAAGTAATGTAACACTTAAAAACCTTTCTAAAAATGTTATCACCTGTTATCTTAAATATTACACCAAAAGCAACCCAGAATAACTGCTACCTCAAATGGCTAGATAACATCAAACCCATACATCTGGGTTGCAGGCTGTTGATTTAAAGGCTTCTGTAATGACATATGCTGCAACTGCTTCAAATTATCTCACATACCCTGAAACACCTTAGTTTCTACCAACCTAAGATTTGCCCCTTGAACCATGTCTCTATAAATATCTTAATGGGATGCTGGAGGTCAAACCGTGCATGAAAATATCAGGATGATCACGGTAGTTAAGCAGAGCCTTAGAATCTAGAAACTCCTGCTCTTGAATGGTAACATACTTGTTACCATCAAAAGGGAGCAATGCAGAGCACATTTGTCTAATGCTTCACTTTTTCCTTTCCATACCACAGTAATCAACATTTACCTCTGCATGCAAGTATCAGAACCATTCCAAAGACCTGAAACAACAAAGTTTCTCCCTTTTCTGAAAACTAACTTTAAAGTGTTAAATTTATAATCACCTTACAATGATGGTGTGAGGCAGATTAGCCTATAGCTTTGTGTCCATGCAGCCAGGCTACTCCACACAAAACAATACAGAATTCTAGTGGAGACTGGGACGTAGCAAAAAGTTTCCAAACCCTCAAGAAAGCTAAATTAATAAACCATGTCCAGCCTAGTTACATTCATTCTTCCCAAAGCAATTAGGGGGGAGAGGGAATGAATGTTTAATTGTGCAAGTGATTTTCAAATGTCTGTATCAATTAATGCTTGCTAACATAGCACAGAAAGAGGGACACACATCACTACAGCTCTCTTAAAATTTGCTAAAGTTCTTCTCCCTGCCCCATCTCAAATTGGACTCAGTGCAACACAGTAATGCAGAAATCCTTTCAAGTCTGGCAGTAAGACTGCAGCCAAATATGTAAGCTATTCACAAATATTATCCAAAAGCAGAGGGCAAGCACAGTTTGTGATTTAGGGTTCACCTGGTACAGACCTTTTTCAGGAAGAAACTGTGCTGGAACAGCAGAGGTAGCCTTATTAACTAAAGAATCTGAGGGGCAAAGGGGAAACTTCAGCAAAACACTGTTGTGAAAAATAATGGATCACACTCACAGACTTTAAATATAAATTACCTCTCTTTTAGCCAAAAAGCAGCTGTACAAAAGCTGATGTTAACGATTATCCATTTTCCATTGAAACCATTCTGTACTGGCTCAAACACTATAAAACTATATGCACACACAAGCTTTCAGCAGCTCACCCTCCCCCTTTCTGAAATACTGCCTGCTCCTCTGGTGAAAATAAGCTGGTTAAGTCCTGTAAACAGCCTGCTCAATATGATGCCCAATCCATACTGCATAATCATGGATTTGGGGGAAAAAAAATCCACTTCTTCTTTTAATAAGAAACACAAGAAGGTTTTGCACTGTGATTCAATCCCCAGACTTGTAAAAGCAATTAAATATCCATCCTCTCAATACTCCCTTTTATGTGGCATTTTCCTAAACTCCAAGATGCTTGGCAGGGAAACAGGAGCACAGACATGAACTGGCACTGCCCTGTCCCTGCAAGGGAACAGCCTCACTGTACCTAGTGCAGCCCCTGTGCCTTTAAAAGAAAACAGAGGAGAGTCAAACACAGGAGACCTCAAGCTGCATTAACTGCTATACTTCTGGCATTAATAATTGTGGAACAAGAGATGTTGCCAAGCAAATGACCTATTCAGATAGATTCTGAGAAGGAGATTACTGATGAAATAAATATTTTGAATTTTGTGGCTCTCTAATAGCCCACTGAGCTTCTGTTACAATACAGCCAAGGCCACTGACCCTATCAAGCATTTTACTAAATAAACCTTACCTATGCTAACCTTTCAGCTGTTCCAAGTTTATTGCCTGTATATTGACCAGCTTACACAAGTCACAAATATGGAACAAAATTATATACTAAATTAACAGCATACTATTGAGAACTCCAGTGAAGATGCAGGAGAATTCAAAACATATGGAGGTATTTTCTATGTACCATATTAAATAGGAAGATGTATTAGTTACAACTGGGAATTACTGTAGACAGACATCAGCCACAGACATAGTGCAGCACATGATGTTTAACATTAGAATATCTCCAGTGCACAAGAGGGCCTGATCCAGAAATTTGCACTGCCTTGGGGTGCACAGATGCATCAAGAAAATTGTTTCTGTTCCTTTTTTCCTGACTGGAACACCTTCCAAGCTTTAAGTTATGCCACCAAGTAAATAATGTAAAGTAGCACAGCTTGTTACATGGGATGGAAAACCAGCAACACACAGCCCTGGTGCTCTAGCTGCTATTTCTTACACCAGATCAGTCCTCTTAACAGGGAGTTTCAGTTTAGATTCCAATTCTTTCTCTCAATACCTCTACAGCACAGAATACTCCTACCTTGGCTGTCTCTCCATTTCCAAAACCAGACTTTATAGTGACAAGCTAGTTCACAGCAACTAAGGTCAGTCAGGTTGGTTTTACAAGACATGATAGAAATGCAGATGGAAGGGCCTACAGACAGGCGTATCTGTATAAACTTCAGCAGAAAACAGGTGTAAATGTGTAAACATTAAATTGCATTTTACAACACATATAGTTACTTAAACTGCTTTATCTTCTAAGTATTTTCCAGCTCTTTTGCATGTCCAGTCTGTATATGTTTGGTCAAATTCCTTTACTGATGCTTGATGTCCATTTCCATTTGCAAAGACCTCTATGAGCACGAGGCCGTGACTCCACTCTGCAACAGGCAGCAAACACACAGAAAATCCCCTGAGAATCTCTTCAACATTGGCTGTGAGTCCCTCAAAAGACAATAAGGATGGCTTATGGGAATGAGATGTGAATGAAATGTATTCCAACTGAGCTAAGTGTGTTAGAAGACAACTGGAGTGAGAAAGCAAGTCTTGATCTAATGTTTTATTTCCATTGCAGGACAATCCCTTCCCTAAGGGTGGTGATTGTGGATGGAGTGCTGATGGTACTGACTAGGAATGGGAAGAAGGATGTCTGCTGGTTATATATGATTCAAAATGTTTTGTTTAGATCAACTAGCTAACAGCAAAGATGAGCAATTAAATGTATTTTTCTTCTGTATTTCCACTGAAAGCTGTTGAGCTGGTTTCAGAGAAAATTCCCAAAATGCTTACAGCATTGCTAAGATAGAAGTTTTTCTCATCAGTTTTTCAACTGAAAACTCATTTATGGTTGTAAGAATTTAATAATCATGACATTTAGTTTCTCCTTTCATGGCTTCAGGGATGATGGATAGAATAAACATCATTTTAGGCAGAATGCTTCATATTAGATCCTGCCATAGCTAAGACTTACTTTATTGCATTGGACAAAATAGTAACCAGACATGTTCTATAAATTACAAACCACAAAATCAGGATAAAACTTTCCTTTTTTCCCGAAGTAGTCCCATAATTTCTGTGATGCTCACAAAGTACTGTAACAAGAGCCAAATGAGTACCCAGGCAGATGGAGTCTCCTGCCCCCTAACATTGATTAGCATCATATCCAACAAGACATCACTGTGATTAAATCAGATTTATGCTCACACAGCATTCAGATTGAGAAAGCACAACAAAACTGGCATCAGAGTCTTCTTGCTTCTTAAAAGCAAGAATTCCTGACAAGGAGCACTGCACACAAATCTCCATCTTCATGTAGCAGACACAGCATCAATTCTATCTGCAGCTGTTTCAGGCAAGAAAAGCCAGTTTGGATACTACTGCAAGCATAATCTGACTTAATTTTAAACTGGATTTTATCCAGTGTTCCTGCAATAACCCCGAGGAGACTTGATCCACTGATGACTTCTAAACTGATTTTCATAGAACAGATCCAACATACTTCAAATATCTTCTTTAATTTTCCAGTGACTAATGTATGTTGTTTCCATCAACATAATGTTTTAATCTAGTAAAGAAAGCCAAAGTTTTTAATTTAGAAAGTTCACCTTCTTCCTGTATATGCTGCATCTTCTCTGTGTTCCCAGCTCCCACTCCAAATGAAAACAGAACTTGAGGCACAGAAGGGCTGAAAGTGTCAACCCAGCCAACCAGAAGAACTTTCCATCTGGACAAATGCAGATTTATGCAGCAAAAGTCTGCTGTCCCCAGACAATAAGACCTTTGACATTTTTAAGTTAAACTTTCCAACATAGCTATTATCATTTGAAAAAGTTTATTTTTTTTTTTAAATGAGGATGATGCAAACATGCTGAAAAATCACTGATAATTTTCTAGTTAACTCTCACTGGTTTTAACAGGAGCTACTCAAATGTTATTGTGATGGATAATCACCTCAGCAAGCTAAAATGCATACATGAAAACAAATGTGCTGGTTTGGACCTACTCAGATTCATCCACACTTGAAGTATTTCAGTATTGCTTTGCTGAATAGCAGCTAATGACCCTGTACAGTATCTGAACGAATTTGATATTTTTTCATGGTTCCTTTTGCTCATGCTTTCCCTGTGCTCCTGCTCTGGAATGGGAACCCTATCCCTACACATATCCTCTTGCACTGCCAAGACACTTCACTGAGCCACCACCCTCCACAAAGAAATCCCTTGGTTCTGCTCCTGAGACCTGATCTAAACCTCGACAGGATGCAAAGGAGGCTGTGGTTCAGCACAGCTGCCTCCTCCTCTGTGCAACAGGAAAGGCAGAGACAGACCACGGGCCACTCACCCCACCCCATTCCCCAAGGTGAGCAGCAGTAGCCAAAGGAACTCTGTAATTCCAGTTTCTGCCAGTCAGGACACTAAATAAATAAATAAATAAATGCAGCAGAATGATCTTACTGAAAACCCTCCAAATTTCAGTGCAGCAACAATCTCTTAATATTAGTTGAACACAAACCAGAGATTGAGTGTTCTGCAATAAAATCTCTGTCAGTGACGCTAACAAAAATATTAAATTTCAGCAATATGCTGACTTTTTAAAAATGGACATCTGTTTGTATTTAGGTTCTTCATGTGACTATGTTCAACAACGAAAGGATGAGAGCATTCCTTCCTCCAAATCTCTCCAACACTGGTAGGTGATTATCAAGCTGATTAAATTGAGAAATTAGCATTGGAGGACATCAAATCCAGCCAATCAATCACGTAGTCCTTGTTCAGGGGAGAGACCTCTACTGAAATCAAAGGGAATAACCTGAACTTCAAGTGATTGAAATCATCTGAGGTAAGGATTGCTGGATTTGGCACAGGATCTGCAAGAGATCCCAGATTATTCTCAATGCCTCTCCATCCTCATCCCTGCCTGTCCCGGGGCTTCACCCATGAGACCACGTCCCATTGCAGTTCTGATGCACAGAAAAGCAGAACCTTATTAGAACGGAAGATGTCTCACAGACTTCCTTGTGACTGACAGGAAATTTATGAAAGCACTGAAGAACTTCTCTGTGCTCCCCTCCACTCCATCCCAACGAGCACCACCAGCTGAGGGACGTGCAGACATCAGCTGACATTGAACCTCCATCCCTGGTGCTGCCGCTCCCCTGGCACGGGAGCTACAGCCAAACCCAGGACCAGGAGAGCTGGGCAGCACTGCCACAGGCCCTGTCCTCTGAGGGCTCCACTGCTTGAAATTCTGACCAGCCACTCTTCTGTGAGCCTCACAGCAAAGGCAGGCAGAGCTCTCCAGTAGGATTTCTGCACTCCAGACACATTTGCCACAGTCCTGTTGCCGAGTCATTGCCAACCATCTGGACATCCACAGCTGGCAAAGAAAACTAGAAAGCCTCAACCTTGGGATGCTGGGATGTCACTGCTCTAACCCAGTTCAGAAGGTGACTATTTTTTTGTTCTAATGGAAAATTTCAAGGAAGCATTTGATGTCATTAGGAACAGACAGTTCCAGTTTCCCAGCACAGCTCCAGCTCACACACAGAGCTCTTACAGGGAGAGCTTGAACCAGGAAACGAGAGATGTGGATGGACACAGAGCACTAGGTCTGCCTGGGAACAAATGAAAAGTGTAAACATTGCCTGTTATTCCCAATAAGAAATGGGTATTGGCTTCTGTATAGCTACTGTCCTCATTTCTCACACTTATTTTTGTGGAGATAAATACAGGACAGCAAATTTTCATAATAATCTATTTTATATTAGAATTGTATGTTTTCACAATTATCAATACAACAATTCTTGGAAACAAACTAAATTAACCCAGAAAATTTGGTCTCAGTTACTCAAATAAACTGCTTCTGGAAATAATTAAGATTTTAATCCACTTGAAATTTCAGGAAATTGAGAAAACCACAAAAAAATCCAACTTTTTTGCTGCATTATGCAAGTGTCTGAAGATTTGTAGTGTTTGAATAGAGACACTGTATCCACAATTTCAAAGTAAGAGATATAAGTAAAGTAGATTACAGTTCATAATTAAGTCTATATTAAATATATATCAGAGGATAAAAGGAACTGATGATGACACAAAACTAGGTGCATTTACTATAATTTTTCATGTATCTCTTTCTTAGATTAACATTTGAACACAATACATATACTCAAACTCCCCAGAAATCTGTTCATACAGCATGCCTCTTTAAACCACATTTTCTTCCAGAAGTGAAATACCACTGCCTTCCTAGGTTACATATGTACTAGAAATGCACATTTCCAGTTAACTGGGCAATGCCCACTAATAATGTGCTTTTTAAACAGAGTCCACTGTACTGCCACTTGGGTAATATCATCAACACTTCCATAATCCTATTTTCTGGGATTTATGTTAATGATCTGCCAGATTTTGCTGCTGGCTGGCAGACACTGTACAAAGTTAAGCATATACACCCACACAAATGAACCACCAGCTGTCCCAGCCTGTATTCTGCACAGGACCACAGCCTCATACAATTCTCTCTCTCTCAGATGAACAAATCTGAGCACCATAAAAAATAATCTTCCACCATCGTATGAAAAAATGTAGAATGACAAAATTCCCACTGACTACCATGAAGTCAGTAGTAGGATCAACTGTGCTGTTTTTATGCAACCCATGACTCCTATTATTGCATTTGCTGAAGTTCAGAAAGTCTGCAGATCAAAAAAATATTTCCAGTCAGTCAGTCAGCCAGCAAGCCTGTGGATATTTTCTGAGACATTTGACAATATGGGTGAGTCCCAGTTTGGGAGTTCTGGCTTTTAATGGTAGCCTGTAGACCTCACACCTAATTCCTGGGAGCAGTCAGGATAAAATCCTGAAGTCAGTGGCAGTGATTTATTTGCTGCTTCATTTTTAGACTTTGATTCTGGAATTGTATTTATGCATACACATTACATATTACTAGAATGTTAACAGTCCCTCATTTATTTGGAATATTTACCTGACTAAAGGCAAGTACAGAGAGGGGCAATGAGAAACATTTGAGTGACACTTGCTTTTGTTGTTGGGATGATGGAAGGCTCAGTTTTTTCTCTTTTCTTTTTGGTAGATTACTGTAGAAATTGCAGAGAAGTGACCACAAGTGTTTGGGCTTGCTTTTTGCCTATTTCCATTTGCTGAAGCTCACAGAGATCAAGCTGATTGTCCAAGGTCACCCAGAAACAAATGGCCCCAATAAGGACTCCATTCTTTGCTGCTCCTGCAGTTCTTTATGCTGAATTACATGCCAAAGTTAAATCTTCCCCAAAATCTTGCTCAATTTCTCCCCATTCTTCTGTTTTACATCACTTCATTGCTCTTCTAGAGCTTGCAAACAATATGTGACCCAGTGACTTTTTTTCCTTCTATTGTATTTCTCAATAAGAAATACTGCATAATTAAACCACATTTTTGAGTATTTATTTGGTTTCTTTTCTTTAAGAGCTGTCCCTTTGCAACAGCCTTTGAAATTCTGTGAATGAACCACTTTTCCCTAGCAGTCAATTTCTTTTGAAAAACACAATTTTTTCCTGCACTGAATTTATTTTGTTTCTGCATTTGTGACTAGTTTAATCTGGACTTCATGATCTTAAGGATCTTTTTCAACCTAAATGATTCTATCATTGCAGAAGACTTGGCTGGGATTAACAACCAACTTCTACACCAAAAAGAACAGAGGGTCTAAACGGTGCTTAAAATTTACCTATTTTATCTGGCCCTTGGAAAGACATTTACATTGAAACACTTCAAGCACTCAGGGACAAGATCAGCATCCCACAAAATGGTTACTGCTCTCAGCTCACATTCTTAGACTGTGAGCCCATCATCACTTGTATGTAGGTCACAGGTTTTACAGAACTTTCCACTCCTCTATATGAACTGATTCCTTCAAAGAAGGGTGCACATGGAAATGGGTGCACATGGAAATGGGTGCACACGGACACCTGCAGGACCACAACAATAAACTAAAGGTAGCACAGAGCAAACCTCGCACACAGACAACTTAGCATAAATATACAACAGTTTTAGAAATAAATGAATCCTGATCTGGCCTGTATACATGGGTAATCTAGCAATTCAGAAAGCACTTCCAGCCCACTCGAAATGTTTCCAAATTCAGAATAAGTGAGGCAACTCTTGGAAGAAGCAGCAAGAAGCAATTCACATCTTTCTATGAGGTAAACTCGTCATTTCAACTGGTGATTTATTAGAAGTATTAAAGGCAAGCTATTAAAATCTCCACTCTCTGGATCTAAAACAAAATCATGTTCAGCAGATATTCCACATGCTCAAGAACTTACATTTGTAGAACCATCTATATATCATCAGAATCCCTGATAATTGTAACCATATCAACATGAAGTGAAGGGTTAAAAATATCCAAGAGGACAGCATGCTTATTTAAATACAGCATTACCTTTTCTTTTTGTTTGTCTTGGGAAACAAAAAATACCACTCTCTCCATCCTTCAAGATACTGATAGCTCATATTTCTCTTACATTCAAAAGAACAGACAAGACTTTCCTTGTCTTAAAAACCAGAGACAAAGGAAATATTTATATGTACGTTGGAGATCCTTAGTGGTGCTTCACAAAACTACTTTGAGAAATCACAGGTGCAAGGTTGACTACACTGCTGAGCTCCCATTTCCCAAGGCTTCCCAGCCTGAAGACAGAATAAGGGATAAACCACCATGAAATACAGAGCAGGATCAGTTCATGCAGAGAACCCACACCAAGCATCCTCCCACAAGGACTAGCTCAGATCCTCAGTGGGATGCAGGATATTTCCTTCTCCCTAAACCTCTCTGGTTTATTTCCACAGGACACAGGATGCACTCCAGGTGTCAGCCTAAACCCTGACCATGTGCCTCCCTCTACTTTCACCAGGCAGCCTCCTAAAGCAAAGGCAACTTTTTGCAAAGCATATCTTTGAGATACATCCATGTTCTGCATATCAGGTGTCTCTGAAAAGAATGACCAGCTTCCTCTGCTCCCCTTTCCCCCCTTCTTGGCTTCTCTTTTTATCTGCAGGGCCTTACCAGAAGCTGACCTACGAGCCCGACAGTGCAGCTGCACGCTCCAGGAACACATTTAACTCCCTTTTTCCCATGAATTCCAGTGTATGATATAGGAAAGCACTGCCCTACAAGCCTACATCTATGGGCAGTAGCACATACTGCCCTCCTAAGGAAAAAGGCAGAGGGATCAATTATCAAGACATGACTGGGAGGGAGCCAAATTATTCCTACCTAAGGAGGAGTGAACCTACAGGGAGCCTCCTGATTCCTTCAGCAGACCACAGAGCAAGACTCATGTCCAAGTAATAAATTAAGCTCTGCAGAAGAGGGGTTGCTTCAGACTCTGGGAGTGGTGTCAACTCCTCCTGGGTTAGGGAGAAGGGCCAACAGTCTCCACAGGTCTCAGAAACCAGAAGTGCTAAATACTTTGATTTAAAACCACTAATACTGAAACATATAAACCTTTTGAAACAAAAGCTCCAGGTCTTACTTGCTGACACGACAGCATTTAGATTTCCATGCTGAAGAGCAGATTTTCACCCTTAATACTATGAGAAAATTATAAACTCCAGTCTATAAAATGCTACAGAAATAATCAACTCAACATGGAAGATACTAAGCATTCCAGTGACAAGGTAGGAATTTTCTATAAAATGCCATATTCAATTTGAAAAGTTCTAACACCTGAAATCTGGGGATGCTAAAAACAATCTCGAGAGTCTTCTTTTTTTCTGATGTATTATTTGCCTCCAAATGACACCTTGAGCCAGCAGTGCTGTGAGAACCACGGGGAGCTGATGTCCCTCAGTAAGCAGCAGGGCACGGATGCCACCAGGCCGAGGTGGCCGTGCCACTTCCCGGCCACACGAGCCCCAGCAGGGCCTGAGTGCTCACCCTGCTCCCCAGAGCACCCAGCCTGCTCAGGCAGAATAATCAAGGTATTTTATGTCAACAGCGTGACTCTGTAAGACTCTCACAGAGCAAGGAATTTCCACTGGAAAGTGTGTGCAGAGAGACCTTCCCTGTTTTACTGAAGCCACATGAACCCAGACCGTCTGTGTCTGCAACTCGCACATCACCCCTGTTTGGTTTATTAACACATACTGACAACTGCCACAGCTCTGGACAGCACACAACCAACCACATGCTAGATTATTTTGTAGTTATTACTATTACATGTTTATTTACATTTAAATAGCTGCTTTAATTTCTGAGTTGGGGTAATGGTTTATTCCAGGGCACTTGTAATGACCAGTTTCATTCTAGACAAAGGCAAATGATGCTTTTCAGAAGTACGTGAAAAACTACCCAAATACTGCTGTGCCAAAGAAGCTAAAAAGTCTCTGGAGAAAGAACAATGATAATTGTTATCTTGCTACTCTCTATCATGTAAATTAAGCTTTCTTACATTTGGTACTTTGTCTTAATGAGTTTAAGTTCCAAGAGCATGACAATAGGCACGAGTCCAATCTGAATAGTAAAGGGTTTTGTTACTGTATTTTGATTTTATTTTTGAAGAGTCTGATCTTGATGCTATTTCATTCATTATTGTGACTTTTACACTTTGATGGAAGCAGTTGAATCCTAAGTGAGTTTATATAGGAAACAGAAGATCCTTTTATGACTGAAAAAAATGTATAACAATGTATACATTGTAAAAATGTGTAATATCTAGCAAATACTAAGGGGTTGTCTGGGGCCTCAAAAGAGATCAGCCCCTTTCCAGCTGAGTGAAAGAGTAACCAAGCGTTTCTGCTGCCTCTGTTTTCCAGCAAATAGAAGGTGTTTGCAAGTTTTTTGGGACATACTGTCAGAGGTTTTCATACCTGTGTGATTGGTTTGGGATGGCCTCTGCTCTGCACAGCCTCTTTCAGTTTGGGCCAGGGGAAAGATGAGGAACCTCGTGCTGAACTAGGCAGCCTTCTCAGCCCTCACCTCCAGGGTGCCTCATAATGGAAACATGCCCTGGTTAAGGATTCACCACAGTTAGGTAGGTTCTAACTCAATTAGGTCCTTATTACTGAAAGACCTTTCCTCCTGTGTGTGACAACTGACTGCTCCTGCATTAACCTTTTGGCTATAAGAAAATTTTAGGAGCAGCCCTTGACAAAGATGAATGAAAGCTTTGCTGCTGTATTCAAGGCTGCATGAAACTATCTTAGGTTTTGGAAGAAGTACAAATCTCATTTTACACTAATGAAATAAATTGGCACAAGGGACCACATCTAAAACCTCCAGCTGTCATATCTGAATGATTCCAGTCAGCATTACAAGCTCACCTTCTGGCTTTTGGTTTTGAACATCCACATCCATTCCACCTAAAATTACTGTGAGTGTTGTTAAAAAGCCACACAAATCTACAGTAAATCTAAAGGAAAATTTTCCTGATGTCCCTGAGATTGGAAACACCAACTTTCACATATGCTGCACAATTACATCAATTGACGTCTGTAAGTTCTCTCTTTAAAACATACTGAGGCTTTGAATGGGCACTTTGCAGCCCCACTGGACCTCTAAATGGCTGGGCAATAGTTTTAAAATATGTATTTGCCCAATGGAGTTATTAAGGTGTATAGTGGTGATATATATTTGCTACTCAGGCATGCACCACTAATAAAGTTTCTAATGAAAACATCTTGAACAAGTAATTTTATTGTTAGGGTACAGGAACCACTTCTCAAGCACTCAGCTACATCAGCTTTACTTGCAAAGTATCAGCCTTAAGAGTTTACCCACTTCTCTTGTTCAAAATAAGCTATGGTTTTGATTCTAGAGTATGAAATGTATCTGTTATTTTGGAATCCAACTGGACATGGTCTTGGGTAGATCAGCTGAAGGTGACCCCAAATGAGCTGGGGAGTTGTTCCAGACAATCTCCAGAGGTCCCTTCTGATGTCAGCTGTTCTGTGAATTACAACTGCAGCTCCTGTTTTCTCTCAGATTTCCCCTCATGAGCAGGAGAAGCTTACACTTTGTATCTCTGCTGGGTATCACATATGTTCTAGCTCCTATGGATTTTATCACCAATGCTTTTCTGCACCAAAACCTGCCAGCACAGCTTTCCCAGCTGTTTGGACTTATCTTAAACTTCACGATATTTGGTATTTTTCTTTAAACTACAGACAAAAATAGGACAACCTCTAGGTCCATTTTTTAAAGACTTCTTGATTTTCATGTGTACAATATTTTTACAAAGTAACTCCATTAAAGGACAAAATTTAGTATGTGAACAAAAATCCCTTCCCAAAATACAATCTTTGAGGCTTCACCATTTCAGTGCAGTGTTCATGTTTTTCAAGGCTTTAGTTTGACTATGTATAAGACAACTAATAACATGGTAGAAGGTGGTGTAAAAGAAGCCTGAAGGAAAAAAATGTCCCTGGAAAAAGAAAAGAAACATAGTTTTTGTTCTGACAAGAAATTCTCTCCTTTTCTTTGCAGTGCCACACAGAGCAGGATCCACAGGACATGCATGGACACATACCCTAAATACTTTGCATGCCTTCCCCACCCTTCCAGGAGGAAGGCAGCTCTCCAGCTCATGAGCTCATGCAAAGCCACACAGTTCTAATTCCTAATGCACTCTGGACAAGGAGCACAGCACCAACAGGACAGCTCAGGATGCTGAATTTCCCTTTGTGCATCTCCACACCTGCACATCCAGGCTGTCCCCCAGAGGGGCTCACACAGACACATCTCCAGCCTGTTCCTGAAACTTTCTACCCAGCAGTTCATCTAAGATTATTTCCATGGATTCTCACTAATTGTATTCAATTTATAGGTTCAGCTTGTCAATGAAAAATTATTTTTTGTCTGTTACTTTTTGAATTGTTGAGTGTCTGTTCATCCCCAGAAACATACAAGGCAGCAAGTCTGACACCTCTTCCTGTTTTCTTCTATCAAGAGACAAAGTTCATGGTCGGCCTTAAACTGTTTTTTCTTTTTAAATAAAGACTGAATTTCCATTTACATTTCTAAGGAGATAAACAATGTCATTTTTCCACATACTTACAGTTCTAGAGGGAAAAAATTTCATGTGTGTGGTATAACTTTAGGCCAAACTAAACTCTAAAAACAGTCTCAGAATCGTGATTTATCTCTTTTGACCTTTAGGACAAAGAAGGATGCAATGATCTGAGCGGGCTCCACATAAGACACATAGAGGACATTATCTTTCCTTCCTACGGGGAGAAACACATCATTTGTGTACCTTTCAGTAATAAAATCAGGCATATTCTCAGTTCTGAGGATTTTCTTTACAGTAGGTAAATCCACTGAATTTAGGAGTTGCAAGTGACTTATATCTGTAACAACAAAATCAGCAACTCTGCTAGTGAACTCACCTTCCATTCACACATCCCTCAGTCCTCCTTCCCTCCACACAGAGCTATGTTGTTCCACAACAGAGTTGCCCATTCTTTTTGGCTTTCCAGGAGTACAGACCATGAGTAGTACAAGCAATCAGGCTTTCACATAACCCACAACATTTCCCTACACTTCAATTAAATAGTTTTGAAAATACATTGCTATAGAAGTGAAGAAAATGTCAAATTCAAATGTTTCTGATCAGAAACATTTATTATAATACATGTATTTTCTCTTAGCTAGATGAAACTTCATTAAATAACTGAAATATATCAGCATCACTGTTTTTTCCATTTTACCAGAGAAGTTACACGCTAAGCCTGGCCACCTTAGCTCTGTGCTCCTCCCCCTGCACCAGCACGCAGACAGGCTTCCTGTACCAGCCCAGCACATTTTATTAATTTTTTTAAATCGCACTTGACTCCCTATCCCCGCTGAGGAGGCAGCACAAGAAGGACTGTGTGTATGCAGATGTTTGAGTTTCAGCACTGATCCCTCCCACAGTGACCAAAGGCATCACTCTGCATGGCCCCCAGCAGCTCCTCTGCCCTGTTTGCAGATGTTGCTGGGAATTGCCATTCCCACAGCACATCCCAGGCACAGAGGAGCAGCACCTTCACTGGACACCAGCCACAGCAGGAGCTGGGCCCTGGCAGCTCAGCCACACACCCACAGAGCTCCACTTTCTCCAGAAATCCAATTTTGGACTGAACTAGTGAAACTGGGATTTCTCAAATATTCCACAAACATTTTCAAAGGCTAACAAAGACAAAAAAAGTATCTACGTTATAATTTTAGTTTGAACAAGGAGTTTAGTTTTGATACAAAACTCCCTACAAGATCCCTACCAACCATTGTTAGTTTATACTGCCAAGCAATTCCTAAGCATGCAAATGGCATTTCTGCCAAATTACATTAATCTGGAAGACACGCTCCTTCTGATAAATTCCATTTAGTTCAGGGGATCAGACCACAGCTAACCTAGAGAACAATATCCCAAAATGCATACACTGAAAATATGTTTATGTCCTCAACACTGGCTGTTTTCTCTACAAAAATTCCTGTTGCCAGTGCATGCAAACGAAGCCAACATCATTACAGTATTGATTTATGAATAATTACACTGTGTTAAAATGAGGAACACAGCTCTACATTGAACTTCTTGGTATATTTCTTGGACTTTTTAAAACAGACATAAGAAAACAGGAAATTCCCGTCACAGTCTGAATTTATAATTTAAAAAATTCAGAACTAATCCATCTTCAAACAATATTTAATTTTTCAAAATGGAATCTCTGTTCTACACAAATTATTACATACATTTAAATAACATTAGCTGAAAATATATACATTTGTATTTTACAGATGGCACACTCTTGTTAGATATGAAGGCCTGATTTCTAGTGCTCATGAAAAAGAAAGTCAAATGAAATAATGGTTGAAAAACTTTTGCTCAGATATTTTATGCAACAGATAATCACATAATCACCTGGGTGATTGGATGGACCTGATGATCTCAAAGCTCTTTTCCAACCTACTTGATTCTGTGATGCTGCAAAAGTTGAAGATGCACAACTTTTGCATCCTAAGGATAAATATTTTCTATGCCACAGAAATCTCGATCTATGAAGTTAAAAGAATATTAACTTTTTTTTAATGACTTCTTATGTCCCAAAATATCTTGCTGACCTGCCCCTTCAGTGCCTGCTCATTTGCACCAGCCCTGGGCTGGGATGTCTAAGGCTTGGGAATAGAAATGTTCTGGGCTGATTAAAGACACAGACTGTGTAACATGAACTGTGGCCAAGGCCCAGTAAGGTACAGTAATGCAATTACTGCTTTTACTGAACTCTCACTATGTGGGATTTAAGTGCAGGGGCCTCTTGGGAGGCAGATTTCCACAAAAAAGATTACCATGAATAATCCTAGAAAAAAGGTCTTTTAGGAAACAACATACTACTTATTTGTCCTCATGCCAACTCTGTCTCAAAACTGACAAGAGGCAATAGTCTCAGAAGCAACAGGCCTGATTGCAATTCACAGGAAAAGAAACACAGACCAATGAGTTCACAGCCAAACAGGAACATTAATAAAGTATCCCTCTGATAATAGCAGGACATGCCTATAATACCCATGTTTTCACAACCACTCGAGTCTTATCTCAAAAGATCCAATATCCCAGGCAGTAGAAAAATCCTTTTGAAACTTGGATTTGTTCTTAACAACAGTCTTTTCTTCTTTGAACACTTAACACCTGCTCTCCAATCTGTATTTGTAATTCAGGCCCCTGGCCTGCGTGGTTCTGCTTTAACAGAGAGTGGAGGGATCGCCTCTGGCATGTACAAGAATATCAATCTTGCTAATATGATTAGAAGCAGCTGTGAAGACAAATGTATACAGATTTTAAGCTGTCTGTGGTGTAGGTGCATGTACCAGTTGCCAACATACACAAATCCTCAGGCCATCATACTTTCCCTGCAGTTGATGCCCATGCTAACTAGATATACAACATATGCTGCTTTCCTTGGCCTTCCAAACTCAATATCCAGCCCTAACTGTGACCAATAGCCAATATAAACAGGTGGTCTGATCAGCAGCATTTCCACTTTCATGTGAATGCAATAAACATTTCAATAAGCAATTATGCAATAAGTATTTGTTGAAATGTCAGGCTAAATTATTGCATATTGCAATAATTTAGTGAATAATTCAATAATTTAAATGTGCAATAAACACCTTAATATGTATTGCAGTATAGTTTCATAAATCACAAACTGACCAACATTTAGAATATATTATGTGTGCTATACAAACATGCAGCACCTCCTTCATATACAAACACTACACAAGCTTACATACACCTAATTAAATGGTGGGGAGGGATTTACCAGTGTATAAATAAGACTAACAGCTTAGGTTTAGACACATAGTATTAAAATCTGTTTGTGCACAGTTCAGTGAACTAAAAAATATATTTCAGTTCTGACTACTGGTAACTGTTTGTCTCTTTGTAAACACTCCTGTCATGAAAATGAATCTCAAATAAAAAGATTTATTAGAGGCACACTTCATCAGAATTACTATCAACATGTAAAACAAAAGCAAAAATTAATTTATGCAAACAGTTTTGTCTGCGTGCATTAGGCATCATTCATGGAACTTGACAACTCAGATAGCGTGATCTTAAATTTCAAAGTATTTTCTAAGGCTTTGACCATATTTTTTGTCATGATTTGAATTTTTCAGGTCTTCAACATCAACCTACCACTCCAATTATTTCATTTGGAAGCCAACATGTGATGTCCTCAAGTACTAAAGTAATTTTCTGTGGCAGTAGCAGCAAAAATACAGAATTACTGCTACTACTGGATAAGCCAGAGCTGACTTCACAGAACTGTGTATCAGAAAAGGGGCCAAAAGCAGTCCTGTATTAAAAGATCATTCCTATCCCCAAAATTTCCTGCAGAGTGATGCTAAATGTGAGCTGAGATTTAGCTCTTGCTGCAGGCTATGCAGTGAGGGCAGGCATAGCTTCACGTACCGCACCAGGATCCCATTTCCTCTGTCTCAGCCCGTGGGGCTGATGCCAGGCATGTTTACTGATGAGTTCCCCATGCTCTGCAGCAGGCAGCACATGAACCAGATTTTCTACCTAAACACAAGCCACTAATACTTCATACAGCTGGGCTTTGTTCTTCTTACAGAATGCACTAAGAAATGTTCTGTTTTGCTGAATTGTAAACCAGGTAATGGTGAAATGCACTTGGGCTGGACTGCACAAACCTGCAGGGAGCTAGGCCTGCCCACTTTACCTGTGGGAATGAGCAACACATTGCACATTAGCTCCAGTGCCTTTGGGTTTGAAACAGGGAGGACTGTCCATGTAAAAGAAGGATAAATCAGGGAGAAAGGGGAGGGAAGAAATCCAATATACCAAGCAAAAAGTAATCCTTATTGCTCTGCACTATCAGATCTAATCATGGTGCTAGAAAACCAACACTTACCAAAAAAAAGCTTATAAACAGTCACTAGAGAAACACAGATTTTTTTTTTTTAAGTCTCAGACTCAGCTATTCTTTTCATAAATGATGAAAGAAATAACTAGACTTTTCTTCCAATTATTTTTAAGCTAAACATACATGGTATAAGTGACAGTCAGGCATAAACATCTGAAAGTACTGCAACTATCCAATAAAGGACTAAGAATGTTCAGTAAAGCTGATATGGGGTTTGGATTAAGATCAAAATAAAACCCTCAAAACCAAGCCCAGAACCTAACTAATTAAAAGAAAAAGCAAACACTTGACAGAAGGATTGTTAAATAATTGAAAACCCTCTCAAGGAGAATTAAGACCATTTAAACTCAGAAAACGAAGTTCTAAATGCATAATGAAACTAAGGCTAGACATATTAGGCTAATCAGCATGTCTTTTTTGACTCTTTTCCCTACTGATGTTCTATATGTTCACTGAGATAAAATCAATGGATTTCTATTCTGTTTGGCTGCTGAGATTCAGGTTTGATGAATGGACAGACACTGGGAATCATGTTCCCTCTCATGCTCTTGGAACCCCATGGCAACAACTGCTCCTGTGGTGAGAAACAGCAGCCCAGCAATAGCTCAGGGAGCAGATCATCCTCCCAGACATGCTGGCCTTGGTCTGAGGGGGAAACAGGGTATAAACAGGATTCTCCTCCTCTGCCCTGCTCTAGCTGCCACTGCCAATCCTGGCTGGAGGTGGCCCAGCCCCTGGAATCAAATTCCATCATCGACACCACAACTGAATTTGCCACTCTGTGTGCAGACAGATGTAGCTGTGCTGTATGAAACCAGAGGATAGGAAACTGGCTGGTATTTCTGCTTTCCCATGCCAGTTTTTGTTCAGATGCACGTTTTCCTTCTATTCAAATAACTTGGCCATGAGCAAGAATCTCTTTGATACATTGTATTTTCAGCATATTTGTCAATCTAGTTACAAATACAGTGGAGTCATTCAATTGATATTTTTCCCATTTTTTTCAAATTTTTTTATTTCTTGAAAACTGAAATCTTTCCTCACAATATGTTTGTTTTGCTGAAAATGAAGAGAGGGATGTCAAAATCATTTTCACTTTCTCGTTTCACTTCAATGTGAAACTTCTTATTACACTGGAAACTAAAATAATCTTACATCCTAATAATATTACAATTGTATATAAATATATAAGTATTGACAATACTGGTCCCAAATAATTTGATACTTAAAAACATTTTGTATTCCTGGAAAATGTTCCCGTTTTCAGTTTTTGTTCAAAGTTGGAATGAACACAAGTAGTCAAAATGTTAACACTGCAACAACACGAATATTAACTCTCCCTAAGACACACAGAGCAGACAAACAATGAGTTACATTACAGCTCATGCCAATTTTTTACATAAACAATGACCTGTTGTTTGTTTATGGATGCTTTGGCTCTTGTCAGTAATATTAAAGCACCTCACACACATTACAGAAAACCCATGAGACACAGAGGGCATTTGAAACTGAATTTTACAGCCAGGATCTGGACACAGAAAGATTAATTAACTTTCTCACTGCTGGATAGCAAAGCTGTGCAAGCCTGGAATGCAGTTGTGCATCCCACCCTGCCTTCCCCTGAGGATCCCAGTGCCTTGTGCCACATCCCACCAGCCCCAGTTCTCTGAGCTCAGGGCCAGCAGCACTGCTCTGCCTTTCACCAGATCTGCATTTGGTGCATTATTTATAATTTTACTACTTCAGTTGATCAAAGTAATGGACTAGATGTTGACTTTTCAGATGTTTTGGCAGCATAGTTGGTGGAACTTGAAATTATTAAGCAGATGTTCCGAGCCATAACTGGGGGCTTGCTTTGCTCTAATGAGATGCAGTATTTGTTACAATGAAGGAAATTGCTTCTGGATTTGCTATAATGCATTTCACATACACTGGGTTACATTTATACTGGAGCAATGAAAAGAAAATACAGTAAAAGTCTACATTACTTTTCAGATCTGATGATGTCACCAGATTCATATTATTACATTTGAAAAAAGATCAAGCTCAACTTTTTGAGGTCTGTTTCTGTTTTTGTACTTGATATTCACCTCAGTGGTGAAATGGGTCCAAACAGTTAGCTCTTTGTGATCTCTCTCCAGAGGAATCATTGTACTATTCCAGCAGAACCAACCAGAGGGTTGCACCTCAGTGTTTTTAGGCCTCTGACCAAAATTATTCAGAAGCAGATCTCCTCCCTTTGTAGATATATGAGCAAATTTAATGCATAGTTTCTCTGGCTCTTTCAAATTCAATTTCAAATTTGTGGTGTTTGGATTTAAATTCAGAGTTATACAGTACAATATGGAAAGCAAATTAACAAATTCACAAGTTGACTCAGTGAACAAATGCCAGAGATTTGTATCAATCTCAGTGTAAGAGTGAGGACTGATCCAGAAAAATATTAACAAGAATTGTCTGTCCTTTGTAAAAGACCTCAAACTGTGGCTTAGATATTTATTATGCACCATGCTTATAAAACTTCCAAGATGTCTAATGGAAACCGTGTACAATAGAAGCCAGTTCTGCTTTTCATTTTATATACTACCACTGGGAATCTCTTTCTTCTGATGTTCATCCATATTATAAGTTTTTTCTTCACAGTGGGTAAGAGTTTCCTTGCTTTGAAAATAGAAATTCATCATCATAAGGAGGAATAGTGAGCATATATAAATGCCAGCCCAACTACTTATACTGTCTAAATTGGCAAAATCTTTTCAATTCCCTTCATAACACTCAGCACTACCAAGTAACTCCATCAAAACACAAACAGAACACTCCAGAGACACAGAAATGGCAATATTTAATTAATAACATGCAACACAGGCACCCACATTCATATTAACAAGTAGCCTCATTTTTCTAGCAAACAGTAACACCAGTAAGAGCTGTGAACTCTGCTCCTTTGAAAGCTTGTAAGATAAAGTTGGAAATTGTCAATCTGAGAGCTCTTAAAGCAATGCCACATCAAAAAATACACTGTAATACTTAATCCTTTTGAACCCTGTGTAGCAGTTTATCTTTACAACCTCTCATCCCTTCTCCCACTCTTACAATCCTGCACAGTGACTTCAGAGTAAGGCTGAGCTCAGCGAGTCTCAGCCCTGAGCTGCAGCCACAGGGACCAGCCTTGGCTTTCCCACACCACAGAACATGGAGTCTCCTCCCTCACAGCCCACAGACAGTGGCTTTATCAGAGTAAGAGAGGTTAAAGCAAATGGCTTTTCCCTTGCATCTGGCACAGGCCAAAGCAGGGACAAGAGCAGTAAGCACATTTCCAGGGTCAGTTTATGTGAGGCAGAACTCACAGGCACGGCTGAACCTCCCCCAGAAGGTGCTGGGACATCCCTGGAAATGGCCACACCTGCAATTAGGGCTGCACCTGAGGCAGCTTGGATCTCTCACTTTGGGCAAAAATTGCTCATGCTTCAAGTGCCCTACACCATGTTTAAATGTCAAATACCAATAAGTCACCAACGAGGAAAACGCAGCAGCAGCAGCCTTGCCAGATCTGAAACCTAACATCTCCCAGACTTCAGCACCTCCCTACAATCTTCAACCAGCCACAACTTCTGACTTGTGACCTTGCACCAAACTGCTGTTCATAACTATGACCAAAGGTTTTGGCCCCACTTTACACTGACCCAAAACTTAGTTTCAAAACTGAGAAGTATTTACAACTCTAATCAGGTAAAAGCCACAAAGTTTAATGGAACCAGAACTTGTATATCTACCCTTTCAGTATATCTAGGTGTTAATTTCTAAAACCAATATTAAGCCATAGAAATTATATTAAGAAAATAGGATTTTACACCTAATTGTTCTGGAAAGTGCAAGTTCTACTACTGAGAGTATGCATAACGAGTTTTTGAGTACACAAATGGACACTGTGAACATAAATGTTTAGATTCATATTCTACTCTCTCTGAAGTTATTGCTTTCTTTCATACTAGCTGAGATTGGAACAGGCTCAAAATGAACAAACTATAACTGAAAAGTATCTTAATATGTAATTCTTTCAATATAATGTAACATACTTAGAAGAAATGAATCTTCTAAAGTAGATGGGAAAGAGTCTCTATTTACTAGGACCCCTTTTATAGTTTATTTCTCCATTTCTCCATTACTTCAGTGTTCGGAGCTTTTTAGAACTAGAAGCACACGTACTATTTTCATTTTCTAGGATAACTGTCAATATTTAAAAGATCAGTACAATAAATGTTTCACTTCTAGACACCATTTTAATTACTCAGGAACACATACAATAACACAAAAGACAGAGCTATTTTGGGGAGGGGTAAAGAAGGAAAGTACTTTGGTCTCTGAGATGGTCCTAAAGCCCTTCTTTGTGAACTTGTCATTTGTTCACAGAATGAAAGAAGAGTCTGAATCCCATGTTTATGTTGCTGTTTTCTGGGTCCCTGCACATACACCCACCCAGGAGAACCATCCCAGACTCAGTAACAGCTCCTGAACCTTTGAGCAGAGGCTGCAGGTGCACTCTTTGAACATCATTCTTCAAAAAACCTGTGAAAATTTCTAGTGAGCTCCTGAGCCTCCATGGAATTATGTACATACCAGTTCTCTGAAAACAAAGAAATCTGGGTATTATCAGCCTGCAAAAAAAGGTTTTTAGGATCAGACCTCAGTTCTGTTCACTTTTTTAGTTACATGTGGAATTTTCTTCTAAATTACCTCATCCAAGAGCCATTGAAGTAAATGGGAAAAACTCATGCTGACCTGAACAATTCTTATACCATTAGGACCTATAAAAAAGTTATATTTATATTGCTTTTCTAAAACTTCAGCAGCAACCTGACTGGGAGCTCTGCAGCTACACACACAGCACCACATTAGGACAATTGCTCTTGGCTGGAACAGATAAATGTGAAAGCTTTTCTGAAATCAAACAGATGGAAAATACTATGAAACTATTTAAAAACTTCTGAAATGCATAATTGAATCAACAAAAATTATTTCCACACATTAATTGAGGCAAAGACAGCATATTCACCTGATTTTTAAAACTGCAAGTTGTAAAAGAAATGTGTTGAATTGTACAAGAAATGTGTTAAATAAATATTTTATGCATTTAACAACAAAAGTGGAACATGTCTTGATAACCCTCTGCTTAACTGCTGCGCTGTTTATTCCATATTCCCCAAAGTTAATGCATAACATGTTAAAATGATTATACAGTCTTGACCTTGCAGCTCCATTTTATTCTCCAGACTATTTCATAAATTTGGGACATAGGGCAGGATCACTGGGGTTCATGCAAGCAGTGCACACCTGCAGAACACTGTGAACCCCAAGCTTCCCCCACTCTTGTCATCATACTACAAGAAATGCTTGTGCAGATCTGCGTGACAAGGACTCCTAGGACCACAAACATGGAACTCATACAAAATACTTTCCTTGTGAAGCTGTAAAATACATCTGCTCAGAGCATCTGATCCTGCATGGCTCTGCTACAAAAGGAATCTATAACCAAACAGAACAGATAGGAGAATTCAGACTAATACTCATTTTTTGCATCCCCAAAGAAGGGTAGGAATAAGGACAAGATGCCTTCTTTTCATGGTGTTTTGCTATAAAGAATTCAAAGGAAGTAAAAATGTTGATTTAACAGCAAAGGCAAATTTTTTGAGTGAAATTTTTCTCTGAAGGTTAATGGAGGGCTTTTCCCATGGACAGTAGGAGTCAATAGACCATACCAGCAAATAAGACTAAAGCATGGTAAAGCACAATACTCCTTACACAGTAACAGTTACTTGGACACAGGAACCACCCACTGCAGAGAGGGAGAAACAACACACTCAAGATCTTCGTTTGTCCCTGTTCTCTCCCTTATCTTGGCAAACCCAACATACAAAAGATTGGGTGCTACAAAATGAAATGGAGATTCCAAAAGGTTTTTTTAATTCTCTCACTGGGTAGGACTACAGGTTACCACATAAACTTTGGGAGAACTGACAGAAAAGAGGAATCAGGATTATCTTTACTTCTTATTTATACATAGCAAAGGTTTTGCTGCTGAGAAACCTGTGCTTGATCCAAAACAGAGGACTAAGAAAAGAGCAAGACCAAGCCCCTGGAATTGCCAGGGCAGGTTAAATTTTTAGGATATGTTAATTTAAAGCAACTTTGCTCTATGCTAATTTTCATTCCTGGATAATCACATCCATAACCACACCCTCAATCCCTAGTTGGCCTCTGTTTCTAGGCTATTCTCATGCCCATCTTTACACAACTCAGACTGCTCCCCAAATCAAAGGGATCCAAATCCTCAGCTGTCCATTTGCAGCAAGTTTTGGGCTGCTCTGCACAGCCACTGGACACAATAAAGCTATGTCAGAAGCACAGACAGATAAGGACTGGTACAGATTGATTACATGAGCTCATATATTGAGCTCATGTAGCCCTGCTTATTACAGACTTTGCCTGACAGCCAACTCAGACATTGAGAAAGTTGTGACAAAGCTATTAAGTACTTAAGACCAATAGCTTGTGTTTTGTGGATCAAAGCATTCTTGATTTCACTTTATGGGGTGGAGGTGTTTGTTTTTAATTCATTTCTGAATGTTGGACGTCTGCATCTTGTTTCAAGGGACACTAATAGGTAAAACAGACAAATTTTATCAAAGTATCTGTACCACTCATTGCCACACATGCTTTGCAAATAACAAATCTTCCATTTACATTCTGTTTTAGCCTACCAATCTTCAGTACCACACAATCTGGATACAATTTTGTTTCTACATCTGAGCCTGAAAGCCACAACATCTGTCCTTAACTTTCTGCTCTAACCAAAAGAACTAAAAAGTGCTTTGAAATAAGGGCACAATTCTTCCTGGGACATTTCCCCAACTCGCAATTAATGCAACTGGACAGGTCAGATGCTCTAAAATACACCAGTAAATATTGGTCAGCTGGACACAGAGGGCAGTGTCTCTCTTACAGCAAACCTAGGCCACATTTATCTAAGGCCTGAAAGGACAGGACAGATATGGCCTGTCTGCTCCATCTCCTTTCTCTCACTTTCCTCTCTTACAAATATATTCTATTTAAATGGTTTATCTTCCATTGCACTTCAGAGTGTCTTGAATTTACAGCTGAATGATAACATTCGATGGATGTAATTCCCATTTTCCTAAAGGCACGAACAACCATTTCCAATTCTTGAGGCTCATCCAGGTGTCCATCTACAAACACCCACTCCTTGCTCTCACCACTCTTAACCCACGTTCCCCTCCAAACAGCAAGTAGCAAAGTGAGAAAATTAAAGTATGCATAATGAATTAGAAACATTACATGTGGTGCATGTGACCTATTACAAGGAAATGGCTCATTTCAGTCACTAGGGTATGGTGGGCCCTGCTTAAAACACTACACATGCATTATTAATTATTATAACAAACCACAGAATGACAGGTAAAAGCCAGACTCTAATATCACTGAGCTTCTTACAAATAAAAATCAAAATATGTTTAATAATAAAATTATACAGAAAGAATAACTATAAAAGGTAAGTTGCCATGTGGAAGCACTAGGTTTCCATATACATAAATATAGCAGCATTTTTTTATTAAACTTTCTATAGAAGTAGTTACATATTTCAGTAATACACAGGATATTTACAATTTCCAGGTCAAGCTCAACACAACAGATGTTCAGGAAGCAGATTTATAGATGAAGTCAAAGAAATGCCTCAGACACTTCACCACAACCATACTTTTAAAACTGCAAACTTCCATCTGCTTTCTCTTGTGATCCATTCACAAACCAGCAATAAATAAAAGGGAAAACAGGGACATAGTATAAGTGAACTTCTTGTTCTGCATTTGAATAAATTCCAGTCACATAAGTGAGCAATATTTCAAAAACATTTCAGTTAAAAGTGAAATAGAATTTTCAGTAATGTGTGAAAAATGGATACTTCACTGCCTCACAAAGGATTTCTACTAAGCATGAAGAAAATCAGGGATCATATTCCATAAGAATTCAAGAGGAATTTTATGCCTATAGTGCCTAAGCTCTCATCACTAATTACAGGTATATGCTTCAGGATGTCTTGTACCTGTCTTTATGGAAGCAGGCACTGTTTGAGCTGTAACTAATCAAAAAATATAAACGCCATCTACTTGTTACATTTCAAGACTCCCAAAATTGTCTGATGCCTCATTGATCAGTCTGCCTACAGCATTTCACATAAAACAGGAGAAGCAAAAAAAAGTCTTAGAAAATAAAATGTGTGCAATTAAAGGACATGCACTGTAAAGAACAACTAACCACGGAATGGAATAGAAGCAATCAAGAAGATTTCTAACAGGTGGAGGCAAGAGAAGCAGAGAAGTATGGTCTGGTGCAATGAAAAATGAAGATTTCAAGCAGCTGCCTCATTGAATATAATACCTTGCAGCTGGGTGAACTGCAGCACAGCTGGATTATTTCTGGAGATACTGTGTATAGATTCCCAGTATATATGTGGATATACATATAAAGTTGCAGGATATATGTATATCTGTATGTTCACTAACTAGAAGTAAATTACTTGAGAAAGTGTAAATAAAACAGTAAGATGACTTCTTGTCCTCTGGGTGAAAACAGCAGGTTGTGCAAGTATTGCACAAAGCTGAGAGATTGTAGTTCAGCACAGCCTCTCCTGAGCCCCAAGGAACTGGCAGTCACAGATCAGGGCAGGCCAAGCATTAATCAGCTGGGACTTGGTTACCTTTGGGTCTCAAGGACTGCACTGCCAAGGATCACAGGCATTCAGGAAACACACCAGGACCCACCTTCCTGACCATACACAATAATCAATTCTCTGACTACTCTAAACTGAAGTTCCACCTCCAGTTAACCTAAACAGATGACACATTAGGTTTCTCCACATATATCAACCTTCACAGTGTTTCTAGAATGGTTTCATACTAAGATGTAATTAACTCCAGAAATGGACACTGAATGAATCCTTGCTCTAATAATATGCATATAAACAATATATATCTATAATTTGTTTACAAACTTATCTCACAATTCTAAGAGAAGAAAAAAACCCACACTAAACCACTGAAAATAAGCATAAGATATTCAGGTTTGGCCTTGGGACAGCTTTCTGATGCTCCATCACTGAATGGAAAATATGCCACAAAACATCTTATTGATGAGACTTTAGAAGTGAATAAATGGTCTCCTCTCAAGCCCTTATACCTTTGTCTGCACAAAGTCCAGGCAATTGAGCCACAACCTCCCAAGCCTGAAGCACCAGCACAACTGCTCTGTGCCTACAGCTGCCTGTGCAGGATCCATAAGCAGCTTCTGCACTGTCCTGGTAGCTGCACTCCCTGTACCTGCTCTCTGAAACCAGCCCCCTCTGACTCCAAGTGCTTGGTGCTACTTGCACCTCTAAGCACCTGACCACGATTTTTAAGAGAACTTAGGCTTTTCTTCCATTTTGTAATTACTTAAATCATATTAATCAGACCTCATTCAGTGACTTCAGTGTCATCAGACTTGAGAAATTTCTTAGCAACTTAACATCTTAAGTTGTGCCACTACATTTTGATCTGTTAGAAGCTATTTTATCATTCAAAATGAGTGAAAACTCTTGTTACAAATCCAGCGAGAATAAAACAGAAATCAATAAATGCAGCAGATTTGCATTACTCTTTAGTCTCCATCTTAATACCCAAACTGATTCAGACTAAATCTCACATGCCTCTTGTCTGACACAAAGTATTGACTTTATTTTTATTATTTACTAGACACTCGTGGAAGCTATAAATTTCTTTTTCTTCAGAGCTTTTATTTATCCCAGCTGTAGCAGGCAGACATCTCTAGCTAGAAGTCAGGTTACTAGAAGATATTTTAAGACAAAAGTGAACTGGTCAATGATTTTACAGCATGTACAGATTTACCTGTACAGTGAGTTCTCCTCTGAACACAACACAGGCTTCAGGATGGAGCACTGACATGAGTGTCATTTTAGAGAAAAGAGTAAGACTGAAGTTCAGCATAAAAAACCATACTGACCAAATATCCTTCATTCAATCAATGCTTGGATTCTGACACATTTCAAGCAAAGAAAAGCCAGCTGAAACTGCCTCCTCGCCTGTCACAAGGCTGGGTGCTGATTCCTGGCCCTGACAGCCTCTTTTGCACCAGCTGATTTTGAATCACACTTTGTGGTGCCCATCAGTAGTTAGGCTTGACAACAATGCTGGGGGACACTGGGGACACATTTTCCCCCCACAGAAAATGCAGCAGTGACATCAGTGCCATTTGACACACCCTGCTTTCAGTTACAGCAATTTTCATCCCAACTGAAACAGCCTGACTCCAACTCTGCTCCCAGGAGCAATGTGGTGTTAACAACTCCTATCTCTCAGCATCAAACAGAAGAGAGAGGTCTCAGGAACCAGCCAGGCCTGGCAGTCAGCAGGAGGGGAAGAAAGGCTGCCAGGCCCTGCCGAGCTCCCGCTGGCTACCCGGGGCAGGTGAAGGCGCAGCCCCGGGGCGGCAGCGGCGGGAGCGGCAGCGGCGGGAGCGGCGGCAGCGGGGTCTCTCCGTGCGCTGCGGCCCCTCCGTGCACTGCGGCCTCCAGGCCCGGCTGCCAGCAGCAGCTCCTGAAACAGCTCCGGCATCTGAGCGTGGCTCTGTTCCTAGAAACCCGGCTGCCTTCATCCAGAGATTCTGGCCAAAGACATCCTGACTCTACCAAGTGGAACTAAATCATGTGTACAGACACCACTGCGATGATCCCTGAGCCACGTCCCTGCTCCTACTATTGCCTCCGGAGCCAACATCCAGTCAGCCCAAACACAAGCCGCAGCTGCACATGTAAAATCACACACACACTGGAAACAGCCAGGATTCCTGGGGAAATAAATGTCCTGCCCTGCAAACAAGTGCAGTCACCTGAAAGGGGAGCTCTGAAACTAGAGCTGATTTGTTTACAACAAAAAGCAAACCAAAACATCATTTGGAGGGAATGCTTGGTCAAGTACGCATCTTAGAAAACTTGCCATTAAAAATTCACTGTAAAATTACAAAACAAACAAAAAATGAACAGAACTTTTTCCATTTAAACTTAATATTTTCTTTACTTTGAGGGAAGAGAGAAGAGCCTTAATATCTGTTGGGGTAAATCATGTCTGACTTTCAGTGGACCAAGCTCTGATTTGCAAAAAAAATCTTTTTTTCTCTAAGAAAATGAAATTGCACTAAGGACCCTGCAGAGAGCAGAGCTCACAGTGCCCGTGCCTGCACAGGTGTAACTCTACCAGCTGGAACAGAAACCCAGGGCTGGGACTGCTGCTTAAAAGGTTGTTTATTACACGTACCTGGCTGACATTTTCAAACAGAAGTCAAAGCAAGAGGGTCAGCAGCTGACCAGGATTTTTTGCTATTGTTGATTTGAAAATACTGCATTTGATGATGGATTTTGGATGCACAAGACTATCCAGGTATCCTCTTGAAGACAAAATATCAGGCACAGGTTCTCCTGGAGGGGACTTTGTTGCACCTTTAACATTGTAGAGAATTTCTGTAGTTGTGTCCCTCCTTTCAACAAATACAGCCATTCTTCACCATGAGAGACTCCTGTGGCCAGATCCCCCCAGAGTTACTCTTTTCAATCAACCATTAAGTTCTCTCCTTTCAATAGATTCTTTTATCCAGCCAACAAAAGGTTATGAATTTTCCATCACAATTAAAAATGAAAATTGACTGAACTTAAGATTTCAAATTATCAGTATGATCAAAACATTCATTATTTCTGTAGAGTTAAACGTCCTTACAGGTTTTATGGTTATGTCACTGTGATGTTTTCCCTCTGTCACAACGGGATCCTTCTTCTCAAACCCTGCCCTTAAAGTCATCATGTGCTATTGGTTGTCCCACACAAACTAGGTTTTTTCATTAAATACTCTAAATTCATAGGGTTTATAGTCCCTCTAATGTGACTTTTTTAATAAAGACAAAAGTTTATGTTGGAGCAGCAGCAGATAAAAAGGGTTAGAAACGCAGCTGCACCAATCTGAACGAGGGAGAAATAAAAATATGTGTGTTTTTTTAAAATAACAATAATCACACTTAACTCACCAGCAAGACAGTGCTGTGAATTACAGTTTAACTGCCCTTATTGATCCAGTATAAACATTAGGAGCAAGCTGTGCTATGCAGGGGAGGGAAAAAGAAATGATCATGGCATGTTCTAGATCCCCTGATTCATCTTTCCTGGCAAAAGATAGAGTGAGTCAAAGCTGCTGTGTAGGAAGCAAGGAGAGGGAGGTGGGCTGAGCTGGCTCAGCACTGGCTGGGTCCTCTCAGCTGGGCTTTGAAAAGGGATGCCTCAAAGCTGATACATGGTAAGTCTTCAGGACCACCTTGCAGAAGTGATGCAGAACGTGCCTTCAGCCTGTGCTTGCCGGGTACTGGCTCCTGGCTCTGCCCAAATCCATGGTACAAAGTGCCAGAGCTGTACAGCTCTGAAATTCCTTCTGGGCAACTTCACAAAGTCAAGCACAGCTTTAACTAGAAACACAGCACACACTGAATGCTCATAACTGGAGATAAAGAGGTGCAGCTCTGCCAGTCTTCACCATGCCCACAATAGATGAGATGAGGACAGAGACATGGCTACATTAGAAACAAACATTATCAGATCTAACTGGGTGTCAGATATAAACCTACCTCCATCAGCACTGACTCATGTTCAGCTGTAAAAATAGGTAACATCAGCTGTGGATCAAAGCTGCCTGATGGCTCCCACTAAGTAAAAATCACATCTGCCTTTCCAAAACACAATCTGTATAACAATGCAAAACCAAGTTGTTTGCCCTTACCTTCTGCAAAAGGTTCCCATTCATAAAATCGACCCATAAATGGCTTGTTATTGTATGATGCACACTGTACCTCTCTAATATTCCTGCTGCTTTCAGGACACATCTGTTCAGATAAAAAAAAAAAGTAGCATTATAATCAACAACAAAGTTATTTTTGCCTTCATATTAATGAACTTTACAAGATGAGTGAAGGCATTGCAAAATTCTAATCCAGATGAATGATATAAACTTCAGGAGACCTCTTTAAAGCAGGTAACAAACTGTGCTGTTAAGTAACAGTATCAAAAGTGCCTGTTGAAGAAAATTAATTTGTGAAGTTAATGGAGCAACAGTTCTATTTAAAAAAAAAAAAATAAAGCTTTTATTGAGCTGTCATTTTCCTCAGCAACAACACAACACTTCATGATAAATTCAATTTTGGATTAGAATTACTTCCTTTTCACAACAGCTTCACATTTTTCATCATTAACTTTTTGGGCTCACATTCAACAGAGTTGAAACTCTTAACATGCTTCCATAACTTACTAAAAGTTGACCACAGCAGATTCCTACTCTCACCCTATGCTTCCATACCACATTTCCACTTTTCCTTTTGTATTTCCACTCGCTGCTATTACAGTCCCTGTATGACTTTGCATTTTAACTCATGCCTTCAGATCCTGAGCTCTTGCAGCTAAGGAGGTGGTATAGGAGTTTTGCAACTGAAGAGCTGCTTCTATACAAGCACGTGTGCACACACATCTATCGAGGCAGGGCAGGTTTTACAGGTGGAAGCAGAATCCTTCCTCAGGTCACCTGAAATGCACACCTTTGGCAGACTAGCCTTGTTTGCATGTGAAGTAGATTCCAAAAGCAAATACAAGTTAAATACTTAATGACTTTGCTCTACCTGAATCCTCACATTACTGCAGTTACAGCAGAAGATTACTCTGTGTGTGGGCACATACAAAGAGGAGAAAGGCTTCTACCAAATGCAGGGGGTTAATTAGCACAATTTCTATGCTTGGAAACATTAGGCAAGCTTTGGGCACAGATGCTTTTTTTTTTTTTTTTTTTTGTATAGCCTTTAGATAATAAAAATTTCTACAAAAATACTATTTAAAACCAGTAGAAATCACATGAAGTACTCGATTAGAATAGCAGAACATTTTTTCTATATGACATATTTCAAGGGAAAGCTAGAGATAACATTTTATGAAAACAGCATGGCTAAATAACTGTGTTTTCAAAAGGGAACAGAGAGAATCACTAAGAACAACTCTTGTTGCAACTGCAAGTCAGTTCTCTAAGGTCTGTATAGTAGGAAAGATTGGTTGTCTGCTGGGGAAGCCAGGCACATCAGAGGTCCCAGAGGAGTTCTTGCTTTGTATCCACCATCTCCATAAGAAGATGCTTGTAACTGCATCAAAGAGATGTGAAAGTCAAGAGTTTTCAAGTGGGCTGTAAACTGTACCAAAGACATGCCCGGGGGAAGGTTCATGGACTACTTTATCTTCTATTAAAATCATGGTAACAAATCTTCTAGAATAAACACTGTTTCTGGCCAAGCAGCCATCTGTGCTGCTTCACCCACCCTTCTGAGATCTCCAAGTACATGCAAATACTGCTTTCCTCAACAAACCCTCTAATTAAAAGGAAAAAAAAAAGAAAAAAAAGCTTTCCCTGAAAATAGGACCATGAACCACCACATTGGCAGGGTGGGACCATGGGACCAAAAGCCTTTCTAGTGCCAAATGCAGAAAGCAAAGCTATATTCCCACAACTGAAGCACAGCTCCTTCCATGTGTGGCACAGCAATGCAGAGCATTTAGTCACCACAACCACCAACCAAGTCAAGGAAATGTACTTTTTACGGAATTCAATTATTGCACATTTCCTAAAGGTGAAGGGACAAAACCTGAGCTGGCATAAATTAAGGTCACTTCACTAAATTACAGCAGAAAAAACATCAGTTTGCACTAGCCAAGAAGTCAGCCTGAGGAGTTTCTTTCTGGAAGGCTTTTCCCTTTTTTTTGGCACACATTTTCTACCAGCCTATTGTGGAGTTTAGTTGTTCCTTGTTTTTCCTTTTCTGACCCTTGAGCTCATGCTCTCGTGTACCAGTATTTCTGGCTCATAAACCATTTCCTGTACACCCCGCTCATACCAACTGCAGGCAACATATGAGTAAAAATATCAAAATATTCACTGCTGTTGCCAACAAATAGCGACACCCACCCCTTATAAGATCCTTTTCATATAGCTACAATTTCTGTTTTTAAACTTACTGACAGTTGCCCACAAGACAGAAGACCTCAGTGCTTTAAAGCAGTACAAAGGACAGACAAACACACTAAACTCTGTGTGGATCAAGCAAAAATCAGAACAGGCTAACTCAGAACATCCCTACTTCTTTAGAAGCCCCAACTCAGTCGCCCTTCCTTCATTTCATTCATCAAGGTTTTATTGCAATATAAAATTTTGAGGAAAAAATTAAGCAACCTGGTCTGCAAAAACACTTTGCTTAGTTCTTTATACATATTATATTCATTTCTAATGTCATCTAAAATATTCTTTAGCTATGAAGTACAAGAAGGCAAAATCACTACAGTCCATGAATCACCGAGGCTTAAGAGTTGTATTACACTCTAGATATATACTAGTTAACATCTATGCACCATTTACTAACCCCACCTAAATTGTTAATGCACAGCTGAATGCAATGACAGTTTTATGGAGCCTACAGCTCAACCTCCCTGAAAATGAAATCCTTGAGCCTTTCTCAGAAGAACTAAGAGCGCCAGACAATTTCTCTTGGCCTCCCTGGCTTCTTAGCACTTTTGTAGGCAGAATACCACTAAAATGAAAAAGTATGCCCCTGTACAATCAAAAGTGAAGCTACAGTATAGGGTTCCTGTAGATCCTCATTTTTTATTTATTCTCCGAGAGTACAAGCTATATTTACACTTCAATTTAATTACTATTTCTGTCATACATAGCTTGACTAGAACTCCTAGGAGCTCACACAGCAAGGAGCATCTGTGCTGAGAAGGTGGCAAGCCCAAAGAGAGCTCCCATGTTCAGTGTCCCCTGCAGAGGTCCCAGCACTGGGGTGGCAGAGGAGCAGCCCTTGTGCTGCAGCACTGCCGATCCCCGCTCGCCCCGCCAGCCAAGGGCCATGTGCTGGAACAGGCAGGCACCTTGGCATGCCTGCAGGTGAAAAATGTTCCTCTGCCCAAGCCAGACTGCTAGGATTTAAACAGCCCAGACCTCTTTCCAAAATTTCCCAGAGACTTCTGGAATGAGCTTTGCTTAAAATATTTAACTTACTGTGTGATTCTCCCTCGGTGACATGAGGGCATTGAAATCTGCCTGCTAGAGACTTGAAAACAGTTTTTTGGTAAACAAAATGTTGACTTTGATTCAGAGTTTTGTTAATGACAGATCTGGAATTCCTTTTTTTTTTTTCCTCAAAAACTTTGTCTTACTGTGGGAGTTATCTGAAGTTTTTCATATGGGTTTTGATACAGAAAACAGGATGGCCTCTTTGGATGTTTGTAAAAAAAGAAATAAAATTTCCTTTTTAAACCAGATCTAAGGAGGCCAAAGCAGCAAGAAATATATTTTGCATCTACTAAGATAAATCTCAGATTCCTTTGTGTAGAGGCAAATATAAATTGCCTAGAAATATATGCTCTCTGCTGGCAGAAGGTTTTTTAATTTGTTCTTTCAGTTGTGCACTGTAAAATTGGATACAGCATCTAGAATGCATCATTTTGTATGTTTTTAGATGATGTTTCTCCTTAAAATATGCTGCTTGAACAACGCAATGATGTCAATTTAGCATGTGGGGCTGCATTCAGCAAAGTGCTGGATATTGATATTTTCCCTCAGGGTGAGGCGTTCCAGAGCTGCCCCTGCTGCATTTTCTCGTGGCTGTTTCAAAGAGGACACCTCGGCCAACTTTTCTTCCTGTACTTTCAGAATGTGAGCAAATTACCAGCAGCAGCACAGCACTGGGTGATGAGGAAGGCAGCACTTTAAATTTCAGAAGTATCCCTTTGTCTTGTGGGACCTCGGGCCAAACTTCGTGAAATGCACAGTGCCTGCTGTTGATAGAAACTTTGTACTTCAGAAACAGTAGCTTTATTTATGCCTCAGTTTCCTCTGAAATATGCAGGTATGAAAGCAGTCTGAGGGACGGCAACACACAGTATTTTCTTTGTCACGTACCATTAGTTTTCTTAAAATCAGCTGCCAGTACAGTTGAGACTGTAAAACAAAGAAAGCACCCTGCTAGCTTCTTTAGCTTTTGGTTAACATTTGAAAAGCACACTTTTTAACAAATCTTTGACACTTGGTTTAATTAAAGAAGTGCTGGCGTCTGCCAGCAGATGTGGGCTCACATCTGCCATTAGCAAAGCTGTGTCAAAGCTGCACTGTGATAACACACTTCTGGAAATGTGTAGAGGGGCCAGTTTGGTCCTGAAACCACCTCCACAGGCAATTAAAACATCGACTAAGATTTTTGGCAATGTTTCATTCTTATGACCTACAGTAACTGGCAAATGCTTTTTCCAAGGCTCCATATCCCTTCTTGATCCTCCATGCTCAGACATAATTCACAATTAATATTCTCTCTGTGTGCAATACCACATGTTCAATTAAGTCCAAATAATCTAGTTGTACTCTTGTTTTCATTTTTGTAGTGGTTCTATATAATCACATTAATCCTTTGGCATAAACACATCTCCAAACAAAAATAATTTAAATACTTGTTTCTGAAACAGTAATCTGAAAATGTTCTTTCCTTTGCTTACTCCTAAATGTATAGTGTCCTTCAATATCCATAATCTATAAATTCCAGTTCTTTACACAACAAACCACCACATCTGCAGTGACCTTTGAACTTCGGCCCTGAACTGCTGGTGTCTTGTTTCTCTTGAAACCTACAGAAGTTCCAAGTCCATGTAAGAAAGTGGAATGTGGGGTCCTTCAAATGTTAATTTTCCAGCTAAGCTGTCTTTGCATAGCCAAGGACCATGCTTGCCCCACAGGTACTACCTCAAATCAAGGCAACCTAGTTTTGTCCAGCTGAACACACACTGAAAGAGAGCAACGACCCATTTAAAATCCTGGAGACTCTCTTATTTCCCTAACAGTTCTAATTTTATAAAATGGTATGAGAACATAAAGACAACTGTCTGCCAACTAAAAAAAAAACAAAAAAACAAAAAACCATATATATATATGGCATATTAAATATGTCTAGATATCTGTTGCACAAAATACCAGACATAAGTCAAATGGAACCGATGCTCCTGAAAAACCAAAATGTGCAAGAAACTTTAAAATGCATGTGAAGAACAGCTCTGCAGTAAAAATAGTGCTAGCCAGCTCTGGTTACAGTGCACAGGCACAGACAGTGCACTGTAAATGTCTGGCCTGACATGCAATGAGAATTTCCATCTGGGAATGCAGCGGTATCTGCACAAGTTTATGAGGAAGGAGCACCTGTACTGGCAGACTCTGCACTGCCTCAAGCCATGAATTTACACCTCCATGTCTGCTGCAATGGAGACAAGCAGAGTAATGACAGTCACTGTAAACTCTAATGTGCTTTCCTAACCACACATTCCAGGCCATGCACAGTCTATGGCAGCCTTTCTCTTCCCCCTCACTCCTTTCAAGGGCTGCCTGTCACAGATGGGAAACACCTTAGATGTGTGCACAATACAAAATCATTGTATTTCTACCCAAATCCCATCCAGGCAGCAGTGAGCTTGTGTTTGGATGGAGGAAGATGGGCCCTGGCAGAGCTATGGGGTGCCAGCCTTCCCTGAGCTACCTGCTGGCTGCCACTGGCACGGGCCAGGAACTGCTGCCTCTCAGCCCTTGAGAAACCTTTCTTCCATTAAAGACTTCTGCAACAACAAGGTGCTCTGAATTTAACTAGGAGAGTCTTTGAAGTGTTACCCAAGCCTGATCTTTATTAACTGCAATCTATCAGGCACATAAGGCATTAATGCATAATGTGGCAAGTGCATTTATTACTGCTTTACGTTTTTCCATCCGCACTTTACATCTGAAAATGCAGTCTGTCTAATAATGGGGAAGAAAGCTCAACCAAACAGATGGAAAAAGAAGTATTTCTGCTTAACTTCACAGGTTTGTGGCTTTTTTCTTTTTAAATTCTCACTGACAGATCCATCTGATTAAACTGAAATAACTTACTTTATTTCAGATTTACAGCAACTTGTAAAAGATTCAAGCCCAGCTTTGGTTTTAAATAAAATGTTAGTCACTCATCCATCCCACACAAAGCATCTCCAATGATCTAATGTGCATGACTGGAAACGTTTGGAACTACTACCTTAGGAGGGGCTAATCAAGGAGCTATAATAGGAAAATTACAGTACATTTCCTCAGCAATATCAAAAATGTGTCAAGAAAATACTCCAGTTCTGTTTAATGCTAAAATTTTACAAATACTATTCCAAAAAAAACCAAGCAAGCAACTAACCAAAAAATTCTGAGAAACAATAATTGGTTTCTATAAGATGGAAGCTGAGCAATTAGAAAATGGAAGGCAAATACTGGAAACAGAGCATGCTGGAACAGAGTATTACCTGGTGTAAAGTGATACACAAGTATGTCCTGAAAGTCAGGCCTATGTCAATTCACACCTGCAAACTGAAGACTGTTGCTCGTCTTTTTTGATCCACCAAAAGACCAGATGACTAGTCTTTTTAAAGTTGTGGGTCTTTTAAAAGCAGTTACTATTTTACTGTCCCAAATCAGTAGCGAGGCCCCTGAGCAAAGAGCTACGTCAGAATCGAGACTGGAGTTTACACAGAATATTCTCTCCATGCTCCCAAGCAAGCATCAAAAGCTTCCATTTGCAGCAGAAATCATAACTGCTTTGTACAGCTGCTGTTCCCAGCCTCAGCAGTGCTATCAAAATCCCACAGCTGTAAGAACCCTCCAACCAAATACCTGTTTATAGGAACTCTACATAGTGCTCAAGGTGCCTAAACTGCATGCTATTGCCTCATTTAACAGGAAATCAATGGAAAGCTATTGCCACTTGACACAATCTGGTTCAAAGTCTGAAGAATGCCTTAACGTGGAAGCTTTCAGCTTCATCATCTTGCACAGTCTCATCTATCTACATCATTCAAAATCTACATTCTTCATCTACACTTGCAAAATGGAACATGTTTTAGTCCTTCTCAGAAAACTGGAGGTATCTGTACTAAGAATAGTTGCTTTAATATACTAGCAGTAGCCTTTTTTATACTAGAAATATCAGCCACTCCAAAACCCTCTCTGAAAGGCACCACCAATATCAGCTGTGAAAGAACCTGAGATAAACTCATGCTTGATCCATCTTTAGTCAAGTCTACAGACATTAAGCAAAGTTGATGTGTCTATTCCTACAGTTTGTAGAAAATTATGTCACTGTGATAAAACATTTATCTGGGGTTTCCAGCAGCATTTTATTACATTTTTTAAAAGTATTGTTCTTGGAGCTGCCTGTTCTTTCTGTTTTTATGTGACTCTCATTCTACCAGCTTCTGTAGCGGGCAGGAGTAATCCTCCAGCAGTTTTCTCTATGAAAGCCCAATCAACTTCAATGGAAACTCAATTACATGCATTCCATTTAAATGACTGATTTTTGTGTGGGAGGAGGCACTACCTGAATGGTTCCGGCAGGAGGACTAAAGGTTTAAGGAAGCTTCTGGTTGGCATTAATCCACTTTTTATTTAAAAATTCATATTGCAGCAGTAATTACAATATTTTTAAAGAACAAGCTCTTGTCTAAGTAACAACCAGGCAACAGAAATGTCAATGTGGTGTTACATGGGAGAGAAACATACAGGCAAATGTACAGCTGTCACTCCAACCAGGGGGAATTTGAAATAAGTCAATTGGGACAATTTATTTTGTTCATTTTTGTTAAAAAATAAATCTAGTTGTGGAACAATTTGCTTTCCACCAAAAGTGAACATCTTTAGAGAAATGTAAATACAACTTCAAAACAACTTGGAGTTTGCAGGAACCAGTGTAACAGAAATTGTAGCATTGTTCAAATTTTAGAGTTCTTGTTTCCATCAAAAATGAGTTTTTGATACAACACACACTTAAATTGTTTCTGTGGTATATTCTTTCCTCCTAGGTCACATACGTCAAAGAAAAAGAAAAAAAGGCACCTCAAACCAACTGGCAGACACATTTTTCTTATGTTAGCATGGTTTCATATAGCTGCAGCTGGTAGCACTGTCCACTCACTGATGAGCTTGTCCAACTTTAACCTCTCAGACTAAAACTTTCCGCTCCTGTTATCTGTTTTAGTCTCTTTTTATTTTTTTGACTGAAGCATTACATCCCAGAATGAGCCAGGAAGAAAACAAAAGGGAAAAGTGGTTTTTTTCTCCCATGCTGCCAATACTTTGATTTTGTTTTTTCCAAATGCAAGTGCCTATTCTATTTTAATGAGCGAAATTATGTCAGCCAGGAAAGTGTTGGGTTTTTTTTTTCAAGAATTCACCCTCTGCTTTTTCAATAGAAATCCACTCAAGTATAGTCAGGCCACAAGAATTTTGAAAATAATGCTGATAACGTACTTTGTACACTTCCAATCAAAACTTGTTAAAGTTCTGCATCTAACCTAGAGGAACAATCTGTTTACAAGTGTGTTCCACACCTGAGGCTCAAAGAGGCTGAGCAGCTTTCCAGCAGTTACTGGAAAGTGTTCCTGAGGTCTGTAATAGGGCAAGGACTGAAAATTAATACATCTCTCTTCTGCTTTTAACAACCACTTGAGCCGGTACGTAAAATGTATGGAATACTTTGGAAAAACAGATCAATCTTGGGAGTGGCATTCAAGAGATGAGGCTGGATGAGCAAACCAGCTGAAGAAGAGACTGAGAAGAAGAAAGTGAAACTGGAGGAAATTGGAAAGAAGCAGGGAAGTAAAAAAAAAAAGGAGAGACTGGAGGCAGAAGAGATGGTGAGCAAAGATGAAAAATATGAGACAAGGTACTAAGAAAGTGAAAAGTGTGACTGAGGAGAAAATACAGTGGGACAGCTCCAGCCAGAGGGAAGAAGCAGAGATAGGCTGTCTGTGGAGAAAGGGCAGACACACCAGTGATGAGAAAGACCTAAGCACACCACAGCAAAGCATTTTCACTGCTGTGGTGCTCACAGAGGGCTCTGCCAGAGCCTCAGCTGCATTGAGCTGACACTCTTTGAATACTGATATATCACATGAAGGCATTCTGCTTTTGAAGGCTTTTTTTGGTTTGTTTAAACACTATAAAGTAAGTCACAGGGCATTAAAAGAGTGTTTAAATCTCAAGTTACAAGAGACTGTCCATGCAATTATGACAATCACTTGGCTCTTTCTGCCTGTGAGGTCCACTCTCAAGGCCATGATTGCATACCATATTCCCCATGTGACCCCTGACTCATTCAGAGTGCAGAATGCACTTACTCTGGGGAACATTTAGCTAGAAGGGTTATCCATATAATCTGTGTCATTCACTGTAAAACCTAGTAGGTATAAATGGACATACAGAATAAGGAACATGAAAGACAGTCTGCAGTTTCTGGAATAGCTACTCTAACAGTTTTGAAGGAAAAAATGTCACCTATGGTGCAATTACTTAATCCAATCCTTCCTCAACTTGTGAACTATGTATTTTCTGGTTTGGGGGTCTGACTGAAAACCTCTGGACCTGATTTGCAGATGAGCTGCCAAATCATAATTACAGTTTTGGCAATGCAAATTTTGCTTTGACTATTGTCAAGTGATCAATAGGATATTGAACATGGGGAAAAAAATTCAATTCAAACTACTTGACAAGCAGCACTAATTATGGAACACTTCTCTTAAACCTCATTCTTCCATTTGCCAGCTCCATTTCTTACAACAGATTAGGTCTTGCTATCACACAGCAGCTTTGCTGTGCTATCACACAGCTATTACTGCAGTAATAGCATCAACAACTAGTCCTTAGAGAAGCCTTTTTTCCTCACCTTCTGCACGGAGCATTTTTAAGGCAGGGAGCCAAAGGCTGAATAAAAAGAGAATAACATTAAGTAATGTATCACTCATAACTAAGCACTTGATCTGTACAGGGACCCTGAGGCAAAATGATATATTATCAGATAATTAAATAGTTTTCTTAACAGGAGAGTTACCAGAGGATTGCTCACAAAACTCCAGTTTTGAAAGCTCTAAACCTCTGCAGGTTTGACTTTGTCCTTCTAATGGCATTTTGCTGCTCAAACTAAAACCTCACATCATCCAAAATAAACTGTCCAGGAAAGTGACCCAAACTGAAGTCTCAAAAAGCCATCAAGACCATCAGTATTCCTTGCTGGCTTTAACAAATGAAGATGCAAACAGAAATTCAGGAAAAGCAGTACATGGATTGGCTGGCAACTTACTGAATGCTGCAGCCAAAAGCCAAAGCTGGTTTGCAGAATGAGGCAAGGGATGTTTCCCTGGCCTCTTCCCCCTACAGATCAGCCAGTGCCTCTCAAACACTGCCTGACACTTATAAACAACACGGGATTGGTTCTTCCACAAATGTAAGCCAAGAGCTTGAAGATAAACAGCCTCACCAACTTATCACTAGAAAGAAGCTCTGTTTCACTAATTACTCTTGTGTGTCTCTACATGTGCAATATGCTGCCACAGAGGTGTTACTTCTGCACAGACAGCACAACTGATGAAGTAGACGAAGTGCAAGAAAAGATGAGACAGAGTACACCAGACTGGTTTGGGTTTTGTTGTTATTTTTTAATCTCACCACAATTACAATTATTTCTGGGGTTTGCATTGTTCTGTAGGCAGTTAGCTCTTAATGTATTGTATGCAAAAGGTTTGTTTACCTGCTCCAGGCACTGCAGGGCTTGCAGTGCCAGGTTTCTTTTACACCACTTCTAGGGGAGAGGGTTTGGACTTCCATCCCTAGTCTGTGGTTAGGCAATGGAATACACACTTGCTAGACTTAATTTGACATTTATGTTTCCTAACTTTCTACACAATTTGCTCTTTCCAAGCCCTGCTTAAAAATTCTAAAATTAAAAAGAAAAATCATCAACAACACCACCACCCCCTTCCCCCAAAACCCACAGAACTAAAAACTCGACAGCACTGCTGACAGACAACTTTTTCAGTATCCATAGCTTAACTCTGGAAGCTTCTCCTGCACTTCTTTCTTCCTCTACTCACCTTGGTCAGTCCAAGAGAGGACTGGGATTGTACTGATGGTAGTTTCACTGCAAGTTCCTGTATTCATGTAATGTACGTTCTTTTCCTGCTATCTGGCTTGAAAATGTCTTAAACTTATGCACTGATATCAGCAATAACTGAACTAATCTCCTAAAAATACCAGGAAAAAGCTACTCCTTTCATGTGCCAAAGCAGACACTGACATCTGACAGATGGTGGTTTTTATACCTGTAATTAATGGGAATAGTTAACAAATATTCATAAAAACAGCATTAAAAAGCTATTTGTAAATTAACTGTGACATCTGCAGCCTCCTCTGCTTTGAAAACCTGGATACAATTAAACTTTTTATATGAATAAAAAGCACATTTCTTGTTCAAATTATGTGAGTGCTGAAAAATTCCACACCAGACAAACACTTTTGTCAATATGAATTGACAAGAAGAAACAAAGACAAGCTGGAATGCCTTCAGATCTCTCCCACAACACTTGCCTATATTGATAAATGACACTACTCAAATTTACAATACACTGCTAAACAAAACTACAAATGTATCAGGAATGCAACCATCTGCTTGCAACTCTGAAGTCCCAATTTTCAATGAGCTTCCTCTTTAAAACTTGGCACAGAAGTTACATCTGAAGGATAACCAAGCAACCTAAATCACCCTGAGTCCTGCTCTACTCCAGAACAAAAACTCCTGCTCCATTTCAACAAGAATCCCAATGAAGTTTCCAAATCACTCCACGGGATTTTAAGTGCTAATGCTGCTATTCATAACTGATGAAGTGATGGAATAACTGTGGATCTTTTTCCTCTTTCCTCTTCTCCAGGACACATGTATTCATTTACTCCAAGAATTAGCAAGGTAACCTCGCAGACAATTCCAACTGCTACATGAAACCTCCCATTTAAAGTTCACCAAGAAGTTAGGAAAGAAAAGCTTTAGGCAACTGATCTTGATTTTTGAGGCACTTGGATGAATTATTAACATTTCTATGTAATACTGCTATTACACACAAATGAGGGTCTGAATCTTCAGCTATTCACAGACACAAATTCACTCCACTTGAGGCAGACTCCAGCTACATCATGCAACCCATGCAACAGGCTCAGAACTTCAAAATAAACCTCACAGAAGAAAAAGGCAGCTCAACGTTTCCTGCAGTGCCATAAAATACTGAAGTACTGCTGTTAACCATACCTTTTGAAGTACTTGTACATTCAAAATCAAGAGAATATATATTGGGAAGTTGACAGAGTCCCTGGAAAATTCAGCTCTCAGAATGTTGGAGTTCTTGTCACAACAGGACTCCTAGATTCCTGGACTCCTAGATGTTGAATTAGTTTGAAGTGGCTTAGATTTATTGATCAAACTAAGTAACTTAATGTTCAATTAAAAGCAACAAGCCTCTAGACATCAAGGTTTTCTGAAGTGTGTGATTTTGGACTTACTAGGAATATTTTACTACATTAATAAGTAATTAACGTAGTAATAATGAATTTGTGTGAAACAGCTAACTGTGTTACTGCCACAAGCACAGAGAACACTTGCATAATAAAAGCTCTATCCCTTGGAGAGAGCTTTTGAAGTTACCCCAACATACTTTTCCTGATGATTTACAGCAGACAGTTTCCCATCATTATTTAAGTTCTAATAAGAATGTCATAATGCCAAACACTTTCTAACACAGGGTTCTCGGATGTTGAAGGGGATGTCATGTAACCACAGTGCAGAGATACAGAGGAAACCATTGTGGTCCAAGGCTTCCATCAAAGGTCTCTCTGGGACTCTTATGTACACAAATGACAACTGACCCAACTACATAAAACCTTTAAAGAGCAATATCTCTGTGCCAGCCTCTGGTAAGTTCAGCCTGTACTGGTGACAAATCATTCTGAATTAATATTTACACACCTCTGCAGCAAATAGCAAAACATTCAAAAAGAAAGGCAGTAGAGCCCAAAGTAATGCAAGCTTTCAATAAGTTTTCTATACACCCACAGAATGTCCGACTACCAAACCTGCACACAATCCCACAGTGTTTGCACGGAAAATTCCTCCCATAAAGTCAAGTTTAAATTTCCTCAGGAAAAGGTATGTCATCTTAACCCCACTTTGCCACTTATGTCAAACACCTACTCTATAGAAATCTCAAAATGAGAATAAATAAACCCTACAGTAACTCTTTAGGAGTAAGAAGGGGCTTTTCAGTCTAAAAAAAAAATGTCACCTAAAAAATACACAGTCTTGTGTTAGTCTTCACCTCCCTGTGTGAGCATCCCAGTTACATTAGAAAGCACACACTTGCAGCACCCCATATCATTTCTGAAAAGACTTGTCTGGGAATTATATTTTCTGTTCCATACAAAATTAAACATTTCCATTTCTATCTCAGCTAAAACTTGAAACGCTGGAAATGTTTCAGTTTCTATAGAGTGGAAACTTTTCAAAACTGCTTGGGCAGAACACCAGTGAGCTCGTGGCTGGCCCAAGATCCCAGGTGCCAGGGGACCCTGCCAATGCCTGCCTATGTGCTCAGGTGACAGAAAAGCACATCACTGTTTAAAGGACTCAACACATTCCTGCAGAACATTGTAATTCTATTTAATTAGGGTTCTGCTTCCAAAAAAAGCCTTTCAATGGCACAGTTGTAACTCAGCATCAGTATCATCAATAAGACTCTTTGGAAAATCAAGTATTTTAATGTGCCCCATCACGATAGAGCTGAGGACTGATAATGAGTTTTTTATCTCACATCACCTCTTCAACTCTAAAACGTCTTTCCATTTCCAAAACTCTCATTTCAGATATTTCCCATTCCCTGCTCAGGTGCTGTTCTCAAAAGCTCCGCACACAGGAGCACAGATCCAAGCAGAGAACTCTTACTCAGAACCAAAAGCTGGATTTTCCATGGCTGTGCTACCATATTAATAGCAGGGATAGCTGCAGAGGCAGGCCAAGAAAATAAAAGTAGTCATTCTCTTCTGATCCTATCTAGATACTTCTCCCCAACACAACTGACTTTTTGCTAAACACCAGTCACATAAAATACTCAGAAAAACAATACAGTGTAACTGGAAACATGACAGTAACCCACATGAACCAGTGGGCAAACTAGCAACTGAGAATGCAACTGGACAAGCTCAGTAAAATATTGTCCATAAATATTTCACTGAGCCCTCAGGAGTTACTCTTTCATACATTTTACCTTGACTTTTCCAGAGTCCTACATGAATTTGGTCAAAAATTCACACCTCAAGCCATAGCTGAATTCAGATTTTACATCCATGTAACATCACTCTTCATGCTGAAACTACTTTAAGTAGCAAGAATATCCAGAATCCTGGAAGCTTCCTTGTGTACACTGCCCAAGTGACCTGCAGCCTGGAGTTGGTTTACAAATATATTCTCACACATTGAGGCACTCATGAAGAGCCAGTGACTTGGCAATGCTCGAAACAATTAATTACAGAAAGTGCTCAGTAAACAAATGTTCCATTTGAGTTGCTTCCTTTGTTCTGGTGACAAACCACGCAAAGAAGGTTGAATTCTAATTCTACTTCACATGCATATAATTCTTTCTCCTTTAGTGCAGGGGGAAATAAGGGAGATTTACTCACCACTTCCCTATTTCTGAAGGAATAAAGACTGCACTGGAAGAATCCTATTGTATGGCAGGTAGGTTATGGTTTCAGTTAGATCAGCCAGAGCTGTTTGTGCAGAAAGGAGAGATGTTTGCTGCCTGTTTCCTGCCAAAGAGGGTGACAGGCAGCTGTGTGTTCTAAGGTGGGCTTGTATGCAAGGTGCTGAACAGGGGAAGCCACTTCTATAATAAGAAAATAGTTTTAACAACCTGCAGGAACACTTGAACAAACACAAGCACTTCCGAGGTTCTCCCTAAGCACACCTCACAAGTTTACCTTTTATGAATCAATCTGTCAGTCATGTGAAATGAGTTCAGCTATCAATGAAAAAACAATAAATGTACAATAATGAGGAAATGACCTAATGGACCAAGGCAGATTAACTTAATTTGTTATTAATTAGTTGCCCTTAGGAGAAACTGTAGAGGGAGTGGTTAAACACCAGGGATAAGAGTTAACAGAATACTTCCAATATATGAGATTTTCAGTTTTGGTATGCTCCAGGAAGAACTGAACAAAAAAAAGAAATAAAAAGATACTGTTCTCTGCTTGCTGGCAAGACCATTGGTACATGTCACTGCTGATAAATTAAATTAAAGCCCGCGTGCAGAAGCATTTAATCAGGAAGAACAAGCAAACAAAGTGAAACACTATCAGCTTTGTTTTGCTCTCATCCTGGCCCTATACTAAAATTGTTCTTAGCAATTTCTTTTTTATAATTACATTAATTACCACATTTTAGGGAGAAAAATAACCCTGAATAGCAATTACAGCCTCTCCAAGGATAACAGAAACGTTACTAAATAAAGAATACCACTACGTAGAGTTCTATGCCTAGGAGAAGTCCTTCAGCTACAATTTCTCTTTGCTAGTAAGTCTCCTATACTACAGGTTTTTTTATAACTGCATTTATATAAGCAACAATGGCAAAGAGACAGCAGCAGTGTGCTCATTTATGTTTTCTCTTCATCTGTTGAATTCTCCTGTTTAAACAAAAGATTCTAAAACTAACATGAAAATATTTTCACTCCCTTCTATCAAAAGCAACCTGCCAATGGCCAAACCACTCAGCACACTGCCCTGCTGTACAACCACTGCCCAATTCACAAGCTCACTGCCCTCCACTCCCAAGCCCACTTGCCATTCTCAGCAAACGTCCTCTCCAAACCTTTCTCCATACCCTGGCAATCTCAGATTGCTTCTTTCTTCCACCTCATTTCTAACTTCCTCATCTCTTACCCCTTGCCCTCTGAAAAGATCTCTTTTCCTGGAAACAATTTTGTCACATTGAGTCAGGCAGAATACTGTCCAACTTTGTGCCCTGATGTGTGAGGGATGAAATAAAGACTGTGTATCACTTGGACACAGTGAGCAAATTTAGCTCAGAAAACTTTCCAAATTAATGCCCATGCACTAAGGTCATTTCCCATTTCCTTCAAAAAACAGAAAGTGTTTTTCAAAAGAGCAATTTGTCCCAGAGCCTATTCTCAGAGGCTCAAATTAGCCCTTCATGTTTTCCATTCCAGAAAAATACACTAAAGATTTCTTGACATTAGGTCTTTTCAATCGACTGCTCTAGTCTCAATCAATGGATTTTATTCAAAAATAAAGTGAAAGTAGTAACTAAGAAGCAAAAAAGAACTCATCTGATTTAAGTTGTGTTTTTGTTATTGTGTGTTCTGTTGCTACATTTCCACTATGCAGGTTCCACTAAACAAAACAGGATTTTGAGGAGGCAGAAGAATCAGATGTTCACCCATCCAAAAAAAATATGGCCTGTCATGTCAACTTATCCAGACTTCTCCTGAACATTTTGCTTCTAATATCCAAATACAGGCTTCTTAATGTTTGCAACATTAAGTTAGATTAGCAGGACAAATAAGAAAAATGTATCAGGAAGACATACTTTGGGAAATATTAAAAGGGCACAGGCAGAAACTGGAAATTTTAGCAGGATGAAAACCACTAAAAGGGACAAAGAACAAAACCTCACTTGCCTCCCACATACAATGGGAGACTGCCTGGAGCATGGTACACCCAGCCAAGCATTTTTGAACCAAATAATAGCAGATTAGGTTTTATTTTAAAATTAACACAGAACAGATTTTCACTCCAATAAATTAGGAAGTTAAAATCAAAGCACGTAGAACTGAATACTGGTAAAAGTAGCATCTGTCAGAGAATGCACAGAGCACCATGGAAAGACACTGGAGTGATCCAGGCTACTGGAGGCTGTCTCTAAATGCTGTTTAGAACATGAGTAGCATTCACAAAGGGATAACCTCATCTTATGGGACTGAGAAGTAGAGAGCATTCATAACATGGCCTATCCAAACCCCATTTTTCAATTTCTTTCGTGGAAAAACATTAAGCTTGTCAGTGACTGTGGTGGTTTCACCCTGGCTGGGTGGTAGGTACCCACTAAAGCCACTCTATCACTCCCCTCCACAACTGAACAAGGAATAGAAAATATAACAAAGGGTGAATGGGTTGAGATAAGGATCAGGAGAGAGCACTCACCCATTACTGTCAGGGCAGAATAAACCTGACTTGGGGAAATTGACTGAATTTATTACCAACCAAAATCAGAGCGTGATAATGCAAAGTAACACAAATCTTAAAAATATCTTCCTCCTACCCTTCCCTTCTTCCCAGCTCTACTTCTTTCCCTCAGTGGCTCAGGGTGACAAAATGGGGCTTATGGTCAGTTTATCACAGGTTGTTTCTGCTGCTGCTCAGGGATAAGTGTCCTCCCCCTGCTGCAGCATGGGGTCCCTCCCATAAGACACAGTTCTCCACAACCTTCTCCAATGTGAGTGCTTCCCATGGGCTACAGTTCCTCATCAACTGCTCCTGGGTCCCCACAGGCTCTCAAGTCCTGTCATCAGACCTGCTCCAGAGTGGGCTGCTCTCTCTCCATGGGTCTGCAGTTCCCTGGCAGGAGCCTGCTGCAGCATGGGCCTCCCATGGGGTGACAGCCTCCTCAGGGCACCCATCTGCTCCAGTGCCCTCCCTGGGCTGCAGGGCCACAGTGCTGCACCCTGGGCTCCCCACGGGCTGCAGGGGAACCTCAGCTCCAGCACCTGGAGCACCTCCTGCCCCTCATTCTCCACAGACCTTGGCCTCTGTTCCTCTCACACATTCTCACTCTGCTCTCCTCTGGCTACATCACACCTGCACAGTAGCTTTTTTTCCTGCTGAAGTGTGATACATCACAGGGATGGTGCTGCCATCTCTGATGGGCTTGACCTTGGCCAGCAGTGGGTCCATCCTGGAGCTGGCTGGCGTTGGCTTCCCTGTTGGACATGGGGGAAGCTTCTGGCAGCTTCTCATGGAAGCCAGACCTGCAGTCACCCCACCCCTCCCCTCTATCAAAACCTGCCCACACAAACCCAATACACTCCACTCCTCAGCACTGTGAATCACATGCTTAAGAACTATCATTAAAATCCACATTCATCACACAAAAATCAAAATAACATCACAACACCTAATGAAAGTAGAAAACTTACACTAAATTCATTCCCTTGTCCCTTCTCCACAATTACAACTAAAATTTTCCACCATTATTGCATTCTCTGATTGTTCAGCCCATGTTTGTTCCCCTACCTCTCTCAATTACTATCCTTATCTCAAATTCCTTAATGTTCCTGGGTTTCATCAAATTAGAACTGTACATATTGGTAAATGATGTGACTGCTTAAAGCCCTTGAAGGTACGGTATTAGGTAACTGTAATATTATGGATCTACTCTCAGTATTCCCCAAGACACCCTAAAACAAGTTCACAAAAATAATCATTAAATTAGATGAACATTTTGCACAGTAGGGAAAACCAACAGCTGTCCAACATGTGAAACACAGGAAAAGCAGACTTACATTAGTGTTGCAGAGTTTATATTGCTTGTAGGCTCCAATGCACACGATGGCTGCAGCCCTCTGTGGCTGGGGCTGCCCCTGCAGGGCCTGAGGGTTGGAGTCACCGCCGTGGAACAGACTCGGAGCCACAGGGAACTGTGGTGGCTGATAAACCGAGGGCCCCAGGACTTGGTGTCCCACCTGAGGCCCATTTGGCTCTTGGTAAAGGTTCCCATGCTGCAGTGAAGGAGCAGCTGCCTGGCTGTAGGAGCTCATGACACTGGGACTCTGGTGGAATAGGTGGCTCCTTGATGACTGGCGCTGCCTCCGCAGCTTCTGAGGCTGCTGACCAGTATCAGTTTGTAAAGGTAAAATGTATGGCACTTTTCCATAGCCATACTTTCCTGGACCAATAGGATTTCTGTTTCTGCTTCTAAAAACAGAGAAAGAGAGAGAAAACAGTTACTGAATCCACAAGCAAAGGAGCAGTCAGGTGTTTAGATGATTTATAATAAATACGAACAAGATGTAGTCTAGCTTGATGCATTAGGAACCTCAGAAGGCCTTGATCCTAACACTGCAGTCTGACGAGTCAGTTGGCAAAAAACATTTCTTCCAGTTCAGAGCAAGGAGTGAATACAGCTCTTCTGGGTGGCATTTGCATCTCAGAAAGGGAGGCATCATTAAAGAAAAATAATTCTCTTTCTGTACGTAAAATACATTTATGTTTTTAATATAGATGCAAAACAGACTTGAATGCCAGTGAAAACCAGAGATTATAAATTGACATACTTATTTTCTAGAAACAGAAGTGTTACAGATGTCAGACAGCCACCAGATCAAAAGGACTTTTCTTTGGGTTTGTTTTCATTTGGGGTTGTTTTCTTCCTAAGTCTTATATTCTCCCAGGACTCCTGTTAGCTGGGAACCCTGAAAGTCATTTACCTCCCATTCCAGCTTTATGGCCACGTGGGGCTTTTAATCAATCTTCCAGGCTCAAGATGTGTGAATGAGAGTGCTGATTTGCCCTGGCAGATAAGGAACCAGCACTCTTGAACTGTTTATCCCTGTTAATCTGCTCTGTGACCATGACAGTCACTGTTGAGGCAAGCTTTTGGTAGTTACAGCAGAGAGAGGAGTATAATGGGTTTTGGTATTAAAGGAGGGAAAGAAAACTTCCCATAACTATGCAGGAGAGGAAAGAGAGCCCCTAAGCCTTGTGCCTACTTAGCCAGACCTAAACAAGAGGGAGATTACCCAGCATTTGTTTTTCTGTTGCTCTCTCTGAAGGACAGCAAGAGAGAATAAGAGGAAAGCAAGTATTCAACACTATTTGCAGTCAGCTGGGACAAAAAGGGGGAAAAAATGCTACCAAGAATGGAGTTACCAACTAAAGGTAAATTACTGCCAAACAGAAAAATGTATGTAGAAAAGCATTACGTAATTCATGTCAGACCACAGCCAGCAAACATCTCTGATCTACTGTGTTCATCTCAAGCAGAGGCATAAGAGCTGTTTAATGCAGATCTGACAATCTCCTTTATTTGGGCATAATTCTGATAAATACATACACCTTTTTGATTGCTCAAATCTCTTTAGCACTGCGATAACAAAAATGATGGGCCCTTTTAAACTTAAGCCAACCTAAATATATTCTTTATTTCAAAAAATACATTGGCCCAGACATGTAAGAAAATCAGGTTTTGTGCTGTTAACACAAGGGATGTAGCAAACATGATGATGATGATGATGTAGTATTCTTACTGTTGTAACTTTTAACGATTTCTCTGATGCTGAGAATATGTCAGCTGTGAATAGTAGGAACTGGCCCCTCTTAGCACATTTGCAGTGTCCAAAAGGAATTTGGTTGTTGTAGCTTTTTCTAATTTTAGCCATAAGCAAATGTGTGCCTCGGCAAATCAATGCATTATCACTGCCTCAGAGACTCTGTGCTAAGAACAATGCTTTGAACCTCAAGTGGTCTTCAAGACTGAAGCACTTTCAGAGCTGGTGGGCTGGTTATTTATACTGAATAGAAACCCTCTTTGAACTAAGGATATACAGTGTCTTTAAAACACACAGGTAAGATTACAAATTTCCTGGGCCTCCACCTCCTCCCATAAGTGCTCTTTACACAGCCTCACTCCAACGTACCTTTTTCATTTTTTCTCCTTTCCCATCACTTCCTCTCTCTTTACATTTCTCCCACTGCCTCTAAATGGAGATTCCCTGGCTCACTTCCAGCTGAAGCATTACTCATTTTCTTTCTCTTCAGATGTCAGGCAGAATAAAGAATGTATTTCCATGAGCTTTTCAGCATTTCATTTATCTTATCTCCTAGTATCAAAGTATTTCTCTTGTAAATGAAAAACTGCAAGGGTGAACATTAGCAAAACCACTCATGTATGACAACAAGGAAGACTTGTTGTACAGCTGCTGGAAAGTTTCCTTAGAATGGACCCAAAGAAACTTCTGATTTCTCACATTTTCAATTCACAACCTTTCACTGTTTCTGAAGAAATAATGTGAAGTTTTGGAAAGGTAACAACCTTCAGCCACCAGTTTCTCCAGGGATAAGGAGAAAAAAAACCAACAAACTGCATAGGAATTACAGATTTTTTTTCCCCAAGACTTTCTCTTGTCTGTTGGCAGAAATAATTCCACAAGCAGAGGGAGATGGCTTTCTTCCCTGTATTCCCAGTCCCAACAACCACACTTAAAAAAGACAACGGAATCTCACCACAGACCCTCAGATAGAGTAAAAACAACATCTAGACCTTTCTTCTAATTTTGTGTAGAGTTTGGTCAAGTTTGAAGCTTTTTTTCAAAATCTTCAAAGGTTTCCTTTACCAATGAACATTCAAGCCCTCTAACATACTAAGGAAAGCTCTGTCTGCAGTGAGCCTGGTCCTGCTGCACTCCTGGGTGCCCAGGGCCAGGCATTCTCCAGGCTCCTGCCAGTTCTCCTCCCTGGGGAGTTCAGCAGCTGCCTACAATCTGTTCTCTGAAGTGCTGCTGGCTGTGCCCTATCAGCACAGCAACCAACCCAGAGCTAGCACCTACTCAAGCTGAACTTAACACTGATGTATCAGCAGGAACAGAGGGTTCATGTGCAAGATGAAAGTGGAAGGAAAGACAGAAGACAGGTTACAAATTTGATTTATAGCTTTAGTTCCCAAAAATTATTTCACATTATTTACCACTGCAATGGTCTTTTAAATTATACTGATTTGTGCTTTGGCATTGCTGTTACTCATTTCCATTTCAAAAAATGCTCCAAAACTGCAGTTCTTTGACTTAGGCTAGAAAATTTGTTCTAAAGGAGCTGAGTCCCCTTAGATCCCTATCAAAGCTCTTTGGCTTAAATTTAAGTCCTTCTACTCATCATGGTTTTAACAATACTGCTTTTTAGTAGGCAAAATCCTCTGAAACAATAACATACATTCTAACTTAATTAAATCTATTTCTGTGAATAAGTATACCAATATTTAACTCAATAATTGAGGTCATAGCAAATTATCTGTTTTGCAGCACTGCTGTAATTAACTGACAGGTTTTAAAGGACACTACTCATCTATTCACAGTTCAAGTATCTAGTATAGAGTTGACTTGATTCTTTTCCTGAAGAATTGAAAGTGACTTATTAGCTATTCCTGTCAGCAATGAAACAATTGAAATATTACTCCAATATTTAAAATGTAATTATGAAAAAAAAAAAGGGAGATGGGAAAGTCCTTGGAGACACAAAATGTCAAATTGGAAAAAACCTGGTCCTAATTCTGTAAGTTTCTGTTAACAGGATTGCTATGGACATGTATTTTTAATGTACTTTTTTTTTATTACTCCTAGATAATATTCTTAAAACTATTTCAGACACGCATTTTTAATCTGTGGCATTTCCTCCATAATTCAAACCTGTGACTGGCCTACAATTGTCCAAGTCAATAATTTACTTTCTGGCCCTCCTACTGCTTTTAATTTTCTTTCATGCTTTATATATTATTAGGCACACAGTTAATAAGGTGTACTTTAAAAAGATTCCACTGTAAATTTTTTGCCCCTTAACTCACAAAATAAATTGTCTTATACTGTTCATAACTGTTATTGAGTTTACACCTCAGAGTATTTTAGCAAATTTTCGACAGGAATCGTTTTTAATAAAAATGATGGATATACTGGATCTGGGAACAGGTTTCCATCTACTCAAGGAGAGCTCCCACCAGTCAGGTTGATGCCCATCAAAAGCACCATGTACTGCCTCTCCCACTGCACCACAGCCTGTGCTGCTCTGCATTCCATGTACTCACTTTTAACCAGCTCTAAATCAGTCTGGAGAAAATCACTTAAACACGAATGAAAGAAGGGAGCCCTTTGACTCTTTTATATTACAAAATGCATGCCTGTCTGCCCACTGATCTAGAAATTGGCCTTACAGCAGTGAGCAGATACCTCTGTGAAATGTCTAGTCACAGGAGCTCAGGCAGTCCTGAGAGCATCACACACTGCAAAGCAGGGCCAACAGCACCAACTCCTGCCACACTCCAGCACACTGCTCCCTTCACACACCAACTCCTGCCACACTCCAGCACACTGCTGCCTTCACACACCAACTCCTGCCACACTCCAGCACACTGTTCCCTTCACACACCAACTCCTGCCACACTCCAGCACACTGTTCCCTTCACACACCAACCCCTGCCACACTCCAGCACACTGTTCCCTTCACACACCAACCCCTGCCACACTCCAGCACACTGTTCCCTCCACACACCAACCCCTGCCACTCTCCAGCACACTGTTCTCTCCACAGCACCAACTCCTGCCACTCTCCAGCACACTGTTCTCTCCACAGCACACTGCAGGGCAGTTCATCAGGGCAGGCTGTCACTGCACCTCACTGATTGGCATTTTCATTAACTAAAGCAAGGAACTAACTGCCTTTTTTACATTCATGGTAACTTTGGTAACCACACCATGATTTGTGGATATGCACTGCTTCCCATGTATCACACATACATAAGAGTATTAAAATTATTGTGAGCACATTTGTCCTAAAAAATTCAACTGCTAGAATTCACAGAGTAACCAACAATGCCTAAAAAGTGTTTTCTGAAGAAAAATGGTTTATACCACATTACACCACAAACACTCTCATTTCTATATCATATTGGGGGGGAAAGATATTCACGTTTTTCTGAGGCTGTAGAATTAATGAATAAGGTCACTAAATAAACTGTCTCTTGGGAACAGGTTTAATTAATGGGATGTGGACTATCTTAAATGAAATTTTCCATCCTCAGAGATCACCACTGATACCACAATCCAGCATAGCTGAATAACTTAGTACATTTGCTTTTACTCATCTCTCAGCAAGTGCTGTAAAACCTCATTTATTTGACTTTCAACACTGAGATAGGATTCCAAAATTCAAATCCAAATACTTCAATCCTCTTTTTCAACAGCACTCCTGATCCTAGGCAATTCTTAGCTGCTTCTTTAAGATTTGACTGAATAATGCAACCATGCAGTTGGCAGGTAAACCAGCAGAAATTCAATGCAAGTAACCTCATAACTCTGCTGAGATGCCTTACAAATGATATGGGAGGTTTGGCTCTTTCTAGCCCTCACTGACGGAACAATAATTCAGGGGTACCTGACTAAACAGCAGCAGTGTTCCCACTTCCCCTCCTTCAGTGAGCCCAGCTCAGGAAGGCTTGAAATGTTCAGTGGTAACAATTAGAAAGCTCAGGTGGTTTGCAACTATAGTATTGTGTTAGGGTGTTATTTCTGGTAATCCCACTCAATGCATTCTTGCAGTAGCATAATAAAAATTTATATAATTTGGTAATAATAAGTGAGACCTAGAGCATGTCATGGGGATTAATACCCGGATGAGAGGTGTGACAGCAAAAAGTCAACCTGAGACCTCAGCCATCCCAGCTAGCTACTCATTTGGTGAAGAAATACCTCATTTGATCACTACTACCTGTCCACAATTTTATTCAGAAGGAAAATAGACATCTTTCTCACATGGCTTTAAATCCTCCAAGTGCTACCAGAACGAATTCTTTGATAACCACTGCTGCTCTTAGATCTTTCTGGAAAAATTATCCTTAGAAAAGGATCCTGTCCTTCTCTCTCTGTCTTCCTTCTGTACACACACCAACCCACAGTAAGCTTTTATAACCAGAGTGGGCTTGGGGTAAAATCCATCACATTTTCATTCTTTGAAACAATGAAAGGAGAGGTGGCTAAGTACTTGAGCTGGATTTTGTTCCAGATACTAAGAAAAACAAACACTCATGCCAATAAATATAAAGTCTCACAACTTGAGAAAATAATACCTTCTTGAACCTGAAGGTCCAGCAATCTCACCTTTCTTTCCACCTCTAGGAACTGGAACTGACAAGAACCTGTCACAGAAATTGCATCACAACACACAGCTAATGGTTAAGGAAATAACAGAATTGTCCTTTTAAAAGTCAACTGTAGACCTGCCAACAGAGTGACCTACATTTACCTGGTCAAAGCATCTGCGAGAGGGGGCAAAAGAAATACTTTCAGAAAGGAAATTCTGGTTTGACATTCAATGATGCACTCTTCCTTTCCATTGCTCAAAGGTCTAGAAGCCTATAGAGGGTACAGAGCAGCACTGCAGACTTGCACGTCAGCTGCTGGCACCAGAACAAACTCACAGCTACAGCCATGTGAGAAGTCGATGACTTTTGGATTATTTCCTCCATGCAAATTTTTCCTCTCACTCCTCTTCCAAATACACAAGAAATGCTTTAGGGAAGCCCTTTCCTTATTAACATACTTCTTTAACTTGCACTATTTATGCAAGAACGCGTTAGTTATTTCATTATTCTGGTGATAATTCTAGTTTTTTCTTTTTGCTCCTATGACCCCAGATACAAAGTACAGACCGTGATCACACAAGCGCACACTGAGGTTTGCTGCTCCACCACCAAAGCCTATGTGAAGAGAAAGTGAAGGTGGCAGCTGTAAACATCCTACAGTCAGCACATCAGTGAGAAGTTGTGGTTCTGTCTTCTCCATCACCAAAACTGAGAATTGGAAATGCAACATTTAAGAAATACTAAAACCTAGTCCATGAATAGTATTTCCTTTCAAGACGTGTTTTCTCTCTTAAAGCATGTTATCTTTCTGCATGCCCTTATTACTTTTCCATATGTGCCTCTCTATAAAGATGTCTAAATGCTTTATTATTTTTTCACTATCTCCTCTTTCCTGTTTGTTCTTAGTGTGTGGTGTGCTCCATGCACTTCAGCTAGGTGAAGGATAACAAACCAAGTCTGTGCTACAGGGGAGTCAGCTCTTCAAAGCTGGGGAGAGCCCTTGTCTCTGCCAGTGGACAACCCAGAGAACCACCAGCTTTCTTTTATTCTCACTCCAGGAACTGACTGTAATTAACACATTTCAATCATGCAAGAACTCTCCTCAGTGCATTGAGTTAAACAGGGGAGCACTGAAATTTTTTAAACCAGGCTTCTAACTGTAGGTACCTCAAACCTCACTCTCCCTGAACTTCTCATGCATTTCTGGTTCCTAATGGCTAACTAAACTAAATTTCAAAAGCTGAAAATGTGAATACCCTCTTCAAAGACAAGGTATAGCAAATTTTATGATATACAAATTCTATTTTGCATTTTCTTAAAAAAACCCTTATCAGTTCTTTGTCAGCTGCTTGGAGGCAGGCAGAGGACTTTTCCACTTGCTGGTAAATGATACAAACACACTGGGCTGCTCTATAGGACTGTTACTGCTGTCAAAACTCTTTGCCTTGGAAGGCATCCAATTTCATTCTACCATGTTATCAATGTGAGCTTATCTCAGTCACAGATGTCCACTCCTCTCTTATTGTTTTATGGAAGTCTGCAAAAATCACAGCTTTTATATAAAGTCCAGTACAGTAAATAGAAATACCAAAGAAGTTTCAACTGACTGTACAAATTGTTATTTAACAGCCTGACAAGTGAACGCTAAACACAGTTCTACAGTATGAAAATCATGTGTAGAGTAACTCGCATTTTGCAATCCATTTTCCATATACCTGATAGGAACAGTAATCTCCTTCATAAAGAAAGTTTTTACTCTGGATTTTGTAAATCAAGGAAAACTATTAGGTTTGTCATTCAAATAATTCCATTTTCAAATAACATTTTTTGTTCTCATTCTGTTTTTACAGTCATCACCAAGGAATCTGAAAGTTACGCAATACAACAGGCTTTAAAGCCACCAGGGACCTCCTAACACAAGATGGAAATAACTTATTATGCAAGTAAGATTAAAACACTGACCTTGAATCCACAGTCTTTTGCCAAGGGGCAGAGTGTGTGGGGGTGGAAAATCAACTGTGGTACAGAAGCCTGTACTGTGCTTAGGAAAGCACAAGACTTTTCAAAAGCAAATGCCTCCATCACACAGGAAAGCGAGCATTTTAATATTTCATATGGCAAGGCATTTCTTAGGCAATAACACGGCTTCAGTTCTGCACACAGTCAGTATCACTTTCTGCTCACCATCACTCATCTTCCAGCCCATCCTGCAGTGATTGTTCCAGACCATTCCAGTCTGTGCTGCCTGCAGAGGCCACCAGAGCAGCCAGGGCCAGCCCGTGGGGCTGGATGGGAGCCCAGCAGAGGCAGCGGGGCTGCTGCAGAGCGGGGCCAGCTGGGATTCCCTTGGACACAGAGGTGCTAAGGGTGACAGCAAAGAGCCCCTGGGTGACTGGGCAAGAGCAAAAAGCCCCTGGGTGACTCTGTGCTGATGGTTCAAGGCCAGGCTCCCGGTGTCAGCAATAACCCAGCCAGGCACCACAACCTGGGGCAGACACACTGCACAGCCCAGAACAGAAGTGCAGTATAGCAAACTGTTAAGTAGGAAAACAGAAAATAAAAAAATATTACTTTTGCCTCAAGGCACTCATGTTAACACTACTAAGCCTGTCTCTGGTACTCCCTGAGCTTCTGTAAGACCATCAGTGCCACAGTGAACTTATACTCAACAGGTCTAGGCTATCGTTTGCATGGGTTTGACAGAAAGACAACGCAGTGACAAAAGAAATTGGCAACACCTGAAACAACCAACATCTGAACAGCTGGTCCCAATTTTTGACACTCATGCTTCCCTGAGACAGGCAGGAGCTTAAGAGGTTAATTCTATTTTCAAGTATTCTTTTAGATGGAGAGAGTTTCTTGCAGGGCTTGAGAATGTCTTTATCAGCAGCAACAGAGTTCTACTGTCTTATTCCAGTTAGGCTGGAATAGTGCCTCAAGGTAATATTCTTTGTTGTGTTGTTAAGGACAGCAAAATATCTTTAAAATGGGAATTACAATTGACTGTTTCACAAGGAATCTTAAAGATGCAGGTGAGATGAAGGAAGGTTTCTTTGGTTATGTTTGGGGAGGAGGACTGGAGTGTTTTCTGTTTTGTTTGGTTTGGTGGTTTTTTTCAGCTACCCCAAAAAACTTCTCTTCATGCATCTCCCAGCAGACAGCTGAAAGGGAAAGAACCAGAGAGCTGCTGGAATTCATATTCAGAGGAAAGACAGAGAGAACAGATATTTACAGAGTACTCCATCCCAGGGAATATGCATGCCTGTTATGCACAGTCTCCACGCTGGAAACATATCTATTTTCCTTTCACACATTTATATTAAAAAAATCTGATGGATTGGTATCTAAGTGGATAAAGAAGCATTTCTCCAGAAGTGGGAAAATTACTTGAAATTACTTGTAACAGCACAGCTCCACCCAGCCCTAAAGACTGTTACTATGAAATTAATAAAAACATGTACAGTGTTTAAAATATTCTATATATTAAACAACCACTTTTTCTTCCCTTCGAACAGGACATTTTGCTAAAAGAGGTGGCAGGAAGAAAAAAAGACAAAAGAGAAAACAAAAAGGCAATAAATAGAAATACAAAACAAAACTAGGGTCTTGAGTAGAAATAAAGTCAACAGGCAGTTGACCATCCTTTATGGAAAAAGTTAATTTTTTTTCAACCAATTAATATCAGACTGGCTGCTGAAGTTAAGAAACAATTATAGAAGTTATTTGTTCTGATATATAATGTCAAATAAGAAAATAAGGAAATGCCAAGTGAGAGTGCAGCAGAAAAGGAAAAATCTCTCAATAAATTGTGACACAAATCTTAAAGGGAAGTGAGAGAATCTGCTTAGCACCATTGTAGAACAATTACATCTACCCTTGGACATCTTGTTAGTAGTCAAGGGAGGGCAGCCTTCCCCAGAAGGTAGAGATTGTACAAGAACTCTGCTGTAAGCGTGGGCAGTCCCGCTCTAAGGAGCCCGGCCAGGGCCGAGGGAGGCAGGGGACAGGCCCGTACCTCTTGTCCGGCTTGGCGCTGTGCCGCGGGCCCTGCGAGTGCCGGCTGCCCCTCAGGGCCGCCCGCCCGGCCTGGCTGCTGTTCCGCGCCCGCAGCCCGGCCCACAGCTGCTCCTCGGTCCGGTGCAGCGGCACGGAGGTGCGGATGGCGGAGATGACGTGGCCGGGATAGGCGGACAGCGAGTCCTCGTGGTGGGGCAGAGCCCGGTCCGAGGCCGGGAAGTGGCGGCCGGGCCGGCGGTAGCCGCGCTCCCGGTAATAGGCGGGCAGGCAGGGCCGCGTCTGCTCCATCACGCCCCCGCTGCAGCTCCGCGAGCAGGCGGACCACGGGCCCCAGCTGCCCCACAGCCCCGGCGCTCCGGCACCGCTGTCCTCGGGGGCATCGCCTTGCTCTTCTATCCTCTGCGGAACCTGCAGACACAACACACACGCTTAGGAACCAGAAGTCACGCTGCGATACGAGGGGAGCTCGAAGACCTCGGTGTTCAGCCTTTCGCTCCGCAGTCACAAGTGAATGGAACGACATTCGAAGTAACTTGTCTTACTCTCTGCCTGTCAAAGGACTGCCAGTATGCGAGGAGGTCTCCTACAGCCATCAACCACTCAGACAAAGAGTTTGGGGTTGGGTGTTCTGGGTTTGGGGGGTTTTGTGGTGGGTTTTTTTGGTTGGTTGGTTTTTTGGGTTGGGTTATTTTGGGTTTTTTTCTGGAATATCTGGATAGAAATAGATGTTCTTTGTTCTCAGCAATGGAAAAATTGCATGATGCAAAGCTTGGAAATGTGTTATAATATTACCAAAAGCAGGAAATAAGGTCATTTTTGGTAATGAAATTGGGTTAACAGACACTCACTGCCCTGCTGCACTCTTCAACAATGGAGAGTGCTGGTGGTTGCAATAATATTTCAGGAACTCCCATCTAATGTGGAACTTTTTACGAAGGCAATAATGTAAGAGGAGAGGTTGATTTCCAACCAACCAAAAATGCTCCTATAGTTAACTCTTATATTACCACTCTTGCCCCAATCCCCACATCACCACTTCAGGATGACCCACTCAATCCTACATTCACAGAAATTCCCATCAAACCTAACAAAAGATAGGACAAATTATTGGTCTCTGGTGTTCAGTGCCACTTAGTCCATACTCAGCATTCAGCAAGCACAAGGAAAGTGAAAGAAAGAACCCCAGAGGGAGAGGATGCTTCTCATGAAGGGAGCTAGGAAGGTTTAGGAAGGGCAGGGTCTCTCCACAAGGAGAGTTGACCCTCAAGCCAAATATTTTAAACATCCCGACCTTGTGATTGGAAAGGTATCAGCACAGCCAGGAAGTTATAATCACCCATCCCCATCTCCCTGTGGTCTCCCCAAGGCTTACCCATTCTTGCAGCTAGAAACTACTCCAACTTGCAGTTTTTCTCTTGACCAATTAGTGGAATCACAAGTTCCTAAAGCAGGTTCTCAATATCTGATTCTCACAATTATTAATATGCAGAACATTCTTTTAAATGAGCATCCTTTAAGTAGTTTATTAATACCCTGAACAAGCTTTGTACCAACAAGCACACACAAGTATCAGTTCAGCTGGGAGACAAGAAAAGGCACTGTCCACAAACATGATAGCCAAACCTCTCCACCCTACTCCAGTGCAGCTACCTCAAAATGAGCTTTGGAAAGCCAGCCTTGTCTGTCTGTCACTTCTCCCCCCTTCACAGCATGAGGACCTAAACCCGTAACTTCCAGGAATAATTTTGCCTGAAACATTATTGTATCACAGCAAAAGAGTACCAAAAGATTACCATCTCCACACTTACTGTCTCATCACAGCCACCACGTGCCGTGGTAACCGAGCTGTGCCCAGCGTGCCAGGGAGCAGCACACGTTCCTCCCCAGCCGGCTGTAGCCACGGCGGGCCGGGCTGCAACGGGGCTGCAGTCACGGCTTGAACACAGCATTGCAATAGTTCCTCCCCAGCCGGCTGCAGCCACGGCGGGCCGGGCTGCAACGGGGCTGCAGTCACGGCTTGAACACAGCATTGCAATAGTTCCTCCCCAGCCGGCTGCAGCCACGGCGGGCCGGGCTGCAACGGGGCTGCAGACACGGCTTGAACACAGCACTGCAATACAACAAGCCAAGCCAGCACAGGGTTTGTGGTGCTGCTGTGTAATAGTCGGTTGTGGTCTACATAATCTGAAACATTTCCCCACTCTGAGGTTGCTCTCACACTTTCATCACCAATCACACAAAAAGTGCATTTAATTATAACTTCTGATTAATAAAAAGCATCTGCGTTAGTGTGATATGTTACCCATTTCTCCCACCTTATTTGAAAACAGGAGCAGATGTCTCTGTATTTAATGTCTTTTTTCCTGTGCCTACCCCATTTGGCATCAGCCTTTAAAATCCAATAGCCTGTACAACCTAATACCACATAATGTCAAACTTAGAACATGCAGCAAGGTCTTTCTGGCTGCTACATTTGCTTTCATATCCAATAACAGAACACCACTGGCTCACACTTTGACCAAACTAAACAAGCTCTTCTTCAGTTTGTGATTTTTCCAGTGAATATTCACTGCCCATACTTACACTATGCATTAATGTGCTCTGCCTCAGATGTAAAATGGTAATGACTACACACAGAGATACTCTTCTGGTCTGAATTCTGTCTGCAGTAAAATTTACCTACTTTGTTATCAGGCAAGGTTTCACTTGTTTGGAGTGCTTCTTAATCATTTCTACAATGGTTCAGTACACCTGCTTTTTAAAATGCCAAAGACACTCATGCAGGCAACAAATAAAAACTCTAACCTACAAGCAATTCAAGTTCTCATTTTGCAGACACAGAAACAGAACAGTGAAAAGTGTCAACCTGCTACAGGTACCAAACTTCATTGTAGCAAGAATTGGTTCAGATAAAATGATACTTCATGTGACTGAAGGCAAGGTAAAGTATTTTCACACCCCCTAATCTTCATAGTGAAAGAGTTGTAGACACAGCACAAGAAGGTTTAATCAGCTCGTTAAGGAAGAACATTAAAAAACCCAACTTTTAAAAAAGTAACATTATAATGTCATATACTGAAAGACACATTCATCAATACTACTTAGTTGTAAGATATCAAAATTTTGAGATGGGAATTTTCAGTAGCAAATCACATTATGAACTTTTATTTTCTTATTTTTCTTACTGTTTTCTTGCTTTGAGTAAGATAAGGGCTACAGATCAATCTTTAGAGGAGATGATGTGATTGATGGCATAATCTACTGAATTCAACTATGAAAGACTGAATAAAGAGAAACTGCTTAGTTTAAGGAATGAAAAACAGAGGGGACAATGACACTTCCAAACAGTTTACATAAATAAATACAAAGAGCTGTTACTTTTCTCTTTGCAGCAAACTGTTCTTGTTTATAGCCAACACATGAATAACCATTTGGAATTAAATTTAATCAAAGGTGATCCAAATTAAAGGAGGAAAAGTACTTAGAGAGAAGGCAAAGAAAGTCTGGAAACAAATGCCCTGAGGAGATCTCAGCAGCACTGAGACCAATCCTAAAGCTCCACCAGGCAAAATGAGGCACCACTGACCCTTCCCCAGGGCAGAGGAGCTGAATTACAGCACTCACAGGCAATTCCCTTCCTTTGATCCTGTGATTTCCAGGTAACTTAGTAGCCAGGAAGAAATTCTGCCACAGCTCTGTGATATAGCCAAGAAATTACAGGTAGCTACAGGATTCAGCTGAAGCATTTCAGAACAGACAACACATACTCAGAGATCCCTGACTTTGGGTCCCTTCTCTTGCTTTAAGGACTACCCATTAAAAGCACACTTTCTGAAAGGAAGAGTCTGAACCTGCACTGAGGAGTAAGTGAAATGCAAACTGAACTTTTCTTGCCAACTTAAATCATGAGAGTAATTTCTTTAACAGAATCACATAGCCTGTAAAAAGAGAGAGATCAACCAACCCATTTAATCTACTTTCCCATAGTTCATGACTGATTCCTTCTCTAGGTGACCTAGACTATAAATGCACCACCAAAACGAGTTTTATCTACTGCAAGTTAATCACAACCAAATATTTTGCTCTACAAACTCAATTTCTTTTCCCCTTTAATTTCTCCCTTTCTTTCTTTCTTTTTTTCTTTCTTTCGTACACATTTTTCAGTTATTTTACAAGCCAAGGCTTGGAAATGGACACAAATACTGTTCACTACATGCAGCTGTACAATAAACAATGTAAAGAAAATAAGACAAGTTTTCAGGTGTGCAGGTGCTTGCAGTTTCTACAACTGCACCAACTCCTATTAATCTGCTATCAAAGATTCCTTGAATGAGAAATTTTCTTCATAATGACTGTTAGGTACCAAATACCTTCCAATCTGTCACTTTTCCACCAGTGAGTGGCAAACAGAATTGAGGCTGGATTTTCAGAAGGGTAGTTTCAGGGTCACCCCTGCCTTCACTCACCAGTACCCTGCATCCCCTTCTGTTCTTTTTCCCCAGATATCTTGTATTTTGTCACTTTTGTACACAGGAGCTGCACTACATACAGGTTTTATTCTAAGAGGGTTTTTTTTCCTAAAATCATATGGAATTAAACATACTACCAGTAGGCTGACATAGATGACATTTTAAACAGAAAAATAGTTTATCTTTAATTTATGTAATTCACCAATCACTCTGATCCTGAGTCAAAAATTCAGCAAAAAGTAGGAGTACACAAGGTATAGAAATTGAATGCCAGTTTCTGGTACAGCCTCTGTCAGGATTTAGAAAGAAGATCCACATCTCAGGATTTCAGCAGCAGTTGTTGAAACTGTACTATGCAAGGATGTCCCTGAAGAGGAAACGTCACTTGAACAGAAAGCCACAAATATTTAAAACTTAACTTGTGCAGGGAGACAATGGCAGACAACCCTGCACTGATCTGACAAACACTAATTCTAAATACTGTAGGACACTTCATTCTGTTAAACTATAGCTTAAATACAAATTACCTGTTCAGAAAAGTAGGGGGGAAATGCTTAGACCAGAGGCCCATTTATCTCTGTACTGTGTTTCTGACTGAGTGAAAGAAGCAAAACTTTAGGAAAGTGTAAAAACCAGGATATATTCAGAGATGTCCAGGGACCTCCTGCTTGCAGCTAATCAGTAATTTAAGGGCCTCCTTCAGCTAAACACCATATTGCAATTGTTTTTCATAACCCACTACTGGACTTACTCTCCATTAATACAATTAATACATGTTTTAGCATATTTTTAATCTCAGCCTCCAAAAGACTATACATTTTACACTGAAAAAGTGCTTCTCTTTGCTCTGGTCACACATGCAGCCTGACAATTTCACTATGTCTCCCAAATTTTTTTTCTTTGTGATAAATGAAAATTGATCATTCTGTATTCTCCTTCACCATACTGTGATGTCTGCTTTGCAATTGCTAACACAATGCAGTTCCAGGATCTCTTTCTGAAATTCAGCAGTCCTAATCTGTTCGGTTTCTTTTTGTAAGAATTCCTCATTCTCAGCACCTTTTCCACTCCTACATTCTTACACGGGTGTGCAGTGCTGCATACAGTACTCCAAATATGAATTAATGATGGAATTTCACAGTAATAATGATTATAATCCTTGGTGACAGTATATACCTTTTAGCCAGCTACATAATTAAGCTCTTACAGCTTCAGCCAACCTTATTAAGTATTCTGTAGATATTAAGAATGCTGTAGCAATCCAAATTCAAAACTGAAAATGGATACAAGACAATAGCAACCTTTAAACCTTAGAGATATCTAATCCAAGTGGGATATTTCTGGTATTTCTTACCATTTCAGTTTAGATACAATAATGTTATTAAATTTCATATATTTGATTTTTAACATATTATCCAGTAATTCTTTGTTCTGGGTAAATGCCCAGAATGGAAATGGACTCATGAACAAATTAACTACGTCATATTCCTAAATATTTATCTGAAAAGGATATAACAGGCATAGATGTATGTTTCTCAAAGCTTTATGGTATCACTTTCACCCAAAGGCGAAGAAATTATATCCAGAAGAACATTTTATCACCTACTCAGAAAAATGCTACCAGTGGTATTCACTGGGTTAACCCATATTCATATACGGGATGCAAAGTGGAATTAACAGAAGCCAGCATGTCTTAACTCTCAGCTGCTTCTACCTTCTTTGTCCTGTTCTTCCCAGAGCAGAAAGCCCCTGTAAATTCTGCTAATATTCCCCAAAACCCTTCAGGCTTTAGGTGTTTGTTCATTGTCCCTCTTCTCATTGCCCCACACACAATAACCCAGGCTATGACACCAAACTGTCCCCAGTGTTACTAAAGGAGTATCAAGGCACTTGGAAAATATGACTCCTTATCTATTCTATTACTCCAGGGTTCTGACTAATTAAAGATTTCACTAGGGCACAGCCTGTCACAAAGGATGTGCATGCAGCTTTTACCAGAGCCAGGCTCAGACTGACTGAGAATTCAAAACACCAGTAAATTGTATATTGATACTCTTTAAAATGCGTATGTCGTACTTGGGATGAGATGAACACAGCATTCGTCATGAACATTCACCTTTCCTGAATATAACTGATCAATGATCAAGCCACAGAGCAAGAGCTGGACTTGGCCTTCTTAAAATTTCAAGTGTTAAAACAAAACCAGTCAGATTCCCAGAAATGAGACCTGAACTGCTGCTCAGGGCAGAGCATGCCAAATTTTGAATAGGCTGAAGAAATGATAGTTTAGTTTTAGCACCTGTTCAAGTGTAACATTATTGTATTTCCCTGCCAGTGTTGTAAAAACATCTATAGAACTCCTTTAATTCTTTCACCAATCTAAGCATCTTAAAGGAATATTCTTCCAGCATTAGCTCAGCTGATTTCCAGTGAAGTCCATACCTATATAGGTGTGACAATTTCCCAGCAGCAAGGCCTTACAGTCCATTTTATATATGTTCATTTGAAAAGACAATTGTTTAAAAACCCAATATTTTTTATCCCTCTTGTAAGAAACATGTGGGACATTGGTGGTTTGATAAAAAACAATCTACCAAGCCCTTCCCCCCCAAAACTTGCAGATAACTTCTCTCAAGGCTAGCAGAAAAGTGGACCAGAGGCCAAACAAAACATCATGACACAATGTGTACATGTCTGCCTGGTTCGTATGCTCAGCTATTTTAATCCTTCAGTGCATTTTGGAAGCCTTTAATCAGAGAAGTAGTAAACCATTTGAATTTTACAGTACATGGTAAGTGTAAATATTACCAGCTTAAACGATTTGGGTTTCCTTTCTTTGTATAAAATCTCTGTCTGAACATCTGTGCCTGTGAAGATTAAAGGGCTAGAAAGCCTGGAAATAGAAGACCTTTGTATTCACAAATCACTGAAGGGAGTTACAGTGCCTGGACAGCTTAACTGCCCCTTCAACCAACTCAGACCACATCTGAAGAAACCTTAACATTATTTGAATAGTCTAGAAAGTAAACAGCTCTGAAAAAAGGTTCAGCACAGATTTTGTGCCAGCAAAGATTGAAGCTTCCCCCAAGTTTGGCTAATTTTTTCACACCAAGACCACCTCCATTGCACTCTGGGAGATTAGTGTTTTAAGGAAGAGGTTTCTTTCCACTCTTCTGTGAGACCAAAGTGCTTTCAAGTAACAGACAGCTCACTCCTGACCTCACTTCTACCACTTCTATACAACCATTCCTTTTCCATAGTAGGATTGCTTCTCATTTACAGTAAGGTAAAGATGATACCAATCAAGCCCTTACTATATCACAAATTAGGCTTCCTTATTTTTAAAAGTATTTCCTCATCATTCACTATCCTTTGTGGCCTAGGTCACTAAGCTTATACTACCCTTGGCCTCCTCCAGGTCAGCCATCTATAGCTGTGACAAAGTTGTTGCCATTCCATTTATTTCTACACTTAGAAAAATTCTTTGGGATCCACATTTTATTTATTCTGTAACTGTCCTAACACCTCTCCAGATCTCTCAGTGAGTCATCCACCCATCACTCCAGAAGCAGAGAGGACAAACTGTCATAAAATAGAATGCAACATTCCCTACCAGAATGAATCCAAAAAGCTTCTCATCTTTATCATCACTCTCATCCAAAGCTTGGACAGAACTAGCATGCAGAAGCATTCTGAAGGAAGATAAGAAACTTATCTATGACCCTGTAAGCTCACCTGCACTGGAATCCAACTGGAACTGTGATATTTTTATCTTTTCTTCCAGAAAAACATAGAACTCCTGCTCTCAGCTTAAAGAAGTCAGTATTTTTTAATTTAAAGATAAAAATAAAAGTTCAGAGGTCCATGATAAATCAGGTTAAATACAAGAACATTGGCCTTGATTTAAGGGTATATTCACATAAAATAATGTCTCCTTTCCCCAAACAAAGATGAATTTTATTTCCTAACCACTTTAATCCACAACATCAAGGACAGGGAATTAGTAACACTACAGAGAGAGCAAGAAAACTCTCTCAGCTGTTGTTTTAATATTCTGTTGTACTAAAAGGCTAATTTTAAAGGAAAAGTCTTGTCATGGTCTAAATCACGTCTCCTGTTTCCTAAGGATTACTGCAACGAGAATAGCAACATCATCAGCTAGAAAGACTCTATTTTACCAAAAGCTATGAAAGGAGCAGATGAATATCTGTACAGTTAAAATCAAGCATCTGTGCTGAAGGCAAGCAGATACACTGACCAGTGAAAAAATGCAAGAGAAATGTGGACTCCCTTGCAGTTGGAAGTGTTTTATACAAGTGATGTGTATGAAAATACAACCATAATGGACAGCAGTTATCCTATAAACAGAAACATTCAGGGAAAAGAAGGGGTGACACTTGGAACCTTTGTTGCAAAGGAACAGCAGCTGTGCAAATGCACTGACTTAACCTGTCCAGTGCAATCCAGTTTAGTTACACAGCCCAGGCAGACAGACCCCGGTGACTTTGCAGTGGCTCTGCCAGCAGGAGCTGAGTTCCAGCTCAGCAAACCCTGACAAGTTACAACCTGAGTCACTGCTGACCCTGGGGCAGAGCTTTGCCCTGCCTGGACTGCAAGGAAGAACACAGCCCTCCTTTCCAAACCTCTGCTCTGCAGCTTATTTAAAGCAAGGTGGTGACCAGCTGTGGTGGAGGTCCCAGGGTGCTCCTTACAACTGTTAGGCTTTGGTCCTGGTGCCTGGCCAAAAGCCAAGCTTAGATATCAACAACTTTGCCTTACTCCAGTTTCTTCCAGTGTTTCACGGATACAGCAGACTTGCTTCATGCTTCACACTGTACTCAGAGTGGGTTCAAGTAGCTGAACTCCTCAAACTGCTCACCATGACCAAATGGGAGATCTTGGCCACATTTTCCTTCCCCCTGTTCCACTCTTTTCCCTCAGCTCTTGCTTCTGATCCTGGATGCTGTTCCTTATTTCTCTTGACTTAGCAGTGATGACCTCTCCACAAGGGTATTTGAATCCAGCACAAGAGAGAAGGGAAAAAACAGCCAAAGAAATCAAACCAACAAATCCCAACACACGCTCCAAAACACATTAATCTCCAAATTCTGTGACGAGTATAGTCACATTCACTTGATAAATAGTTACTTTTCATAGAAACATTGTGTGTCTGACAGAGATAACATCAAATTTATTTCTTCTTTAATTTTGAGCCAGCAGAAAGAAATTACAGTGAGCCCAAAGAGGCCCAAAATACTTTAACAGTATTGTACTGCCCCGATGAAAAACTAGTAAAAATAAATCCTGACACTGCTTCCATACAATAAAAATCAGTTTGTTAAGACACTGCACCTCCATTGAACTCCATACTCATCTGCAATTGAGGGACAAAAAGATATGCATAAATTCAAAGCAATTCTGTTGCTTCAACGCTCCTATTTAGTGCCACAACAGAAGCAAGATGTTAAAACAAAGCAATATTCATGTCAGAAATTTGATTTGGATGGGCTTTGCTACTATTTACATTACCAGTTTTGCTAAAATGAATAAGGCATAAACATAACTACAGCTTACTTTCTTAACACAGAAACATATGATTAGTCCAAGATCCACCCAGGAGTGACTTCTGGAAAACTGGGAATACAGACTTCAATGGCTGTCTAGGAGAAGGACTGTTTATAGTTTAACCTCCAGTTTACCACAGTATGACACTTAGCAGATAAGGTTAAATTTCAATAAAATAAGCACAGGGAGGGAGAACAGAGAGCTTGACTGCATCATGAGCAGCAGCAGGGCTGTTCATATGTCCAGTGGTCAGGACAAGTCAAATTAAATGTTCAAATAGTAAGGAAAATTTCAGTTTATCCAGCTGCAGAGACCTTGGCTGATTTTAAAAAAGCAAGTGGGAATTGTTTTTTTCACATAACGTTTCCCCATTTTATCCTATTATTGATGAGCATTTTGGCCTTACAGAGTACCCTTGATATTAGAAATTATATAGTATGCATGAGGAATAAATAAGTTAGATTATTTAAAAAAGGTCCAAGAGACTTCCAGACAACCCTGCAATTCCTGTCTTTAACAAAAACCCATAAGTTCTTTTGCTTAAGGATTTTTATTACTATCTACTGAACATACGACATTTATTTGTAATGTATTTACATTACTGTACAAACCTGTGCCATTTACAGAGATAGGATTAACAGAGTAGTGCCCTAAACTCAGATGTAGGAACATATAAAGATGGGTTTTGTTTTCAGTTTTTGTGCACTTCTGACAGCTGACACAGTGTTGATTAAAGTAAAGCAGCTCAAAAGCTACTTCTATATAAAACTCAGGTAGCCATGTATTTCTGGAACTAGAGAGTCTGTAGTGGTCAATTCTGACTTCATATGTCTAACGAGCTTCCACGACTTTCACTCAAAAATAATAAAGTCTAAAAGCAGAAAAAATTGCCCAATCAAACCTTTTCTCACAACTTTCCCATTTGGTTTTGTCATTTCCCCAAGCCTTAATTCCAATATGTGCACTTCCATGCTATGGAAGTAATTTGGTGCATTCTTCCAGCTATCAGTCTCATGCTGTTATGCCAGAAATGGATTTTTGTGTGTGCATCTGAGGAAGCAACCTGCTGAGTTCTGCTCTACACAGGAGATGTCAGCAAATATATGTTGGGGTTACTGCAGGAAAAGACTAGAAAGAACTTCCAGAGCTACAAAGCTGAGAACTCACACTCAGAAACAAGTCTGACTTGGTCTTCAGAGTTACTAACAGCCCCTCTTAACTGGAGTTTATAGGTGGGGCAGAAGGTTTGTGAAAAGTGTAATAAATACAGAGTTCCAGTCTAAACATCCTTTGGCATGAATAGAATCCTCTCCTAGGGTAAGAGCTGAGAATGACAGCCAGCCTTGGGGCTGTGAGATTGTCACTAGGAAACTTGTGCCTTGTTCTCAGTAAAAGGCACATCTCTAAGGTGGTTACCATGCCCTGAAGTCCCTTTAACTAGTATAGAACACACTCCAGACCCGTGGCATTTCTCATTCAATTGGAAACAAAGAATCTGATTTTATCTAAATTAATTCCGGGGCTTCCCAGAATGAAGCAATTGTTTCCCTGAGTTACTCTATTTTAGTTAGTAGATTTATTCCCCCTAAGGCCATTTGGAAGTTGGACTGAAGCATCTCTCCACTGTCAGTGTTACAAAAGAATGTCTAATCAGACAGAGTACTGAAACCAGAGCAGCAGCTGTGACCATCTCAACTGCACAACAAAAGAGAAGAGATGTAAGATAGGCAAAAATACTAAATTGTCCTGCAGTTTAGAATAGGACAGCTTGGACAGCTTGCTGCAGACTGGACTCTGCCAGTTTCAGACTGCATCATTACTGACCTCCTTTAACCTGTCTTACAAATGGGCTGCACAAGGAGTTAACAGGACTGCTGTGTGCTTCTGGAACTCTGACAATCAGACAGCTTCAGGTCTCTAGTCCATATCTATGAGGCTAATGTCCAAATAAATTCACCCTAAAGACAATGGCACATAAAAAAGCAAACCCTGCAAACTTGCCTTTTATCTCCTTTTAACATTATCGTTTTCAAAAAAATACACATCTTGGATTATTATTTAAATACCTAGTTAAAAGCAAACTTGTTTTTAAACAGGTTATTTGAAACCTTCAGTAATTAATTGGTTGTGTTTGCATACTAATAGATATGAGATACCAATAGATATTAAGATATGAGAACAATATTGACATGAAGTGAATGTGATGAGTGTGAAGAGACAGAACAGCATTCAAGGGGTCTTGCCTCAGTTCTGTGGCAGAATCAGCAACACCTGCACATTGTTCCTGATAAACATTTGTCCAACACATTCACAGAGACCTACATCATGGAAATTCTAAATATTATTCAGTCAATATAATCTTCTTTATATCCTTACCATGACAAGTTTTTTCTAATGTCAAACCCACATTTCCTTTGCCTCAGTTTAAATCTATTTCTTCTCATCTGCTCCACCAAACAGAAAAAAAGAGCCTTCTTTTAGTACTCAAAAGTATTTGAAGATTATATCTGCCTCCAGCACCAGTCTTGCAGTCTTTAGAATAAACAATATGAATTTGTTCAAACTTCCCTCAGAGGTAAGATTTTAAAATCTCTTAAAGTCAATCCCTGCTGCTTTCTGTTTCTCTCCAGATTGTCCACTGCTTTCCTGAAAAGCAAAACCCAAGGACTCCAGCCAAGATCTCACTAATGCTGAGCAGGATGGAAAGTGTGCAGGCTGCAAGCCTTCTCAGAGATGCCAGTATCTAAGATGAGTGAACCATCCATAAGAGCACAACAGGGAATTCCAGCAGTTTCCAGCTCCGACCTCTAGCAATGTGAACAGCAACAGAGTTGTTTGGGTGTAGCTTCTGTCTCAGACATTTCTATCTCCACAAGAGAAAGAGCTGCCTATGAGCAACTGGGTGGTTCTCTACTCACTCCATGTCTGCTCTAACTCACTGGAATTCTTTTCCATGCCGTACATGATGAAAATGCTCCAAAGCTTTAGTAACTATGTGTGACCTATAATACTCCATACAATTACTCAGCTAATTAACCATGATGAGCCTCTTTCAACTACATACATATTTATTAAAGAAAATAAAGAAACCAAAAAACCCCCATATGCACAAACAGAAACCATTCATTCCCAGAACTTGATTCTGATTGCATTGTTTTACACCTCTTACTCTAATGTTTTCACATTTACCTTTCAGCACACAATGTCTGAATGTTTCTAATGCTTACCTTTCTGTGTTCAATTGAAGGCTGTGGGATGACAAACTGAAATCCCAGCACTGCTAGGGAACTGAGAAGTCTGAAAAGGCAAACAGAACAGAACAGATAATTACCACGAGTACAAACCAGGTATCTACAACATCTTACAGGGCTTCACACTGCAAGAAAAGATTTAAACACTTGAATACCATTGCTAACCAAAGCAGACTCACTAAACTCTATGAAATGTTCTTATCAGATTCAGTTCACAGCAGGCTCATACCTGAATTTATGAACCAGATTCATACATAGATTTGTCCAGGTAGAAAGCAAAAGTGAACCAAACAGAATCCATTGATAGTATTTCACATACTATCATTCACATAACTTCATTTTTCAATTTAAAAATTCCTGGCAGTGCATATTTTAACACCTCAGCATTCAGTGTCAAACTGACATATGCTTTGCAAGTTTTCTAAAGTGCCAAGTAAGAATTCACCTATCTGTGGACCACATCTGCTTCTACCTCTGGCTCCTCATTTTACAAATGAACACTCCACCTCCAGCACACAGGACACAGAAAATAGGTTCTTCCCCAGCTGCCTAACACTTGTGAAAATTGAATAACCTAATGGGCACAGAAGATGGAAAGTAGTGAAGGCAACCCACCAGAGACTCAGGATAAGCAGCCAAGCATCCCCTCAGTCCCCACATCTTCATTCTGAAAGGAGTCATAATGGGAACCAAGCCCAAACAAACTGTTCTGTCAAGGCTCACCACTGTAGTGACTCCTAGGAGCCTGGTACAACTTAGGCACAGTTAGCTCAGTCTTTTGTTTGCTATAATTTGCAACAGAGACTGGTTTGTCTCCTAACACGCCCCTTCACCAGAAAACATGGACAGGTATGGCAAATAGGATCAAGGCATCTTTATTTGTACCAGGAGTTTGACTTTTCAGTCTACAAAGAGTGTGTTTCAGATCCACTATAAGGGGAAGGCTGCTAATGATTTGCTGAATTTTAATGCAGAAGTAAAACTGATGGATTTGGATAGAAAGTACATCTGTAAACTAATGGATCAGACAAAATTCAGCTGCATTTCCTATTCACAGCTCCTTCCTTTGCTCCCTTTAAACATTTCTTACTGTTTCAGGTATTTTCTGAGACAGACCTCCTAAAGAGAAAAGGGTTTTTTTAATACTAAGCATTTAATTACCACCAATACAAATATTCTTCTGCTAGGGAGAATGTTTATCTTGTGTTTTCTGTGTTTGTTCTTGCTCATATACTGCAAAAGGAACCATTAGGTAAGTACTGATTGCACGTGGCCTATCATCACCTCGCCATCTATGCTCCTATCAAAGCAGTAAACCAGTTAAAGGCTAGAAAAAGTCATTACTTCTTTACTGCCACATCAATTTAGGGGGAAAAAAAGAAGCCCTTTAAAAAGTGTATTAGAAGGAAGTCTGGTATTTCACAAAGCTATCATTTGTGATAAAACAAAATAGAGAGGAGGTGGCTGAAATCAGAGCCAGTGTAAGACACTATAAAGAAATCACAGCAAGAGTCAAAACATGCAGTTCAGAGCAGGGCCCAGTCACACGGTGGTATATGGAAGCCAAAGGCACACATGAATAAACTGATTTGCAAATCACTCCTGAAATCAAAGGCAGAAATAGAACTCAGACCTCCAAACTGCAAAATTACAGCGTCAAGTTTGTCTTCAGCTCACCTGCCTATCTCTTTTCTAAGTGTTTATGTGAACTCCCAACTCTTCTCAATGAAAAATGACAAGCATCTAAGTAGGTGGAGTGCAGTGTCTGACAGGCCCAGCCTACATCCTCTGCAAATTATATTTAACTTCCTTCTCAGAATCTTCCTATCCACCCCTGCTCCCTTCTGGCTTCTGCTCCCTATAATCCCTCAGAGCATGTGAAAGAAAGTTCAGACTTTCCATAAGGAAATGAATGCTTTCATCCTCAACAGGACAGGATTTTTCTGATCAGTCTGACAGTCTACAGATTTCCATGTGCAAATTCTTCTGAAACCATGCACAAGGTTGTGAGTTCTGAGCTGAATGAGAATTGTAATCTTCAAAGCAAATTACTTACCAGATTAAAGTTTTCAGTTCTAAAATGCAAACTTTTAGTATATGTGTGATTACTCTGTGTCAGGCTTTTCCTGACCATTCTTTAAGAAGGTTGCACTGCTATCACCATCTGTGTATGTATGTGGCTCAAGGACAATAAAGATACATTTTAAATTTGCTTCTGTATCTGCAATTGGATCTGTCAGAAACAATGGTATCAAGCTACTATTTCAAACACACGGGAAATTTGCCAGGAATACTTAAGCTATCCTGAGGTAAGCCATAGCTTCAAATCAGTGTGTGGCAATTTAATTTTTTCAATGTTATTTCCCTCAGCAGCTTGCTTTGGCCAACTTCTCTGGACTAGGCTTTTTATTTGTCATGCGTGACTAACTTTAACCCTCCCAAGCTACAAAAATAGGCTTCTCCAGTTTCAGTGGGTTTGGTTCAGGTATTCTCACAGTGCACAAAAGCCAAAAAGAACAAGTGCTTCTCAAAATAAGGCAAAACTTTTCAAGTATACCTGAGCAGGTGAGGTACCAATTGCAGCTGATTGGTGGCTGTATAACTCAGGTCTCCTAGAACCTGGCTGGCACAGCCCCTGCTCTCACAGTTAAGGCACTCTTTGGAGCCAAGCACCCAGTTTGAAGCACAGTCAGACTTTAAACTGCCTCACTTTCTTTTACTGGCAACACCAGTAATTGCCAGTAATATAAAACTGATAAAATATAAACATAAACATAAGCAGCTGGGGAAGAGGGGAAGGCACAAGTACAAAGCAAAGCAGTATTAGGTCTGTTGTAGGGGAGATGAAAAATTTTGCCTTTTAACACCTCATTTAGGAACACCTCTCAAGAGTTCTTCTTAGTGCAGTGAGTGTTAGCTCTGCATGAATGAAGCTAGAGGGCACCCAAGCAGATCTCTCACGTTGCTGTCCCTTAGTAGCTACATTTTATGGAGGAATATTATGGCCAAGTGTGGATTGTCCAGATACAAGTGATCAGTACTGACCAGTGCAGTGTGGCTCTTGTCTCAAATTCCCAACTTCCTCCCAAATCTGCTGAACAGCCCAAGTCTGGGACAGCTTGGGAGAAGCTCTGCAGGTCATCTTTCAACTGGAAAGATAACACTGGTAGTGTCAGCAATGTGTGACAGATCCGTTTGGATGGAAAATGTGCCATTGCATATTAGGAGGGTGCTGAAATTGCAATTCAAATATTGATGTCTCAAACTCAGGAGAAGCAAGGTTGGAGCAGAGGTGTTACAGTAACTCCATCCCAAAGACAGAGGACTCAGCTGTCATTCTTTGCAGGAGGTCAGCCTGTGTTTGTGTGGCATCAGGGCTGCCTGTCTGCTCTGAATCTGCTCGCCCAAGGACAGGACAGAACCAGACAGACCAGCTTAGAAACAGCTGAATGTTTCCTTTGTTAGGAAAGCTCTTTGAAAGGTCTTTCCTATGTTTGCCCACTGGCAAACTGTTTCAGGAATGTGTAAGATAAATCCGTGAATGAATTGCAGCACAGGTACTAAAACATGTAAATCAGCAATTTAAGCCCAGTGACTGTAATTGCACAGCCTCATCAAAAACACAGGAACTTGCCAGTAATATAGACCATCACATTGGCACACAGTGACAGATGCTCCAAGCATGAACAAACACTGAGAACTTTCTTTTTTCACTATCACCAAAGAATGCTATGTCTGGTATGCATATACTTGAGTATTTGGTCTTGGGACAAGATTTTTATTTACCCTCCTACTATACAGACACTTTTAACAGCACAGCAAGAGACCACCAAATTGAAATTTACTGCAGTGTGTTAAGAGCATATTAAATAAGATTTTAAATGTTTTATTGCATCACTTACCTCAAAGAAACTATTAAACTGTCTACCATGATCTTTTAATGCAAGGTATCTTGAAGTGAAAAATACCTCTTCACTGTGAGACAGCACAATGACAATCACACACAAATCCTACAAAAAAAAGGAGGAAAACAATTAATACTGCTTATTCAGCATTTTCCAGGATACAGACCTACATTAGTCATCTCTGCTTCAATTCTTGGGACTTTACAGCAATTCAAAGTGAATATCCAGTGTGTTACAGGAATAAACTGTACACACACTATTTTTTGCAACAGGATTTCAGTATTACCAAAGTGCTCTGCAGAAACACTGTGGGATGCAAAGTATTGGTTTGATTCCCAAGGAGGTAAATCTGATGTTAGACCTACTTGCCTTTTTAATTTGCATTCCTGGTATGTCACTTGTATAACAATAAAACAAACAACCTGGTTTAAAATCTTGTGTTAATAAAATTCATAGAACTGAAATGAACTTCTAATGTACAGTAATATTATTAATACACTGCATTTTGTAAGCAATGGAAGGATGACTCTGTGAGTGCTTATAGTTTGCAGAAAAAGCCTGAAGAGCAGCGTTGTTTCCTTTACTATGGATGGAAAACCTACCCACAATGAAGTTAAATGCCTTGCCCACAGTCAAGGAGGAAATCTGGAGTTAAACAGCATTCTAAATATAAATTTAACTGATCCTTATTTCTAAATATGACCAGCGCATCACAACCACTGTGAACACACAGAAACCCTACCAGCCCCTGGGAGGATTACTCAAGCACACTTTCAGTTGTTTGTAAATAATCTCAAAAGTTCAGACACCTGGGAAGTTCTAATTTTAGTAAATTTGTAATCATATATTGGGCATTTAAAATGCACCAGAATTTTCAGGTGGGAAAGAGATTCTTGCAGTAAAGAAATACAGCATAAATCAGAAGGGCTGGTGGGAGAGTGGCAAGGAGGGAGGAAAAGAGGAAATAAAACACTATTAAAACTGAACCTAAATCCATACATTTCAAAACTTGGTCAACCACTGTCTGTATCTTTCTCTTTACAAGTGGTTACATGTTGAACTGCAGTGGAGTGAAGAGAAACAAGAGAACATTGCTGTTCACAGATAAAGAGCTCTCAATTTCTGTCACACAGCCAGATAATTGAAAACTGCCTAGAATGGGACAGGACTGACAAGAATGTAAGAAATGTGCAGTTAGATGAATTACAGATCCTGCTGCTAAGAAAATGCAGATTGTTTGCAGGTACCTGGACAGGTTAAATATTCCCCACCCTCTCCTAAAAATCAAACAACAAATGTGGTTTAGGAAATCCCTAAATACTTGTAATATCTTCAAAAGAGAATTCCACGATTGATTAATGATTTGATTGTTTAGTTTTTTAAATGGAAGGCATTAAAAGTACCTGAGTACTTGGGAAAGTATCACAACAAAAGTTCTGTATCTAACAGTCTTGAGTTAGTCCTGAGGAAGAAAGCACTAAGGCTGAACTAAGCTTCATCATCTTCTGCAGTTTCACAGTTGTCAGTAGATCTAAGAGGTTTTCTCAAACTTATTCAATGTTTTCACTACTTAACACTGTAAAATTGGCTTGTTATAAGATGGGAAGCACTTCTGAAAACAGATTTTTAGTCTAGATCTGCAACCCTTCATACCACTTGAGATTTTAGCACATTCAGTAAAAGCTGAATCCCTTTAAATGTTAGGCAAGTCCACACATCCAGCACCACCACCAGGCATTTAAACAGATCCCCTAACACAGGACTTACTAAAAATGTCTCACTGCCTACAACCTGACTCTTAATTACCAGGCATCCTGAGGCAATACTTGTTTATATCACTTACTGAAGATGGAGAATCTGCCATGGATTGTAATCAACATGGTTTCGAGTTCTTATCATCTTGGCTTTTTTTCCAGATGTACTCTCTTTCAGATTTTTCACTCCACAATAATCTTTTCATCCAACAACCTTGTATAGAGTGACACAGTCTCAAAAGAACAGTGCTACGGGGTACAAAAACACTGAAAAAGCAATGTACACTCCACTAATCCCTTCTATAAACTGTGCCTCGTTTGAAAAACAGGGAAGATAATATGATAGACCTAGTTTTGCAAAGAAACAAGAGGAGGACCCAGAGTGTTTCTGGAAACTGTTCTTAAAAAGACTGCCTAAAGTCTGTGCATATGTTTTCAATTTTTTTCAGTTCATTTGTATCTTCATTGTCAATGGCAGGTTGCATTATTAACTCTGCTTTCAACTGCATTTCATTGCCTTTTTCAAAACACCTCTTACTGCAACTCATAGATGCATTTCTTTTGAAGTATCATTTGTAGCACACAGTGTAAAAACTGCTAAATATTTAAGTGACTTTAAGAGCTTGTTTTGCAGATTATTTAAGAGCTTAGGTGCTACAGCCTACTGAAAGGCATGTCATTTTGGCAGTGGTGTCTTTGATATGAAAATGTGAAAACGTGACAATCATTTTCCCTCCAGAAGATCCAGGGCAAAATGAATAACTGAAATGGCTACACAGTTAACACTGGGATTGAATAACATGAATTTGGCAGGGAAACTTTCAAAAGCCTGATGAGGTGTACTTGTGCTCGGTCAGTCTTGCATTGTAAAAGTCAGATTGACTTCCCAGAAGGGGCTGAAAAGCACTAAAGACCTTTCTAGCAAAAATCTCTCTAGCAACCCTGCATACAGAGGAACAGATATTGATTTTTCAACTGGAACAACCCACACTCTTCTACTTCACAGAGTCAGCAAGACTTTCTCCACTGCATTAAAATACTTGACATTTCAGCAGTCTTCCCTATTTCACTTCCAAGCTGGATGAAAACAAGATCAATCTGTGAAACTGGGTGGAAGAAAAAAAGAAAAAAAACCAAAAACACAGCCCTCCCAGAAAACCAATGAAACCAACCCATCCACCTCAGGATGGGCTAGAATACACACCTCTCCAGAACCATGGATGACAATCAAAGGCAGAGGTGTTTCATTGTATACATCAAATGTGGATTGGGTCACAGAAATGATTAAAGGATTCTGCTTAAAGTCTCCTGCCCTTTCACACTGCATGTGAGTGGTTTTAACACCTTCCAAGTGCTGCTGCCAGTCTCAGCAGTTACCCTACCAGTCATAACCATCCCTTAACTTGGTATTTACTGACATTTACCCAGACCCTTTCTCACAACATTAGAAAATAAAAATACTAATTTGTAACGGAGATTGCAAAAATGAGTGGGGATAGGATAATGGCAGTAAAAAAATCATCTAATAGGCTTACAGGCAATCACAGAAATTTGCTGATAAGGAGAAAAAAAGATTGCTTATGAGATAAATGACACAATACACAGAATTATCTGCCAGACACCACAGATAATGTGCAGAAAGTTAAGAAAAGAAGAGGGAAGTTCTTCTGGGAAGCCAAAGGTAAGAGTTACCCTTTGGCTAATTAACTTCAAGAAACGTCTTCCTACTAAGAGGTTTGAAATTTCACAGAGCGCCAACCTTATCCTAACCTCTTAATTATCATGGGACCACTCACATGTGGCTTTTCATGTGACTGTACCCTTTGTGTATTGTGAGTGGATGGTATTTCACTTCCATGAATTCCTATGTCATTTTAGCATCAATCCATACTTCTTGTAAGTCCTGTCAAGGCACATACACCCATCTGCATCTGTGTATTAACTGTAACAGAAGTTCCTGAACATGTGCATGTGTACAGTGCCTACTTAAACAATCCAAGACACTCTATTTTAACTCATAACAGGAACGTGAGATTCATCATATAAAAACATATGCTAACTCAACCAAGTTCAGAAGTGCTCTGAGCTTTTAGCCTTTTCTACCTTGGTGACTTACATATATATGAAGCCAACTTCAATTTCCTTCAGTATTTATCTTTTTGGTCAGATTATGTATCTTGCTGGCTACTGACAATGGCAACTTGAGGCAGCTATGAAAGTTGAGCATTGTTCCAAAGTCTTGTTTCCACTGATAAGAAAAGTTCTAATTTTGTTTGTTTGGTTTTGGGGGTAGTGGGAGGGAATCATAAATAAAGAATACCTAGAAACACTTTAAAGAGAATATTACACCCTTTAAGACTGCCTTTCAATTTGTTGCCTTGCACACTGGTAAAGTATATTGTATCTGTTGGTTTAGTTGTTCAAATCCATTAAATCATGTTCAGTGCAAGTCCTTTGGATTGCATCCAAAATTCACTACATTCACAAGACTTTGATAAAGCACTCACAGTTTGCCAGGTTTATCTAGCTACATAATTTGTGCATACATCCAACAGCTTGAACTGCAGCTGTTGACACCTACCACCACAGTTTTAATCTCTTCAAATATTCATTAACTACATTAAAACATACACTTGTCTCTGAAAGCTGCATAAAAGAGAAATGATGAAAAGTTAGATTTGTCTGCATTTCAGTGGAAGAACCATGTAACCCCATTATTTGGCCTCCAACCCTGTAACATTTAATTGCTCTCTGAAAATCTAGGAGGCAAAGGTGGAGGAATCCAACAGTGACCATACACACAATTTCCCAAAATATCCATTCACAAAATGCAAATTTTGGCTTTTAAAAATATTGTTATGCTGGAGGGTGTCGTATTCAAAAAAATTGCTTCCATCTTCCTTGAAGAATATATAATTTAAGATCAAACAAGGATTGTGACATTAATCTTGTAAGTAAAGGGGAGAAGCAGGAAAGTGCTTGCTTATAGGTTATGAACTGCAGTCGAATTTGAGTAATAGGATTTGTTTCTTTTAATTTTTCTTAATCTTTGCTCACAACACTGATTATGTATTTGTTGAATGTCCGCTAGTAAGAAAAATATCATAAAAGTGAAATGTTTGCAATAATGAGCCTGGTCTAAAATTTACTAAAGACTTCTTAAATTCAATAATTGGCTTAAATATGGATGTAAGACCATAGTTCTGGTCAGCAATTAAAGTATATTGTGGTATAAAATATGACATATAGTCAGTGAATTGACACCCATTGTTAGTATGATTTTATCCCCTTTTTACCTTTTGAAAGTATTAGATAATTCTCACAAAAGCTTACTGCATGTAAAGTTCTCATGTGCAGTTTCCAGGCTAAGGACAATTATGTAAAACATAAAATGAATCACAAAATTGAGATCATACCATTCTCCAAATTGACAAAGTGATTTTTGGGATGCAACTGTGTGGAAACAACTGCAAACCTATCTTAAGTTCATTTCAAGATTTCAAAGTGGTAGGCCGTGCAATTTTGGCCAAATCCCCGGAAATTGTTTTAAAACTGTTCTTAGCAACCACATAGTGGTTAGTTTTTTACCTTCCCTTCTCTGTCTAAAGAGGTACTGTAGGAATCTTGACACCAGCTTGTCACCATTCACTGATTTAAGGAATTTCAACTCTTCTCATAGCTGTTCTGGATAACTAAGGACAAACTGGAAAGACCTTCTACAAGACAAGTGTGCAGACACTGAGCAGTTCTGTTCCCATATGAAAGGCCTGCCTCAATGTTCAGCTGGTCTATTCCACTTGAGCTGTGTAAATGTGGCTGAATATTCCCTTTGCCCACAGATCCACCAACACTCATTGCACACACACTCATTAAGAGCTCTCTGTTCCACACTTAACCACCCCAGAGAACTGAAAGGTTCTAGCAGTTTCAGCATTTGAAAAACATGAAAAGTGCCACTTACCACAGCTCTACATATTAGAAATCATTACCTCTTCTAACAAAACATACTCCATGTATTTTAATAAATTTTCCTTTCCTTGTAAAGAACTTTTTTGCTACAATTTGAATCTTCTAAACCAAGGATGTAGAAGGGGCTGAACGTGTAAGAGGAAGAGAGATTACACGTTAAAAATCCTTTCCATTAAACAATCTTTCTTAACCATTCCATAATCCTTATCAACACTTATCCGATCACTGATGTAGAAAGATATGGAAAGAAATAACATTGAACAGCCTAAAAAGTCAGGTAGACATACCTGAAATCCATATAAGCATTGATACAAAATAGGTGAATCCCTCATTGTTATGACAAGCAAGATAAACAAATCTGTGTGAACACTGCTATGATTGACAGTCTTACCTACAAAATGAGCAGTAACAGCACAGATTTGTTTAAACAAGTTCCTGTTCTAAATACTTTTCTACCAAGAGGAGGTAGATGGAGTGGTGCTTTGGGTTTGGTTCATGTACTGCTTTGAGACCCACTCCATTTTGTGGAAACTCGGGTGAAACTGTCTGCTGTGACTGGTAATTAGAATGCCCTGGATGGAAATAACTGAGAGAAGGATTATAAATCAAATGTCAGTCTGCAAGTCTATTTATTTAGTAGAAGTCTTAATGACCCTGATATTGCAAGGCATATGACTGCATTTCAGAACAACTAGGAATAATAGAAATTTCTTAGAGCCTCTTAGAGCCATACTAATTTATTTACCTTTTAAATATGTCAAAGAAAATTAACTTTTTTTATGCTTTTTTTAGGAATTGGTTAATGAAGGTCAATTTCAGAATTGAAGAAAGACTGAAAGTTAGAAGCTTTTCCTAGTCTGTCTTTAAAACACAGGCTCCAACAGCATTTAACTGGTGGTTCTGAGGACCTACTGTCTTTTGCATGAAAACCAAGGACCCACCAGCCTCAGAGAGTTGTAACACACCCTGTTTAAAAAGGTCATAGAAAACAAATATTTCAGCAAAGCTAATTGAAGGCACATGTACAAGGAAAGTAAAACAAAACATATTTCAGGAGTATAATCAGCTATTTCTTAGTAATGCAGCTGGGAGACACCCCTCTCATTATGTAAAAATCATCCACATTACATAATTATTATGAGAAGATACCTTCCTTTTGCAAAAAGGAAACATGATTTTCACCCATCTGTTTAATAAGAATGTCTGTCTGGCAGACACAAGTTTTATTTTTTAAAATTTTTTTAAACTGCTTCCCGTGAGAATGGTGTTCAAGAAACACTGTAACTACATGCCTGAGCATCAATATCTTCCATGTAGTAAAAGAAAGGACAAAATATAGGAAGCTGTGACTCAGAGAATAATTTTTAACATATCAGGCAACATTCAACGTAATTTATAGGTGAAGAACAAGTGTTCCTGTTGCTAATGTACCCTCTGAAAGAAATATTTCATTTACTGGTAAATAGATGTGTGTGTCATTAGCCTACCACAATTAACTCTCTGCATTGCTCCAACACAAATAGAAAAGCTGATGTAAACCACCCTTTCCATAAATTAGAGCTGACTCACAATAACAGGAGTCAGCAATTTCTCTGTGAACTCACAGAAACATTTCTAATGCTATAAAAAACCTGAATTTCATAGCTGTGATTTCCTAAGGAAGAAATTAAGCAGTAGAGGAAGGCTTAAATATTTATCACAGTCCCCATAATTTTTTTTTTTTATTTTAAAAAAATTGTCCCCATCAACCTATTACCTGAACACATATAAGCCAAAAATACTAACTTTTACAAAGTTCCTTCTGTTCTATTGGCATGATTTCTGAGGTGTTGTGGTACCAGTGTCAGAACACAACATGGAGGACAGTATGAGATGTGGACTTGTAATCTTTGCTTGCTTATTCAGAAATAAAATATTTTCTTTGGAGTATTAGTGGGAACCATCTCTCTGCATGAGTGATATACCTCCAAATAACAATGTTTTCTGGGAACATTCCTATATTATCCACAACATACGAGGATAGAAGTGTTTCAGTACAGGGACACTGCAAAAGTCAAACCAAACCACTTTAAAAGTTGTTAGCCAACCTCTAATGGCTAAGCTAAGCCCTTGGTCCTTGGAAGAGAGAACTTTGCATCTTCCAGTTACCAGAAAAAACACAGATTTGTCAAGAATGACTAGGCATTTTTCTTCTGGGTAGCTATTCATATCCACTCTCATCAGAGATGTTTAATTTTCTAAAGTTAAACTCTATGCAGAGGAACAGTTACTAACTGGAACATGTACCTATAAATACAACACAGGCATCCTATTGAAATTAGCAGTAATATCCTTGGGATTCAATTTCAAATTTCAGCTACAGTGACTCCAAGGGCTTCTGTAGCATTATTCTTGATATACTAAACTATAAATGGGATAAAATTCAGAGATTTCCCTGCCTGTTATGTAGCTCTCTGACTTGGGTTAGGCACTCTAAAGAAAGGCTGGCATTCCCTCAAGACTGAATGGGTCTTTGACACAGAAGAACAATTATGGGGCAAAAACCCAAACAAACCCAATCCAAAACTATTTGTTAGTACAGGTAGAAACAAGGCAATTCCATGTCAGTTTATTAGTCCATATACTTAGAAATAAAATACATTTATAAATGGACATGCCAGGCCACAACCCAACAAGTCTCTCCCCCTGCAGTTTGGCAGCAAAGGGACAATGTAGTGGTAGATCAAGGACTATCCCCAGTGTTTCAGAGCAGGGCTGCACTGCAGACCTGGCTCCTGTACTTTCTCTAATGGAGATTAATGGGGGCACACATCCCAAAATAACTCATCAAATCCTTTTCTACACAAGTTTTCAAGGACAAGTGTTTTAACAGACATTTCAATACCACCAAAACTGGAAGGAAAAACACCACGGGTACTCTCTGACGCACATTTTGTACTGACAAATGTACAAGAAAAAGTGACCAAGGCTTTCGTAACAGACTCTAAACATGATGAAAGTCCTCTTCCCTTCAGTCCTCTCCTGCACTCAGCAAACTGCTTTATTTTGGCAAAAAAAGGAGATTTCTCTTTTCTATCATTCAATTCCTACATGACTTAGGCTCACTTCAATCAGTGACCTGTACTGCTCAGGTGACAGCAGTGAGGTGACTCAGTTGTCATGGAAAAGCTGAGCACCAGCTTGAAGGTGCTGTGCTGTACTGGGGCATGGAGGGGCAGAGGTGCACCATCCTACACATTCAAACTACATGTTGTCCTCTAGCATTTGGGATAATGTGGGCACTAAACCCTTGCTAAATAGTTTCAGTATATGAGAGCAACTTCAACTGACCAGAGGCCAGACACAAGGATGTAGAACTTCTCAGGTACCCCTGTGGGAATATATTTTAGGAACCACTGAAAAATAAGTGACACGTGTCCAAAATAAACAGTGCTGAGATTATTATGGCATCCTGGTAACTGCTGAACATAACCTTTGCTCAATAAAGCATAAAAAAATCAACTGTTGACATCAAGGAAATATGTCATATACCTAATAGCAAGAGTTAGATGTTTTATTTTTTAAGAGGAAGTACAGAAAACTGCTAGATCATGGACAGAAAAACAGTTCACCATGTAGCTTACACATCTTCATTGTGCATTTCAGAGTCTAGGCTCCTAAAACATCTTGAAATGAATGAGTTGTGCAAGATTGCCTAAATTAATTTGTTATTAAATAATACTATAAGAATGATGAGATTCTCATTTATTTCTGATTAAAATTCTCTCTGTTGTGAGGCTCCCCACATATTAGTACAGAAATGCAACAATGGAAAGTGAAGATTTATTGTTTTCTTTTATGTTTCTACAGAATGATGAATAATAGGTCTAATGAGAGATCTTGCAAGAGCACTGTGAAATTAAGTATTTTTTTCATAATTTTGAACTAGAATACCAGGGAACTTCAAACCAACATGTAACAATAAACTATCAATGGATCTCTGACAGCCAGCTGGAAGGATGGCAGTAAGTTATCTTGTACATATTTTGCAAATATTAAATTCTGCATGCAAGTAAATACAGGGACAACTCAGAGAACACACTGAAGAACTGTTTCACAGAGGTCTGTTTAGCTTTCATCCACAGTAAAATTTAGATGAGATCTCCAGCACAACAACACAGACATTCAATATGTTTATCTGCTGGGCTTGATATATATAGAATCTTACAAATAGTTCAGTTCCAAAACTGGACTGGCAACAAAGAGAGTGGCATCAGATGCCAATTGTGCTGCCAAGCCTTTACCCCTTAAAGGGGTACATTTGCAGAGGTGCATCTCTTTTCTATAGGAAGAAGATGTTAATGGAGAAAAAAGGGAAAACACTACTAAGTTACTAAGATTTAATTAGTAAAGACGACAAACAATGCTATTGTGTCTTTTCAAGAAAGAGAAATTAAGATTCAGCATGATTAGTCACAACAGAAGAAATTTGAAATCCCTATGTTCAGAAATCCAGAAACAATTTACAGTTTCAATTCTAGTCCTGAGACTGATGCCACTGAATATAATTTTCCTGAAGTTCTTATTTGGTTCAGGTTCCAGAAATATCTTAATGCTTGTATCAATCATACCTCCATGTGGTGAACCCTTCAGCCTCCTGCATTTTAAAGCTGAACTGCAAGATCCTTTAAGTGTTGGGAGACAGAGCTGTTTATTCTTATCCTGTCAGCTTGAAAGGGATTTTAGACATCCCACAAATCTTGTCTTGCTGCTATGCCTCATGTGCTCTGGTGGTCTAGATGACAGTTAGTATTTCAGTGCATTTAATGTAAACTGCATGAACTGCTACACTCCTACAGGAGATACCAGTCCTTGATACAAAACCACAAAGATAATCATACATTCAAGGAATCTTGGGCTATCATTCACTGAGCAGGGAAGTTAAAACCTTTCACCAGCTGCAGATAAAAATCTCCCTATTAGGAAATTTATAGTTTGGAAGATGCCATCCAGTGGCCTGTGAAAAATGAGTTTATGGTTGACAGACAAAAGATCCAACCTTGCAGAATCACCAACAGCCCTTGTCCCCTTTGCTAGTAGCATTATTCAAAAAACCTCAACAAGTCAGGAAGATGCCTTTTTGACTTCTACTCATCCTTTCCAGGTGAGGTTCTAGTCTTGAGCTTTTCTCAGCCTACAGCTGAACTCGATACTGCTTCCAATAGAGGTTTGCTTAGAGAGTAGGAGTAAGACATGACTGTAGTCTGACTTTGAAAGCACTGAATCAACTTTGCTATTTGAAAAGTCATTTACCAGAGCTAATGCACACAAGTACCCACTCTTATACTTGCAAAAGCCAGAAGGGTTGAAGAGAAAAAACAGCACAAAATACCATAATTCCTGCATGGGCTTGCAGAGCAAGGAAGATTAAAGAAAACCCCTTTTAACAAAGAGGTGGAAACCATCAGTACAGTTAGTCACTGCATAGTAAAGAGCTGATTCTATCCTGCCTCCCCATTTAGCCACACTCTATTCAGAATAAGGCAGCCCCAACCTACTTGCAACACAGCAGTTTGAGCAAAATTATATTTAGTTTAGTGAGACCCTGTACCTTACAGCTTAACAACATAACCAGATTAGGAGGATACCAAGAGGGGGAAGTGTAACTACCACAGTACAGATCCACTCACTGAGAGCACATCCAGCCTTTTGGTTGTATCTACAGACACTGACATTTCAGATTAAGGTATTATTTTCTGTCTGTATTTAACAAAAGTTTTAACACATAAACACCTTTGCTCACTATCTCTGTTAACCATACAGCTTAGAAACTATACTTCATAGTGGTCGTTTCAGAGTTGGCAGCTGTGCAAGTCACAATGAAGTCACTTCTCTCTTCTGACCACAATAATAGCCAAATCTAATTCAGTGTATCAAAGTCATCTACAATCCAGAAATCTCTGGCGCAATTATACCAAGTTTGGGGACTTTCATAACCATTCCTGCTCAAGAAAATCTATTCAAGTAGCTGGGACTTGGCCTAAGCAAAGTGAATAGGGCCCTTATTGCATCAGGTAAAAAGAAATCAAAGGTCATCTCTTGGCAGTAGAGCCTGAATTTATCTGTGCTTGAGGGCAGGTTATTACAGCACACTGACCCTCACCTGACGTCACTTAGTGCTTCCCATGTGTCTGCAAACTGAAAAACAGGGATTTAAAATGTGAACGTGAGACTTCTTGAGTCTGCATGACAACAAGAAGAGCCTATTACAAAACACTGGCAAAGGAAACCAAACAACTGCTCCAACACTGTGGACTTCATTTGCTGCTTTATAGAATCTGTATGCCAGAAGTGATAGAGTGATCTTTTTAAAAAGGGTAACCAAATTTGTTTAGTGGGCTTTTGGGCTTTTAGGCTTTTTTTAATCAGAGTCTACTGCTGTTGCACAAACTGCTTAGAGTCAGTCTTATATAGTGACTTTTAATCTTCTGCTTGAGTACTCACTGGTGGAGATAGGTGAAGACTTGCTGAAAGGAATGCAACTCGAATGGAATCACTCTGGGCACTGCTTCACACTGTGCTCTCTGTTTTAACATATCTGTATGGTCTGTGGAAACAGTTTTGCAAAGCCCAGAGTTTTGAAAAGCCTTTCTAACATAACTTTAAGAAAACAGCAAAACAAAAAGCAGAAACAAACCCCACCTTTCTGACTTTTCAAATGCCAGGATGATACATTTGGAAACAGTTTCTCCCTCCTTGCCATTTCAAAGTGGTAGAAACAATCACAACTAAATCACAAGCACTATGTTTCAAAAGAAATCAGAAAATGACAGTTTCTGTCCAATTTTAACAGTATGAAAGCAGCAAAGCCTTTTCATGCCCTCATGATTCAAAACTGCAAAAGGATTTTTTCTTGTTTAAATAATTCTTAGTAATTATTATTTAAATTTTGAACATGCTCACAACTCTCACTTTGCATTCAGCCATGGTGTGATGAATTTGGCCAGCAACAAATACAGGCAGAAGGCACAGCTGTATGACAACTGATTAATTACAGCAGCATTGTGAGTGTCTAAGTAATAAATCTGAACCTGGTCCTGCACTGTAAACATTCCTATGGGAAAAAACAAAGTACTCCAACTGCCTTAATCTGAGCAAATCTCTGAACAGGAGGGGCAGTAAGAAAGAAAGAAAGAAGAGACAATCTTTTTGGTGAGCAATATGTATTAAGAGTACAAGCAATGGCTGAAGAAGAAAACGGGTATAAGAAATTACATTTTTAAGGGCTGCTTACAACTACAAAAAAATCAAAACTGACATCCTGCCTTAACCCCTGTGTTTCAACACATGAACAGTATTTCCTGGGCCAACAAAGCTGAACAATACTAACAGTTAATGGTTAATCCACTCTATTCTTTTCAATCCTTATTCATATGCTGGTTTAAAGTTCTTCAATTCCACGAAGAGCCCCTGAAAATCTGCAAGGAGGTTTGCCCACTATTCCCCACTCACCTCCCCAGTGAATGCAGCTCCATGGAACTACAAGAAAATGAGACAGAGCTTTCATTTCTGCCAAATTAAGTAATTGCATCCATTCCGTACAGTTTATCATTCTTTTGGGCAGCTTGTGTCATGGAATGACATTTTATTGTAATTATGCAGGGTGGGATTGGACAGGCTCTTGCTTCTCTTTGCCAATCTGATAAGCAAAAATATTTATTTTTTTAACTTTCGTAGAAACTACATGTTTTAGACAAAAATAACCAAACAAAAATACAAGTATAATGCACAACCAACCAATGGTTTGATGTTATCGAGTCAGGACTACAGCAATCACCTCTACTGTGGAAAAAAAATCCAGGATATCTGAATACTTTCCAAGTCAACATTTACTCTCAGATTAGTGTCAATAGTTTTGCTGAATTTGCCATTTACAGATAGGTTTGTCCTTCCATGCACTTCTCTGCAGCTAATCCAAAGGGAGCATCAGGGGAATCCGCCTGATTCAGGATTACAGATTTTAGTCATACAACAGTCGAGTATCCAAGTGACGTTTTTCTCCTGGGGAACAGTATCCATGCTCACATATAGCCAAGTGCTGATCCAGCAAGGCCAAGCACAACAGATGTTTTTCACCAAGAAGCAGGTCTCATGAAGAAGGGCTTTTAAAAAGGGCTTCTTTATCCATCCTTTTCCCAAACCAGAGCAAAGAAAACACATTCCAGCTCGAGATCATGACTCATAGAAGGGAACAAGCAGGAAACCACAGTACTTCTATCAGTGCTGCAGACAGTATCCTCAGGCTCCCAACAAACACTTTGGGAAGCCTCCTCCTCCTGTTCTCTTATCTCACCAGGCCATGCAGTCCCAAAGGACAGACCTTGCCCCACCTCCTGGGCAAGCCAGGTCCAAGGTGTCCCATCAGCCCTGCTTGTTCACCGACAGAGAAACTGGGAGAGTCTGCTCATTACCAGGTTTCTGTGCTAAACTTCATTTTGATACAAGAAGAGCTCAATACAACCCAGTCAAAGATAAAGTTCAGAAGTCAAAAGTTCAGAAATTGGAACTTCTGTTGTCACGGCAGTTATCGCTTGGATTTACTAAAAGGAACTATTCTTTTATTAATGTTAGTATTTTAAGAAGCTTGGGTTTAGGAAAAAAGCACAAGTAAGCAAAGTTAAATCAACAAAAATAACATTCAAAAAAGGGTAGTTTTCTGTATTTCTTGCTACACTTAATCACATATGGCTATATATAACTCAGGAGTTTATGGCAGTCATACAGGAAAGGGAATACAGGATCACAGTTGTGAACAAGTGTCTCCTCTGCAAAAAGATAATTTCATCTACCAAGTCCTGTAAGTTAAATATGTTTTTGGTACCCAGAGAGTCTTCCAAAGGATCCAGTTCCTGGAACCAACTATTCAACAAGTATAACTTATTAAGTTAAAGAACAAGTTAAGTAACTCTTGTACTGTCAAAGAAAACTCATAGCTGAAACCAGTGGTTTTGCTCTCCAATGACAAGAGCTCATCACATGGGAGTGAAAGACACTGAAGTTGCTGATAACCTTTTCCTTGACTTTACTGGCTCTTAGACCAGAGCTTTAAATACAAGAGATAGTGGCTCTTGCACTAACTGAGAAAAAAATCTACAGAACCGATGGAAAAAGTAAATTTTTTAAAATAATTTTTTCCATATAAGGAGCCTGGAATCTTCCTATGAAGGGAAATTCCAAAACCAGGACCAAAATAAATACTGAAGTGGGATGCCAAGTAGTAGCAGCAGCACAGGCATGATGTGAAATAGCCAACAAGCAAGACCTTAAGCTGTGATTTGGAGAAACACAGTAATAAACCTATGAAGCACATACTACATAATTTGGGTTTATTCATGTACAATAAATATTTTTACTCAAATTACCTTTTTTTTTT